>VXAV01008953.1:21064-112380 GCA_013399715.1 Alectura lathami | reverse complement strand
TGGCTGCCGCTGCTGCCGGCGTGGTTGGCGCCTGGGAGAGGGACGGTTTGTGGAAGTGTGGCGGTGCGCGGCGCGTGACAGCACGCGGTGTGAGGGTGGAGATGAGCGCTGTTGTCTCCTTGCTCGGTATTGCGGAACTACTTGAGTCCTCACCGCCCGGACGCGCGGTGCAGCTGCGGAGTGTGCTGTGCCTTCGCCCCTCTTCCGATTGCATCGTGGCTGGGTTTCCAGGCTTAACCTGGAGCCAGTGTCCGAGCTGCCCTCGCAGCGCTGCAGTTTAGATTCAGGCGTCGTTCTAAAGCCATGCCTTCTCAGTGTTGTTCCTTAGGATGAAGATGCCCTGTGAAGTCAGCAACCACAGTAAACAGCCACGAACAGAGGAGGTGGGCAGGGCCCTGCTCCAGCAGGGACACCCCGAGCAGGGTGCCCAGGGCCACGTCCAGGCGGCTCCTGAAGATCTCCGGGGGGGAGACCCCACCGCCTCTGGGCAGCCTCTGCCAGTGTTTGACTGCCCTTACAGAAAATAAAAATAAAATAATAAAAACCCACCACCAACAACTACAGAAAAAGCAACAAAACCAAACCAAACCAAACCAAAACGACAAAACAACCATTTCATTGTGTTCAGATGAAATTTTGTGTGCTTCTGCTGGTAGCGGAAGAGTCTGGCTCCCTCTTACCCCCTCCCATCAGGTGTTCATGCGTTTGGAGCCTTCCCTTCAGGCTGATCACTCCCCGCCCTCTGCCCTCCCTTACAGGAGGTTCTCCACTCCCTTCATCGTCTTTGTGGCTGGGTATGTCCGTGTCCCTCTGGTGCTGAGGAGCCCAGAATTGGACCCTGCTCCCGGTGGGGCCTCACCAGAGCTGAGCCGAGGGGGAAGATCCCCTCCCTCCATATTCTGGCAGTGTTCTGCCTCCTGCAGCCCAAGGTGCTGTTGGCCTTTTGCTGCAACCTAACAGTTCAACAAAGCTGCCTGTGGTTAAAAATGAGGTGGCTATAACTGGGTCAAATACGTCTTACAACTTCCAACAGTTGTAAGTTGTTTTAATTTCTTAAGATTGTCCAGGACACTCAAAATGGCACAGCCCTGCGACCACTGCCATGCAAATTCTGTGCAGATAGCAAAGCTGGAATATCGCGGGAGTAGCATCAGATCCTCAGTGTGTCTGTGTGCTTGAACTGCTGCGTAAGAAGCTCAGAAGCAGAAAAAGCTCCTTAGGTGGCAGTCTTGGAATGGCGTGAGAGCAGTAAGGAGCTGAGTAATGAAGGTAAGTCATGCCGGAAGCCCAATTAAAGCACTTTCATCCTGCATCTCCGCAGTCTCTGGATCATGTCAGTGGGGAAGAATGTGGCTGTGTGTCTGGAACGCAGCTCTGACTGCTCCAGCGGTGCCTGGGCTACGCTGCAGCCTTGCTTTCCCTTTCTTGGTTGTGGACGCTGCACAGCAGTAAAAGGCATGAAATATATCGTTTGAAGAACCTGCAGTATTGCCTCTAGCGTGTGGGTAGTGTTTATGGATGTTATCATGTGCAAAATCAACTCGCACAGCAGGGCTGTATGTTAGTTTCCTCATTATTTTGGCTCAAAAAGATTGGTCTCGGAAGCCCATTGGGGAGCCCACTGGGAACTGTTAGCGTCTCTTCTGCACCCCTGCAAATGCAAACAAACACTCAGCTGGAATCAGCACTTGTAAAAACATAATCTGCTCATGGCTAGGGTAAGTGCATTGTTTTCTTGCTTCCTTGAAGAAGACATTTTATTTTCTCTGTGGCAGAAAGCAGGATGCTAAGGTTCAGTGCCACAGATGAAAGATTATGCCCTATTCAACTAAGAAGAAGCAGGAGATAAATTCTTCCTGAAAGTGATGGTGGCGGTGTTTGAATATGCCTAATAATAAGGAAGACATAAAGTGCTTTCTTAACTCTGTGGTTTAAAAGTTGTTCTTGGTTTTAGGCAAATCTGTGCAACCAAAGCTACAGGGTCCACTCAAAAAGCGACAACAGCAACTGGGGAACTAGGGGGAATGGTCTGGGAAAAGCTTTGAGATCTTGGAGGATGCCTGTGGCACTTAGACTGGGATGTGATGGAGCTGGGCTCAGTTCCCTGCTCACCACAGGCTTCCCCGAGGACCACAGGCAAATGGCTTCTGGCTGGAGATGCTACAACTGAGCGGTCTTCACCGCGGCACCTGCCTCAGAGGTGCCAGCAGCCCGGAGGGAGCCCGAGATGGAGTCCAAGACCTCGAGTCAGGTCCCTGCACAGGACACGGGGGCAGCAAGGCACCTGGTGCCCAAAAATAGCCACGTGCAGAGCTGCCAGGAAGCAGCGGGTGCAGCTGTGAAACCAGAGCCTTGTTTCATTGGGCTTCACGGCTCGACGCTGTCTGATAGGAACGTGCCGACTTCTGGTTCTGTCAAGAACTGACGGAGAATCGTTCTTTTCTCAAGCTGCCGAAAGACAGTTTGAGACCAACAGCTACCGCCTGTAGGAGAGGCCATTGTCCAAGACAGCCGTCGCTCTGGAGGCGTGGGTGTGGTGCCTTCCTCGGGGTGGAGGCTGGGGCTCC
Organism: Alectura lathami; assembly: GCA_013399715.1. Taxonomy (NCBI): domain Eukaryota; kingdom Metazoa; phylum Chordata; class Aves; order Galliformes; family Megapodiidae; genus Alectura; species Alectura lathami. The sequence goes on along the minus strand of VXAV01008953.1, from coordinate 109,813 downwards.
CGTCCCCCACAGCACGCTAACCACGGCTGGAGCAGGCCGCGTGGTGCCGGAGGAGGCTCCTCTGACAGCTGCTGTGCCGCCGTGGGACAGGGAAGCCGGGGGGAGCCTCGTGGGGGCAGGCCTTGTGGTCAGGGTGCTGGGAGAGGAGCCCAGGGCCTGGTGACCACTCCGAGGCTTTGCTGCGTGTTTTAACCTTTGGCTGTGAGGGTGGCGATCCCCTGAGGAAGGATAAAGGGTTGACCTTGTGTTACTCACCTTGTGTGGAGATATTTTAGGCAATTAGGCGCCTGTGAAGCGATGGGTGGCCAGCCCACCTAGTGGCTTTGCAAAGAAAGCAGCGTAGGAGGTTAGTTAGGAACAGCAGGGAAAGGCCTGGCGAGTAATGCCTCCAGATCAGGGCAGCAACTGAATGGAAACGGGATGGCAATTTTAAACACAGGCTTCCCATCCAGCCCTTTTCCCTGGTATGCCTTCATCATCTGCAATATCTGGAAATAACACTAGTTCTTTTTCCCATGGCAGCAGTGAGAGATCATGTTATTTTTCATTATTTTTTTTTTTTTTTTCCAGACAGTACTAGGTTAAGGGTCACTGAGGTATTGCTATGGCTAGAGGATCTTCTGGATATTCTGCTCAAATGATGAGATGGTCACGGGGTTGTGAACTAATTGACGAATAGCAAGAAGGTGTAAACAAACTTGCTAAGAAGAGATGAGACAGTATTGCAGTTTCTACCGACGTATTTTCTTGCACGTATGTCCCAGAAATCAAAGCATAAGTCAGAGAACAATACTAAGGAACTACTTCCTGACTGTTGTATGGTGTCCAGATAAAAGGGAGGAACCCATCTCAGTATTTTGTTGGTGAGATGCATTTCTATGGTGTCTGCAAGTCCATAGAATGAATTTTATTCCTGCCTTTTCAGTAGGTTTAAGTTGTTGAGATTTGTCTGCCTAAAATAGCCTCACAGAACATCCTTCCCGGAACAGGAGCCAGTCGGCCAGCTCCACCCCTTGCAGTGGCTGACCACTACCGACGGCCGCATTGAACGCGTTTCCTCAGTGCATGCTGGGCAATGCTCTGATTACCTGTTTGTCTTAGGGCATGCCCTTTACTTTCCTAATCCAGGTTTATTATGCTAAGACTTTCGCAGCAGCTTATGGTTAATGCAATGGATTTTAAGGATTTACGCAGTAGCAACTCTTTTGGTAGCCAGAGTCACCTAGGCAATTAAGGATTAAGCTTTCTTAGTATTTGGCTACCACATGGGAAAAAAAAAAGTCTGCCCTACCCCAGCATCTGTTTTGCAAGCAATGTAGTACAAATAATTTTCTTGCTATGGTCTGAAAATCGTTGCTGCATTCTGGTTTCTGAAGAGAGTAATTTCAGTTCAAATTGTTCCTTTCCTCAGCCACTATGAACAGTCATCCTCTCCTTATTCCTTGTCCTCTCTGTTATTTCACTGACAAAACCAGCCAGTGTGATTCAGCTGGATGGATCCTCTGTGGATGTATGAATACTTCTTTGAAACTAAGTTCATTCAGGGTTGCAGAGCAGTTTCCTTTCATTGTCTTCTGAGACTCCTGGCTCTGCTCCTCTGTTCGGAAACCAGATGCTGGCGGCATTGAAGATATGCAACAGTCACAAGATACATTTGAGAGCTTTTCAAAATGTGGCTGACGTGCTGGCAGGCAAGACAGCTCCATGTTTTCTGAGCACTAACGTGTTTTTGTCCCTGGGCCATCAGACAGCCATGCAGGGGCAGGTACCGAGATCTCTGGAGCTGAAGATGTCAACAGCCATGAAATGGAAATGGTTAATTTCTGGGGAAAGCGTGATTTCAGTTTCCATGCCTGAGCACAGGGAGTCTGCCAGACTGATGAGAACAATCCGTTCATCTCTGAATGGGAGATGTGAGCTTGAGATGCATTTGTCTGCTGCTTCTGCTCTTGGCAGCGGAAGGGTCAGTCACTGAACTGCCAACAGCTGCTTCCAGAGAGGAATTCAATCGAGGCTGATGTCAGGACTTGGCTGTAGAGTGGCACATTAGCTGCAAAACCATGATCTTGACACAAAAAGCTGTTTTCAAATTTCAGTAGAGTAACTGCCAGAGACCGCCAGGCCACACGAGTGCACGTGAGGAAGGTTGATGTCCTGCAGCATCACAGAGCTCCTCTGCGGGTGCCGTGGGGATGGGGCCTTTGTCTGCAGCCTGGGGTCAAACACAGGTTACATCAGCTCTAGCCAGTTTGTCAAAGGCTACGCAGAAAGGATACCAGTCTGTGTGGCTAAAATGTTAGCTGTGCCTTTTGCCAACATTTTGAGCTGTATTCAGATTCTCAGAAACATAGGCGAGGCCTTTCCCATGCTGTTAACACCTTGCCTTCAGCCGAGGACGCAGTTCTGTGGTGCCAGCGCAGCAAAGCCAGCGTTGCCACAGCCCACACACCACCACTGATTTGTGGTGTGAGCAGGGAAGAGCCACCCGCTTTCATTCTGTCTCAAAAAAACACAAATGCTTACACCCACCTGGGGTTTTGTGTGAAGCCTGTTTAAGAGTGCAGACACCACCACAGCTCAGTTTTTTGCAAGGATGTTTGAGATCTCTAAGCATGGACTGGCAGAGCGTTGTCACCAGGATCACTCTGAACGCACATCTGGCTCCACTCACAGTACTCGCACACCTGGGGAGCTGTGATGGCCCCAGGTGCACCCAGGCCTTCTCCAGCCCTATTTTAAAATAACATGGGTCTCTCCTCCGGACAGTGGTCGTTCGATACCCCAGTGGTTACTCACCTCACTTCCTGGTATTAATGTTGTGTTTTTTTTAAAAAACACTCATAAATGGATGTATCACTACATCTTCGTGTGTACAACCCACTTCTCAGAAAACCTCAACTGGTTCGAAAGTGCCAGCATCCTTTTCCAGGTGCACCAAACTAAGGACAAGGCAACTACTATCTATGAGGAAAAAGGGTTATCAAAGCAAGGGCAGTGGGTGCTCTGAGGCAAATTTGAATATAAATTATCTGCTAATGCATGTAGTCATCCTCTCTGCCTTTTTTGTTTTAAAACATAACCTGTGTTATGTACATTAAAACATGGTGATGGAATCAGCTCTCCATACCTTTGAGGAGGACAGTCCCATTTGTAGCAACATTGCAGTGACTTAGCTGAAAGCAGGCCTACAGAGGAGCTTGCAAGTGGATTTAACACTGATGTAGCTGCAAGTCCGACATTACTCGTAATCCATATTGACCCCTCTGGGGGCCTTGGTATCACGAATTACAACACAGCTGTGCGCCTGAGGAAACTGAGCTTCAGCTCAACTCCAGCCCTCGCTATCTGCAACTTAGGAAACTTATGCGAATTGTCTCTACTTCGGCTTTTGAAGATCATAGAATCATAGAATGGTTTGGGTTGGAAGAGACCTTAAAGGTCATAAGATCATCGAGTTCCAACCCCTCTGCCATGGGCAGGGACACCTCCCACCAGACCAGGTTGCTCAGAGCCCCATCCAGCCTGGCCTTGAACATTTCCAGGGAGGGGGCATCCAGAACCTCTCTGGGCAGCCTGTTTTGTGTCTCACCACCCTCACAGTAAAGAATGTCTTCCTAATATCTAGCCTAAATCTCCCCTCTTCCAGTTTGTGGCCATTACCCCTCTCCTGTCCCCACACGCCCTTCTAAAGGGTCCCTCCCCAGCTCTCCTGTAGGCCCCCTTCAGGCACTGGAAGGCCACTGTCAGGTCCGCCCAGAGCCTTCTCTTCTCCAGGCTGAACAACCCCAGCTCTCTCAGCCTGTCCTCACAGGGGAGGTGCTCCAGCCCTCTGATCATCTTCATGGCCCTCCTCTGGACCGCCTCCAACAGCTCGATGTCCTTCTTGTGCTGGGGGCCCCAGAACTGGACACAGCACTCCAGGTGGGGTCTCACGAGAGCAGAGTGGAGGGGCAGGATCACCTCCCTCGCCCTGCTGGTCACACTTCTCTTGATGCAGCCCAGGATGCGGTTGGCCTTCTGGGCTGCAAGCGCACACTGTCAGCTCAAGTTGAGTTTTTCATCAACTGACACCCCCAAATCTTTCTCCTCAGAGCTGCTCCCCAGCCATTCTCCGCCCAGCCTGTATTTGTGCTTGGGATGGACTGTTGCAGAGTGTAGTCTGGCCTTGCCTACATAAGAAGCTAAACGCCATCCAGTTGCGTACCCTCTGCCAACGCGTTACCCAGCCTACAGGAGAACGGGGGTCTCAGCGTCTCCTGGAGGAAGTGCACTAGCAGACATTAGCATCCCCTCTCCCAAATGCAGCATGCAGATGTTGTCAGGCTGGCATGCCTCACAGCACGCTGCTGTGGTGTTTATGGTGCATCCTGCTCCGGGTCAGGAATAAACCAGAAGGCTGTACCGAGCACAAGACAACTCCTTCCTCAGGACTTAGCTTTGCCCTAGAAAACAGAAGGCAATTCTGCTGAGAGCTGCAGGAGTTTATTGTGAATCTGTGAATGAATTCTCTGCTCCTGCAGGCTAGTCACTTCGGAGCAAAAACTGCCCTCACTACTGGAGACAGCAGTGTGTGGTTTTACCTAAAAAGCTTACTTGAAACACATCACGAAGCACTAATAAGGATTTTCGTCCTTAAATCCATGTTTCCTAAAAAAGCTGTGGGAATACAAGAAATGTATTTGTAATATGAGACGGCTGGGAACGGATTAGCGCCTTCCCTTTACTAATTTTCAGGTGTGTCTGTTTGCCTGTACCTTGTGATTCACTAAAGGTCCCCAAAGAGTTGTTCTGAAGGCTGGTTTCTTTTGAATATCCAATATGAAGATGTTTGTGAGTGCCCTAGAAGATTTGTAATGTCAGAAGATGTAATAGCAAAAGCAATGAGATATTCAGTGCTGAGCATGGAATAGTGCAGGAATTTTTCATTAGATGGTTCAAAATACGGTGACTGTTTGCATAGCTCTGTAACTAATTCTGTGCTGGTTTTAAAGAAATAATGAGGATATTGTTCCTAGAGACATGTGTGCCAGGGGTGGTTAAAAATGATACATCTAATTTAAAGTGGTCAGAAAGATGTGAAATTTCCGACTTAATTCAACAAAAATGAAAAGGTTGAGAGGGAAGCTGTAAAAGGACTGTAATTTCAGCTAAAAACCACTTCCTCGTTTAAATTCCCTTCTTCATGTCTGTGGTTTCAGCTAAAGAGGATGAAACATTCACTATACAAATGAATAAAGTCTAGATTTGTTATCACAAGAAGTTTTAATATGGTTTGTGACAAGCAATATCAAAGTTATCAACTCTCAAGCTTCATCTTCTGAAACCAGACAACTCTCAGCAACAAAAAAAGTTGTGCACTGATAAACATAGGAGGCATATTGTATTTTTTAATTAAATATGAAAACATGAGCTGTGTACATTATTTTTTTCCCTAGAAAACACAGCGATTTTAAAAGTTTATCATAAAATATTTTCATGAAATGAGTGAACCAGCAAACACATGCACTTGTGTGCCTTCCCCCCTCCAAAGATAAACGTGATAAAGAGACAAACGCAAATGTAGAAGTTAACAGAACAAGTGGCGTTTTGTTGTTGTTTAGTTCTTTTTGGAAAGGATGGAATGTAACATTGTGCTCGACTTTCTATGTCACAACAAAAAATATTTGGTGCAATATTTTAACATTTTCTTTTTATGTTTCAATCTGGTGGAGAAAAATACCTTTTTCTATAATAAAATATGTCTGTTCTTTTTAAAACGTAACTTTTTTGCACAAAATAATTTTGTAAACTGTCATTTCAAGGGCAAGGTAGGTGGTGTCATGTCAATGTCCTCCCCCCCACTTAAAAATGTGATCTGTTATCTGAAGCAAAACAGGGAAACACAAAGAAGAGCGGAGCAGAGGCTGCTTTGCAAAGAGAAAGAAGGGTGTGTCGGACGGGGAGAGGGGAGGGAGTGTGTGGTGGGACAGAAAAAAGTTAAAGGTCACTTTCGCCATAGAGAGCTGTGGAGAAGGACATGTAGTCCAGGGCACCGGGGACAGCATCACGGCCGTGGTAGGGTGCCATCCTAGCAATGCAGTACTCAGCCTGGTCAGGAGGCAGCTCCCGCCGTAGTTCATCCGCGGTGATGTAGTTCTGCAACGGGGACACAGGACAAGGCAAACTTTAGTCTCAGAAAAACGACCTTCATCGGGGGACAGCCACCCCCCGCCCCCCCGGGGCAGCAGCGACAGTCAGGGACAGACCACAGCAGCGAGACTCGCCCTGTGCACCCACACAGAGAGCTCTCTGGGCATACGCCTCTGGAGGAAATGCAGTTGCTCACCACCCTACTGTTTGGCCAAGAAAATGTTTCTGCTGTGGAGGGGAGGATTGTTTTGCAGGAGATATGCTGGCACACCTAAAGAAAAGACCTGGTGGGAGTTCAATTGTTAGTGTAAAATTGCACCTTCTTGTAGGTGCATCATCTGCTTAAGGCAGATGGGAAGAAGCAGAAATTTCATTTGGATCCTGCCCCTCACGTACAGCCATTCTTGCTGCTTGGGAACGGCTGCTCCCTCTCCGCAGAGCACAGAAAGGAGCCATCGCCACTAGTGCTGGTTAGTGGCACCGATGCAGGCAGCAGACAAGCAAACACGTCTTACTGCTCTCACAGCTCTGCTAACAATTCTTGCCTTGCACAGCAGACATTTGTAACAAGCAAGCAAAAAATCTTCCATAAATTTGGCTTCTGGAGACTCACCGAGCCGAGGTGAGGCTAGCTTGGCTTGGCTTCATGCAGCTGGCAACAGCAGCTGCCTTTTGCTAACCAGTGTGTTGTGTTTGGCTAACTGACTCACTTGCAGTCTTCTGAATAACAGCTCACGTCTCAGAGCATCTCTCTCTCTCCTTTGACTTTCTATTCTGTTTTTTGTGCTTTTCAGTTTCCTGACTGGAATGAGTAAGAGATTTTTCTTCCTAATGAAAGCCTGTCTGATTCATGTGATAGCCACTAGAGCACATTCAACACTGACAATTATATTTAATGTACGGAACAGAGTAAATGAGTTAGTAAATAATACTGTATCCCCACAAACTTCAGTAATCGGTGCTTAGCTCATCACAATAAGGTGGAATTTTCAGGCCTTGAAAGAAAATCGAACTGGCTTTAGCCAGGTATAATGCCTTAGGGAAAGATGGGCATCATGGGTTTCTACACTACAGGCTATGAAGTGATCAGTGAAATGCAGAAACCAGTGCTGGCTGAAAGGATAATTCGTTACAGCCCGAGAAACAGAATCCCCTGTGTCACGTGAGATGAATAAAATCATTAGCAAATACAGAGAATCCTTAGTATTAGATATACCACTTACTTGTCCAATTACACAGAAGATTAGTGGGGATTTTTACATTAGAAAAATAAGAATATATATATTTTTATATCAGCTGGTACCAGTGATGATGCAAATGTAGAAAATTAACACCTCAGCATCATCCTGTGAGCTTTCCTATTTCTGACCAATTTCTATGATTAAAGATGTCCTATTAAAGTCACACAGCTTGCAGATACAGCGCACCTTCAGTGACAATCTAGCATCGATTGTGTAACAACCGTAGCAATACGTGTATATCTACAAAGATCAGCTCAACTTTACAGCTGTCAGTAATTAATAGTTTTTCAAGAATAATCAAGAACCATCTGTTTAATCTGTTCATACATTCTAAAATAACAAATTGCAACTCAGCTCTTCATTAAACCCTCAATGCAAGAGTGGGCAGCACAGCTCTGACTGATAGCTGAACAGGACTTTCAAGTGCCTTGGCAGGCTGCTCAGTAACCCACACTGGAGCCTTGCACTCCTCCAGCACTGCGCAGTGTTCCTGTGAAAATGCCCTCCTCGCCAGAGTGCTTCCCTCGACACTTTCTATTGGGAGAAAAGAAAGCAGGAGCAATGCAGATTGGAAGAAAGACCGCAGAGCCTCCTCACCTTATCTCCAGCCAGGATCTTGAAGGAAGCCATAACCTGGTCAGCAGTGTCCGTATCTGCAGTCTCCCGGGACATGAAGTCGATGAAGGCCTGGAACGTCACTACACCCAAGCGATTAGGGTCGACGATACTCATGATGCGGGCAAACTCTGCCTCTCCCTGGGGAACGAGAGAGTCATGTAAGCCTGGACACTTGGGCAGCAGTGCTACGAAAGTGAGGAGAAACTGTTCAGCAGCACATCTCACAGCTAGGAAAACAAAGCCAAACACAAACAACTTCACCCTTTTATCAAAATACTCTTTTTTTTTTCTCACTGTTGTGTGCAAATGCTTCCCACTCATTTCTCCTTTGGTATTAAATATTCTCAGCCTTGCCCTAGGATAGCATCCGGCTCCATCTAGCTCTCGGACAAGTTCCTGTTAGGGAATGATATCATTCAGACTTGAGGGGAAGATGCAGCTTTCTCTGTAATGCATGTTGTCTTGGATGTTTGTAGCAATACTGGAAGGTCTGCTTTCATTAAATCATTTTATTACTGAACTTTCACAGTTCTCTGCTAAAACAGAATCCACTAGAAGAAACCTTTCTGGGGCCTTTAATGGCATCTGTTTCCTCCTAACTAGACAGACGTTGGAAAGAAGGAGAGGCCCAGGGAAGCAGCTTTTACAGGAAAGCTCCTACAGAGATGTTTGCTAGAGAAGCCAAAACCTTGTAGTGAGTTTTCGGTGTTGTTTTTTTTTTTTTTTTTTCCCCTCCAATATAAACAAACTGTTCTCATCTGTGGGATTCCAGGTACGGAAGAGGTGAAAGCAGAGCTGAGTATTCTTCTGGAAATTCACTCTCAACATCTCTAGATCAGTACACCTGCAAGATTAATTGAGGTGTCTGATCAATGTTACTGCAGTTTAGCACACTAGGTTAAAAAGAGCCCGTGTTTTCACGGGGCTGATCAGTAAGACAAATAAACACTACTTTGCCTGACATCAGGAGCAAAGATACTGAGAGCACAGCTCAACATGTTTGCACTGTGCTCCTCTCCTGCCCTTTGATGAAGCTCTCTCCATTGGTTATCACGCCTCTCAAGCTGCCACATGAACACGCAAGTACTTTGGCAAGGGAAAAGCTACAGGGAGGATGACTGAACTTGAACCTACTTACATGAACAGGAAAAGAGACGTGAAATAAATGTCAGGAATGGGAGGAGCAGCATTTGAATGTACTCAGAAATCAGGCTTCCAGATGAGTTCAGCTGATGCTTAGGTCTGGGGAGCTTAAATGCCACTATGCAGCGCACACGTACCAACATGAGAAAGTTTATTGTTTCTTCCACTTGCAGCTGCACAGTTTGATAAATATAATTCTATTTGAAATACACAGAATTTAGACGATGATTTCCATTTACCTTCAGCTACTACTGCGAGTCAATTTTGCACGTACCGGCATTAACTTCAATTGCTGGAAAATCAGACTGCATTTACCTTGATTCACTACACATGCTCCCTTTCTTTTTGAAGGTGGCTACAAGAATCACTTTGAACAGAAGTGATAGAGGGCTCTACATTACCATATTGTAACCCATGGAGATAAGGCAGGCTCGGAAATCTTCACAATCCATCATACCAGTCTTCTTCTACAGAGTGTGATGCAAAGATGGAAAAAGCCAAGAAAGAAAAGGGAGGCCAGTCCAGGGAGAAATGAACCCACAGCAGACGTCACAAAGAATGAATTTTAGGCAGGAGGAGACAGAATAAATTATTTACAGGACAATAAAAAACAATACAACAAAGGTAGTTTGTGAACCACGAAGTAAAGGTGGTTTTGGACACAGAATAGTTTGCACACAAGGAAAACATTGATGACGAAAAAGAGGAACGAAGACATCAAGCAAGACAGATTGAGAGACGGACAAGAGAAAGGAGAGTAAAGTGACACAGAAGTAGACGGAATAGTTTAAAGACATAAAAGGAATTCCCACAAGACAAACAAGGAGGGAATTAAGAAGGAATAGATACCGAGGTACATTTAGAGAGGAAGTAGCATAGAAAAGTGATGCATATACAGTCAAACACAGGAATGGCAATGACAGATAGATTAAGACAAACAAGAAGAGAAAGGAAAAAAACTGTTATTTTTTCATAGTTTAATATCTGGCTGTGTTCACCACTAGCATTCAGTACCTGTGCATCGTTTCCAATATCGTAACCCAAGCTGATGAGACAGGCTTTGAACTCCTCAGGGCCAAGTGTGCCGGAGTGGTCCTGGTTATGCGGTGTGCCAGGCAGCAGGACATGCAGTGCCAGTGGGGTGACGGCGTGGGGCAGAAGGGAGGGAGACACAGAGGAGAGCAAGGGAGGTGGAAGGACAACAAACAGGTGCACCATGCAGTGGGTGAGAGGAGAGGGAGAGGAAGAATGACATGCAGATAGAAAGACAGGGAAGAAAAATAAAAAGTGCACAACATTAGATACCACAATGACATTTCAGGATGTGCTAAAAATGCTCTTGGAACAGTTCCTTCTGAGAAAGCTCGTCACATCTTGAGAGCATTTGAATGACAAAAACAGTCGATGCTCAGAAGCCTCAAGATCTCCATCTCCCAAGTGAATTACTTGCATCACTGCTGTTATCCATAGTGCCAGAAGCCCCATGATTCGCTAGGAACCTGGAGTGCAGGTAAGCAGGCAGAGGCAGTGGGAAGCATCGCCTTATTCTTCTAGTCAAAAGTCCCACCAATGGAGTAGGTGAGGGCAGGCATGTTTGGCAACACACCCAAGGAAGCTGAGCTGTCAGGGCATCCCAGGAACAGACAAAGAAAAACAGCTGAAGCTCAAGGGAGCAGTGTTATTGCTGTATTTATGAGACCTGCACATAAGGTGGAACTTTGACTGGCAAAGCTGTCTGAAGTGCTCAGCTCTGAAAACAACACTGCTGTACAGCATGGCACACTGTGGCTTGGCAGCTGCTCTTCCCCTTGCTCATTCTCCACTCCCCCAGTGCTTGGATGCACCCATGATCACAAACTACCACATGAACCAAGACTCCCCATCCACTCCTCAGAGTTTTAGCTCAGGACAGCCCCCAGGCACTGAAGAGCCCCTGCCTGCAGCCACCATCTCTGGCCAGAGAAAGGAAGCTACAAACTGGATTGTGGGGAGAATCCCATGTGACTTTCCTCCAACAACCAGCTTCTTAAAGCCAGCATTAAGCCTTCATAACTCAAATACAGAGCTAAAGACTGGGAAAGACATTTTCTTTCTGCATTATCATGCAGACTGTTGTGGAGGAAGGAGCAAATAACATGAAGGTCAAAATATAAAATCTACAGGGCTTTCTGGGTCCTGCTAAGGCAAGAAGCCATGGTTTTGGTTGTCCTTGGGCAGCTAGAGAGGTGCTGAATTGGCCAGTGCTCAGCAGTCTGAAAGAGTTGCTGATCTCTGAGAGGGCAGGCTGCAGCCCTGTTCTCTGGAGACCTCTCAAACAGTCGGGCGGCTTCCTCAGCAGACAGTGGGGAGCACCTACATTTTCATCGCTGACTTATTCATCACTCATGGATTTCCAGACAACATTGAGGGGATTGATAACTGAGCTTACAGAACCAGTCATGAAATGGTACCAGGCTCAGGCTGCTGTCCCTGCCTCCCTGTGTGACAGCTTTCTGACTTGTTGGATAGAGGGATGCTAGCTGATGGCTTCTCATTACAGAAGGAAGAGCCGCAGGACGGGGGGACAGTCACGGGGAGGAGGATTTCCTTGGAGGAATTCTTCTCCTGCTGTACCTATTTGTGCCTTGACATGTGTTTCCACAGTAAGGTAACACAGGCTTTACATCAGGGTTTATCTCTCTTATGCAGTGTCATGCTGTGCACAGACCCTCCTGTTTGCTCCATACAAGAGCAATGCTGTTTTTTTCAATGTCGTGGTGTATCAGAGTAGAGGACGGCTGCCCCAAAGGATTTTATAAATCAAGATAGTGAAGCTGGGGTAAAAATGTAATTCCCTCAATAAGCCTTCAAACTTTTTCAAACTTTAGCTTTATCAGGAAACTTTGAATTCCAGATGCACTTCTGCTCCCAGCCTAATGATCACTTGGCAGTCTCCCCACTCCACAGGAGTGGCATTTTTAAGAATGAAACATCTTCTATTGATCTAGTTTTATCACAGTGACTGTTTCCTATTGCACTGTGCAGCATACCTGGAAGTTTGTAGCTTACCAAGCTGCAGCCAGCACCGACTTACCCTGTCAAAATGGTTGAAAGAAGCCCGGAACTCGTTCATCTGTTCCTGGCTTATTCCTTTGGCATCACGGGTCAGAATCTGGTTTTCCACTTCATTTATGGTTCTAGCAATTGTTGTTAACAGCTGTTCCCAGCCCACTCTGATATGCTGGAAAGACAACAAGATAATTTTTAAATTAAAAAGTAGCTCTTCTGCCTCTGAGGCCACTGAATCGCATGTGCTACTTGTTACCAATTAAGTGACCCTGGTGGTCAAGGCAGGAGAAATCCATTTGCTCAGAAAAGCTTTCTTTCTCATCTGCAGTATGAGCCAGCTGGATGTTTAAAATCTGAATTTTGACTGCAATAAGTATTGAAAAGGCCAATTCCTGCTCATAATAAAGTCCTGGTCCTATAGCAAAGTTCCTTTACCTTGTAGTGCAACACAGTGGGGGCGCTGAACACAAATGAGAATCAAACTTGATCCTTATAGGACTTGTTTGGACAGAAAACTCTCTTTACATGAACCAAAAAAATAAATACACCACAGTCCTTGGAATACACTGGTGCTCCACTGCATCTGCTGTTGTTCAGTGGAGAACTGGCCAGAAACCAAGAGGCAAGTTTCAAAGCCTGTCTGTGTTCTGCTAGACTCATGTTGAATTCAGACTGCTTCCATAAAACCTAACATAGTCAACAGAAGCCAGACTCTGATTTTAAAAACGTTTTGGTGGACTTTTTTCTTCTGCCAGGCCGTAGCAGCTCAAAATCACCAACACTTGTCTGATCTTTCTAATCCCAGCTAACAGGATACCACAGTCAGGTGGCAGGACAAACAAGACCAGCCAATCTTCCAAGCAGTACTGTTGATCTTATTGAGGTTATTCCTATTGTCTGTATGTGGAAGTCCAGTGGACTGGGTGGGCATGAAGTACAGCAAGGCTGGAAAGAAATTCAGTGACATGATGTTGCATGCTTGGCCATACTGTCAAGCTCTCCACTTTCCTGAGAACCACAGCACACTGCCTGAACTGGATGTGGCTGGTGCCACAGCAGATGAAGCTGTCTGATCTGCTGGCACTATGCTCCAACGGGGAAAAGGCATCACAAACCACTTACCTCCATGGTGTAGTTGGTGTGCTTGTTGTCAAAGATGAGTGCCTCCTGGATCTGTTGGTGGTCTCCTTCCAACTGGTCAATCTTTGGTTTGTAATTCACGATGCTTTTCTCATACTGCCGCAAGTGGTTGAGCTGGTCCTCCAGGGTCCCGTGCATCTCTATTGAAATGCGGCCAATCTCCTGCATTAGCAAAGCCAAAGGAGTTAGACCCTGCTGGAAGGAAAAGCCTTAACATGGCTGACATTTAATGCAGCTATTTCGTGCTTACACAGGAAGATGACTCAAAAAAACACATCTCAGAGAGCAGTTACTTTAGATGAGCAGAGACAGTGTCAGCAAAAATTTCAGCAGAGCCTTGAACATTTTCCAAGTGGGGTGTGTCACATGAGATGTGTCTGATATAAGGACGCAAAAAAAGGAAACTGCAGTCCATAAGCTAGTAATGTAGCAAGTCAGAACTTTTCCTGACGTGCCACTGTCTTAGTCCCTTCACACAGAAATATTTCTGTGATTGCTCTCTGTGTTACATCTCCTACCATCAGTAACAGCTTCAGATTTTTTCATCTCATCAACTCCAATTACTTTAATTAATATCTTATCTAAAGAGAGAAGGTCTCTGTCAGTTTCTCTTCTGCTGATGTTTGGTGTGCGAGACGTACTTATTTTCTCAAGCGTACCAAGGCCTGTGTGCAATCACTATGAAAGCAGTTCCAGAGAATATGCCTCTGATGTGGAGTCCGTTCCTTGCTGCACATAAATTCAACTCTATTCAAATAGCAGTGTTCCCCATTTTAAGTAACATTTTTTATCTCTTTACTAAGGAGAAAAGTATAAGGACTTCAATAAGCAATATTAATCTTTGGATTCCCCATATTTTCTATAAAAGTTTATCTTGTAATCTCAAGGAAGAATGACCATGGCAGTTGTAAAAAAAAAACATGAGAGACAGAATGAGGGTATCAGTGAAAATCACAGAGGGAAACTGACTGAAAATGAGAAAAGCTATACCTCCATCTTGGTCTGGATCCAGGGACCAATGACATTGGCCTGTGCACCAAACTGCTTACGAAGCCGTTCATTCTGCTGCTGGCGAGCATGTTCCTCCATCAGGGCTTGATCCCTCCTAGGAACCAGCTGCCGCACCTAGAGCAAAGAGTAACAGAGCCTGCAGTTAATACACACATAAGGAAATGAACAATAAGTGTAGAAATTGATGCAAGGAAGGGGTAGGGTCTGGAGACAGAGAAAGTGCAGAGCCCCACTGTGAGGGGGCTTGCAAAGGGGCGCTAAAAAAGGGTGAGGGCTGCAAGACACGCTTACTGCTGGCTACTATTTGGGGGAGGCCCAGGTGGAGTGGGTGTTGGACCTGGGCACTCCCTAGGGTTAGGGTTAGGTTTTGCAGAGGGGGACAGTGCAGAGCCTCACTGTCAGGGGGGTTATGACAGGTCTGTAACACCAGGGTGAGGGGAGTCAGTACTGATAAAAAGCAGTCAGAAGTTCTAGGACTTGCAGGGAGGCTCATGGAATGTGAATTTGATTTGCTGCAGGATGGCTCTGCAAATTCCTCTCAAACCATGAAAGACCAAAAGAAGTTTTCATCCACTGTCTGGGGTTTTGGTGCCTGATGTTAGCTGAACTGCAGCAGTTGTAGACTGCCACTGATTTTGTGGTAAGAACCGTCAGCATAACCTGGTATTGAGAGTATCTACTCTTTTAGGATTTCAGCATTGGAGGGCTCCTTGTCTGTGGAGGCTGGACATCTGAAGGGCTGAATAGTGGAGAAGGACACTGACTCCCATGCTGTACTTACTTGCTTTTCAGGTCAGCTGAGGACTTAAAATCCCAAGGTCTTAAATTATCATCTTTTCTTAGAAAAATAGGACTGAAAAGGGATCTGACACCCTTAGGCATTTATTTTAAAAATCTCTTCGACTTTCCAAGCACATGGCATTTGAGCTGAAAACAAACGGCAAACATGCAAAAGCCCAGCAGTAAGTGTGAGAGGGTAACTGAGAGTAAATAATCCCTTCCTGGGGCCCCAGTGACTGAGGAGCAGCCTCCCCAACTCTAACTGCAAGGCTGTAAAGAACTCACATGTTCCCATTTGCCATTGATCTCCTGTGGGGTGATTGTAGTGTAAGGATTTGTGCCTGCCATGTTGACGTGGTATGTCTGGACAATCTTTGAGACTTCGTTGTGGATTCCTAGGATGGCCTGCCGCTCCTTGTCCGCATCTGGCAGAGTGGCTTTGAACTGCTCGTGGGCTGTGGTCAGTCCCTGCGGAAGGAAGGCAGCAGCAAGGAGCGTTAGTCACTGAACGGCCTCCTGAGCAAGCGACTGCAAAAGCTTACTTATTTCCAAAATACAAAGCAGACTACTCTAACACCTTCCAGCATCTCCCAGCATCACTGAACAGGCTGTTTTAAGTAGTTAATTGAAGTGAAATCTCATTTTTCCTCCCTTTGTTTCTGTTGACCAGGGACAGAGATCACATCCCAAAACGTGACGGAATAATTCTGGCTTACAATTTCAGGGAAACGATTTCTCCATCACTGCTCTGTGGACTGGCTGTCAGCCCCCTTTGGGAAGAAGGCTGGAGTGCTAGTATTACTTTAAAGCAGCCATATCTCACTAGTCTAAATGCACTACATTTTTCTTCTCCCACTAGGTATGTACTAGTTCTACATCAAAGATGACTCCAGATGAATAATAAAGAGTCATATCCAGTTTGATCAGTCTAAGTTAGAACTAGATGAAGGCCTTCTAAACCACAGCAAACCTGCGCAGGCAACATAAGCTCTTGTTGCTGAACACAGCTCCCTCTCCCTGTACACAACAGGCCCTTTCTGTTCCCCATCTGGCCGTGGTGCCCAGACTGCGATCCAAGGACCGAAGGTGGGGGCACGTTTGCTGGTAGCTTGCGGACAGCTGACAAGCCAGTTGGTCCTGGCTCGTTTCCCACTGCTTCTACAGGTCTTTAAGATACTTCATCCCAGAACCCTGGAAGATCAAGACTAGGGAAGCAAACATAAGGGAAGAGGCAGCAAAACAGATGTGGGACAGAGAAGCATGGGCAGGGACAATGGAAGGAACAGCGTGGGCAGAAGAGGGAATGAAAATAAACCTCATGACTGACCACTTTCTTACAACTTGCTTGTGTAAAATTGCTTCCTTACATAGTGACTCATTACTTTGCAGCTGCTGCAGTGGCCATAGAAATGTAATGCAAGTCTGGGGGAGCTGGGAAATACCCTGTAGTCACAAAGAGATGATGGACATGTTTAAATGCTGTTCAGATTTGTTCTGCATTATGAAAGACTTAATGAACCCCTTCGTTGAGGAGGGAAGGGTGCAAGTAGCCAGCTGCAGCTCAGTAACAGAGCGCAAACCAGGCCAGAGCTATTTCACTGCTTCTCTGCCCCCCAGATGCCTTGTGTTCCCTGTTGGTCTCCCACTCACTGCCTCACTGATGGCCATGCTGCTGCCAGCCACTCCTGAAAAAAACTCACCAGGTTTTGACAAACTGACCAGCTCCTAAGAGAGCACAATGTCAGGAGGAAATTATGCAGTAGTGCAGCAGCTGGTAAGAGCAAGAATATCCTGGCTCTTCATCTCAACCAAGCCAAATCCAAATGAATACCTGGATTCTTTTCATGACTCCATCAAGCAGAAGAAATAAAATCCCCTCTGGAACCCAGACAAGGATAACTCCTGCTCTCAGAGGTCTGAAAATTACCTGTAGGTACCTCAAGTTTCTTTCATTACACCCTTTTCAGAAGGGGAAATAACCCTGTTGTCTTGCAGGAGGCAAGAAGTCTTTGGCTTCAAATGGCAATCCACTAAAAAAGTGGAGAATCCTGATGTTTCCTCTGCTAAACACTGAAACCCAGTTGGCAGCTCAACAAGCACCCTCATGACACATCACATAGGACCAAATGACCTGAATATGACATCATGTGGGAGAACTGACCCACAGAACCTGAGAGCAGCACTAAGTTTTGTTCATTTGGATTGAAAAAACAACAACAACAACAACAAAAAAAAACCAAAGACAAGGCTCTAAAAGATCCTCTCAGCTTTCAGGCTCTCATTAGTAAGACCAGAGTCCCATCGAAAGTGGTGTCATTTTCCATTCTTTGTACTCAGCCAGGATAGCGTGAACGTGTCTCATATCTATTCAGATACAGGTTTTTAGAAGAAATCAAGGACAAGCATAGTCCCTTTGGTTGCTGTTGCTAAGGCTCACTCACTAGAGCAGCGCCACCAAAACACAACCTACAAATCTGGCACCATCAGGAGTCCAGGAGACCCCGGACTTCCCTCTGTCCCAGCGTGGCTGGTGCAAATGACTGCTCTGTACCTGGATCTCCTCGATGGTGTGAACAATGAATGTGTCCTGCAGGTCCTCCATGGCCCCTTCCATCCAGTTATTGAAAGGGGCAGCTCGTTTGGCATATTCCAGGTACAACTGGTCAATTGTTTCCAGTAGCTTCTCTGTCCTCTGAGCATGCACAAAAATAAAAGAAAGAAAATCAGGGAAGATGGTTAGAGAATAATCACATCGAGCTGTGGGTTCTCTGAGCTGCTCCTTCCTTTCAGACCTGCTTGGTGCGTGCACTCAGGAGGGCACTACAGTAAAAGTCTCTCTGCTGTTAAGAGATTACACATGGGACTGATTTTTTCCTCTCTGAGGGAAAAATATGAGGTGCTCTGAAATGAAACAAAACAAGGAGTCTTTTCAAGCAGAATAAAGTTACAAAACATAGAAGAGCAGAACTCTATCAATCGCCTGAGCAAATGAATGGTACAGTAACTGGGCTGGAAACAGAGAAGCAGGCTAAGTATACTGAAATGTACCTCTGGTTTTCAGTCCGGGATGTTCTAGGAGTGGACAAAAGAACTGAAATAGGATGTTCATGCCCACTGCAGCTTGCTTCTCACAAATGACCTACTCATGTAATCCCAAAGGTCCAACTGGCAACATGACTCACCTCCAAAGCCTCTCTGCGTTTCTGGGTTAGGGCACCCAGATTATCCCACTGATCACAGATCTTCTGGCACCTGGCATTGACACTGGGAGAGTCGTAATAGTCCAGCTCACTATAAGGGGTAGGGAAAAAGAAGGACAAAATATCAAATAAAGGCCTTTTGGAGAAGAATGAGAAATCCATTAGAAATCTTTATCAGCCTTAAGGATAGATGCAAACAAAGGGCTCATGGTATCTGCAAGTAAAGCATGCCAGGAAGACAGCGGTGTCTAGTTTGGAGACACTGGCACATCAAACAGCACAGAACAGGAAGAAAAACAACCACCACCCAAGGCCCCAGCAAATACTGCTGCTGGCTGCCTGATGGGAATAACTTGGCACTGGGGGAAGGGAGTAGAGACTTTACTCAGGCTGGGAGTAAGCAGATTAAAAGCAGCAGCATGCCCCTGTATTCTGCCTGAGAACACCACACAGGCTAACTACCTGCATCTTGTACATCAGGAAATGGGCAACAAAGATTTTACTATGAATGCAAAGAAACCACTTCAGGTTGTTCTAAGAGTTGCATAAGAGAGGTGGCAATCTTCAGCAGCAGCTGAAAGACACAACTCATTCGTTTATTTAGGACAATCCCAGAATTACAGTGCAGGTTTCTCTCCGATATGTCCGACAGAGAGCGCATTGCTGCAATGTCTATAGCCTGGCACTCCTGGAAGAAGGGCTGGTACGGGTAAGGCAGGGGAAGGGAGATCATGGGGTGGGCTGAAGCTTGCGGTCTTATATTGCTTTGTGCTCTCGGTTCTGCACATGATCAAAGAGGGAAAAGCTTGAAGGCAGAGGGAGACAAGCCGAACTGGGAAGTGTCATCCATGAAAGAGAAGGTGGAATAACTCGCTGAGCTGCTGAATGACCCTGGGCAATCTGATGAACATTTCTCTTAGGCAGTAATGCAGGTTTAAACAGTTTCCTCCTTCTTCATTTCTTCCCATCATTGTATTGCCCCTCCTGAGGTGTGTGGGCACAACTGTTGGTGGAGTCTTGCGGAAAACTAGTCATGAAACTGCCTTGGGCTAAAAATAACTTTTTCCTTGCTGGGTTTTTAATCCAGATCAGTTCCTTGATCTGCTTTGCTGCACAGCCAGCACTGCAGCTGAAAGAATTGCTTCTGAAAGCCTCACTTACAACACATCCAGGTCAGACCACTGGTGCCGGGCAGTGAAATGTGCCCATGGCCCCCCAGCATGGGCAGCCACAGTGGCTTCTTTCAGAACCTCTCAATCTCCCTGGCAGCCTATCTCTGGTTGAAAAAAAAAAAAAAAAGAGCTCAGCCATGTTTTTTTCAGGGCACAGCATTTTTACTGAGATGGGAGATGGCTTTTGGAAGTATGGCAGAGCCTTCTGTTCTCACGCTTCGGAAGAAATCACCTCTCCCTCATCCCTCCCTGTTGCTATTAGAGCTGCAGCTGTTTGTCTGTGTAGCATTCGCTTTGGAAGTAGCAGTAGGTCAGCTAATGCTTGCTGACTAGCCAGCCTCAGGTTTAATCTTATTGGCATGGAGGATGACCTTGGAACAGGAGGAGGGTTCAAGGCAAATCCTGCAGCAGTAAAGCGAACACTTCTGTAAATCTGTGATGGTAAAGAAGATAATGATCTTGATCCAATAATCCTGAGTTTTTAGAGAAAAACAGTCATTCACCCCAGAGAGCTGATCTTGCCCAGACAATGTCTAACTTGAGATAGGCTAATGTGATATAGAAGTATTTTTAATAATAGGAAACAAAGTGAAAGCCAGATTGCTCAGACTGCTTTTGCCAAGAAACACGCAAGACTTCAGAATCTCCCCCTGTGCTCTCCCTAGCAATCAATCTCCCACTCTGATGAGATGCCATTTCTCCTGGTGACCTGTGTCACTCCTCTCTCCAGAAAAAGGAGTGGAGGTAAAGATTTCTAAGCCACGGGGAAGCCCAGAGGGAACTGAGCTGCTGTAAGGTGCTAACTGGAGTGCACACAGGGCATTATTCCTGTGGCAAAGTGCCTGCAGTGGCAGCAGAGGCCTTCATGGACTAAAAGAAGCAAATTTTTTCCTTTTTTTTTTGAAAAAACAGAGCAAACTAGGAGTCTCTGGAGTCCCTGCTATCTTCTGCTGTTTCCTTGTGTTCCTGGAAAAGTAGGACAGTTGTTTCAACTCTGAAACCTCACAGGGGCCAGAGGCAGGTCAGACTTTAGGAAAGGGTTCACAGAAGCATAACGAGCTGGAAGAGGGTGGAAACTTGGCTTGACAACATAATTCTGCCTCCCCCTCATCAGCACCCACAACTCAACCATTTTCTGGCCGGCTTTTCTGGTCTGTCTGGATACTGGAGAGCAGTATCCTAGATACTGTTTGGAAATACTTGGACTTCCCAACATTTTTGTATGGGAATGGGTTCACAGCTCTCCAAAGGGCAGAGGGCAAAGCTGATCAAGCCTCCCCGGCCCCAGGGATCAGCCGCGCGCTGGGGTGCCGTACTTCAGCTCTTGTGCAATAGCAGCAATCTGTTCCACGCGGTCCTGGTGTGCAGCCAGGTCACTCTCGAAGGCCTCGTGTTTCTTCAGCAGGGCCTTTATCTCAGAGAGGGTAGCAGTTTCGTAATCCTTCTGCTGCAGCATCGCTTCCTTTCCTGGGGAGGGAGCCAAAGGACAGGAGAATGAAGGGCAGGACCCAGTGATCCCACAGCTGACTCCCCGGCACCCAGACAGACCTGGGGCGCTCCAGAGGGCACCTGCCCCACTCCAGACACCCTGCCTGAGGCTTGCCCTCAAGCATGCTTTCCTGGAGATGCACAATTCTCACTTTCAAACCACTCAGAACGAGTTTGCCATGATCAAGATGGGCAAGTATTGCAGCTCAAGCCATTGCAGTCACAGTTTATACCTAACTTATCTCTCTATGTGCAAACCGAGCTATGCTGGTCCTGTAAATGCCAACTGCAGCATTTGCTGTACAGTAACCTCTTCTCTCCTCAGTAGCTCTACTTTATCAAAAAATCTTACTTTGCCACAGTTAGGGAATGTCGATGCAGAACAAAGATCAAGGTGATTTTTTTTTTAAAATCAAGTAGTAAATGAACCTCTGGAGAGGAAAATCTCACAGAAGGACCCATGCATGATCCATCCCTTCCTCCCTCCATAACTGACAGCACCATGTCAGGCAATAGGAAGCACAGAGGTTGGCATTTACCATCTGTCCAGGACTCGTGAATAGATGCCTTCTGTCGGAACTTCTCTGCCAGGTGATCAAGCCTCTCTAGCCTCCGGATCTCGTTCAACAACCACTCCTCATAGCCCTTCTCAGCCTGCTCCAGGCCACCCCAGGCATTGTTTATATCCTAGAGACAGGAGCACGGGAAGGAAAGGGAAGTTAGAAGACACGGGAGAAGTACTTCAGCATTATTCCCAGTGGGCTACATGGTTCCAATTGGTTGGAGACAACGGGAGTGGGCTTTTAACCTCCAAGTGCTGTGCAGACAGGTCAGAAAGACAAAGTGTCGGACTTTAGAGAAGAAGGTCTAAGAGTGTCAGGATACACCTATCTGCATGAGAGAAGCTCTCTAAACACTCCCACATGACAACATAGCACATGAAAATACAACCATTTCTCAGTTAGCAATAATGAGGCATCCAGACATCTCCTCATAAAGACATGGAACTAGTGAAGAGCCTCAGAGTCTGGTTTAGATGCAGAGAAGCAATGATTTCTTGTTTCTCTCTTATTATGGACTCACAGAACTGTATCTGTAGGGTTCCTACCACAGAATAGCTCACTCTGAAGGTGGGCATTGCTCTGCCCACCCATGGGCATGAGTTTCATTTTTTAGACACAGCTTGGATATATATTCTCAATTACGCCCACTCACCGAAACCATTTTCCCTTCTGACGGCATGAAGGCTGGCCTGTTGCTGAGCCGCAGCTTGGTCTGCAAGGTGTTGAAATTGATCTCAAGCTGGCACTTCTCTTGGACTTTGGGGGGCTTGTGCAGGCGGCGGTAGTCCCGGAAGTCCTCCAGTTTCTGCTGCATGGCTTGCATGGTGTTCTCTGGTGCCCGGTTCTCCAGCCAGGGGATAGTGCGACGGATCCACTCCAGCAGCTGAAAAAAGCAACAAGAAGAAGCCTTGAGTTAAAACTGTCAAAACTACAGGTGTTGGTCTGGTCTCACTAGGGACCATTTACTTTTATGTTTGCTGTCAGAAAGGTTCTGCCTACAGCATGCTAGTAAAGAAAACCTTGCCAGCCTTTTTGGAAGTATGTTGTTGTTTTTTTTTTCTTATGAGAAGCCCATTCCCTGCCACACTGAGTAGTACTGCCTATTGCAGCACTGCCAGTCCAAAATGCTTAAGTCACAGCTTTCACACAACCAGGACCAAACGACAACCTCAGACTGCACTAAAGCCTTAGAATTTTGCTGGGCTGTTGCACAACTAAAGGATGCTGTAAGTCATATCAGCTCCACAGGTGTCTGACAGGAGAAAACAAGTTGTTGCCTCCAGTTATGCTTATCTCACTCTAGCTACTTAGAAGTCAGCACTGCCCTTCGAGTCGCTCTCCTTAGCAAACTGATGTGGGGGAGCTGGCAAGGCGGCAATGCGCAGTCTGCAGTGTGAGGGAAGTACTGTCCTGAGCTCTTCACACCAGGCTGGAAACAGGCTCGTGGGCTATGTTTGACCTTTTGTTCTCCACCTTCCCCTCCCTACTTATCTTCCACAAACATAATCCAGTCCACATTTGGTCATTTATGGAGTTTCACAGCTGTCAGTCTGGAGCCTTCTCAGTTAACCAGGGCAGCCGCCAGCTTGTATTGTACACAGCTTCTTTCCAACTATCAACAAACACATATTTCTTTCCTCGGTTAGCTCTAAACTTCCATTCTGCTCCATCCAATTCCTGACTTCTGCAGTATGTCGGCACACGAGTTGTATGAAAGATGTTATAAGATGTACAGTTCTGAGCAATACAAGTCAGAACAGTTTGATTTTGCCTTTTTAATATTTTTGTGGCTGCTCCTAATAAACCAAGAACCTTAAAACTGCTCCCTGGGAGGTTTCTATTTAAAAGCAGATTTTCCTTGCCTTTAAAGTTTAGTTCAACATTTCATTTTTCTCAAGGTAGAAGAGAAAAAATAAAAAAATCTAAGGAAACATGAGCCAATAGCACTCCCCAGGATTAGCTATCAGTGTTAAGTGCAGTTCCTTTCTGCATATCACCACCCAGAAACCAACAGCACCACGGACACCTACATCACTGGCCAGTTTTTCGTAGTCTTCCATGAGCTGTTCATTCTCTTGGTTGACTGCCAGCACCTTGCAGATACGATTTGCTGCTGTCTCCGCCTGCCAAAGAGAAGAAAAACAGGAGAGGGGGACAAGTGTGAAAAAAATATAAACCAAAGTTTGCTGCTTAGCTTTCGGCTAAATACCTGTGGGTAAAATCTCCTAACCATGGCTCTTGCAGCCTGTCTGTGCTTCAAAACATCTGTCCTGACCTCCTCGTATTTCATCAGAACTTCTGTAACACCTTTTTTCTCCTTTCTCAGGTGAATACCTTCCTTCAGAGATTCTGAGCTTAACTGAACGCAGCCCTGTGTGTTGTGAGACAACCACCTTTCTATGCTTTTTCTGAAGCTGCTCTTAAAAGAGGGTCCTGCTGTTTGCTTCCTACCAGACAGACCCCAGCTGCCTCTTCACAACAGAGAGTTTCTGTCACCACTTCCACTCCCCTCCCCAACATTCAGAGCTGCAACACCACGAGCTGAGTGGTATCAAACTGATGAGTCCCTTTACATGCTTTTGCCTAAGGAATGCAATCCCTAAACACAGTTAATCTGCACAGAATCCCAGAACGGCTTGGGCTGGAAGGGACCTCTAAAGATTATCTAGTCCAACCCCACTGCCATGGGCAGGGACATCTTTCCCTAGAGCGGGTGAATAAGTCTATGGGACTTTGGAAATTTTCCAGTTTTGTTTTGAAGATAAAGTAGCAGATGCCCTTGAACTCAACTTCAGCCCAGCAGAGATGTCTTCCAGCACTCCCTGCATTTCTGGCACTCATCACAGGGCCACCTCCTCCAGCATCTTGCCACATGACACCTACCAAGTACTCAGGTTCTCATGATCCAGCTGAGAAGAGGATTTCTCTTCCCCTTTCTTGTTAATCTTTCTGCTTACTTTTTCAAAGCAAATCTCACAAAAAAAGAACCTGTTGTTACCATTTAGTTTTTTTTTTTTTTTCCCCTGTCTCTCTGCAGGGAGCTGGACACGTTAAAACATGAATTTGGAACAGAGCAATGCTCAGAAAAATCCCAGCTATGAGCTCAGGAGCCAGCAGTCTGCCCCGGCATGCCATGGAAGTGTTTGGCATGGGGGAACATCGAGCAGGCTGATCCTTGCACAGCATGTGTCTGTGGATCTGCACGACCCCCTGTATCAACGTGGTGGCAGGTGCAATGCCATAAAGCCTTGGAGGACGTGGCCCTGTGATGAGTGTTGGGAGATTGCTCATCACTCTCTTACTGTAGCACAGCTATCGCCCTGGTGCCTGGGTGGGTGCTACTGCTACCCACAGGACCTCTAGGGAGGAGCTCTCCTGGCTCTTGCAGAGGCCATGTGGAGACGACGAGGAGGGCACATGCCAGTACTACAATAGGGCCAATCATCAGTGCTGTGCCCTGCCTTAAAACTCTGCACAGGACTGATGTCAAAAGAAGTTTTGCTGAGCTTATAGCTGGCACGTTTCAGCCTCTTTCTATTTTTAAAAGGCCTTTGCTTATCTGTTTATTCAATCTTCAAGGCCGTTTGAGAAAAATCCTCTAATTTTTGCAGCCAATGCGAGGCAGCAAGAACAGCAATAAAGTCATAGGCTGTGCAGTGACACAAGGATTGCTGAGGTCTCAGGGGATATTATGATCTTAGTCATTTGTATGAAGCTCTAAAAATATAAAAGTGATCTGCCCCTTCGTTAAAGTGGGCCAACTAGCAGATACACAGATATTAACTAATTAGAAACATATCAGAGGGAACTATACAGGACAAAGCCATTTCATCTGAAAAAAAAAAATCTCTAGAGTGTAAATGATGGTTGCATTTAAGAAAGCTTGTACTTTGATCTGCTTTTAATAAAAGTTTGCACTTCAATGGAGTGCTTTTTGATATCCAGAGAAAACATTACAGGCACGGGACCAAAGAGCCTGTCAAAAAAACAGTGCCAGAGCCCTACCATGATGTGCCTAGGGGCTGCAGGGAACCGGCAGTGCCAAACATTTATCTCAGACTTCCCAGGAGAGGAGCTCTCTGCATGCTCTTAACTCTCCCTCTTTGTTCTTATACCCCTGGAGCTCATTGCAGCAGCCAGCTGTGCAGGAGGGACCCCATTTTGCATAGGCATATTTACATCCTTCTGACGATGGATGTCCTCCAGCTGCCCAGCGTTATGTGTGTATATATATGCTGAACATCTGTCCAAACACAAAAGCCCTCTGAACGTCAGCAATTACGACATTATTTGTATTATCCTAACGGCTGATATGCAGAGGCCAGTTGTCTTCCTCTTCTGCACCAGCACTTGCTTCTCTGTGGTTCTTGCCTACTCCAGACTGCTCTATGCAAGTGTCCTGCAGGAGCAGCAGGAAAGGCTCTGCGGTCACCAAGATCATTAATGTCACACGCAAAGCGTTACACTGACTTGCTCTGAGCAGGGGAGGACAAAAGGATCCCAGCAGATTCAGGTGACCTCCACAAATATCCTCACTCTGCTACACGTGAGCAGTTCTGTGGAGATGACAACCTCAGTGAAATGCTTTCAGTAGGAGAGCTGCACACTAAGGTGTTTACATGAGGCCAAGGCAGCTCCTCCTATATCTTCATTAGTGGAGTGGAAAAAGCCATTTTATGTTCCCCGTAGTGCTGAAGGCAATGATGCACTTAGGATGCTTAGACTGGGTCCAAACAAGCCAGGATGCCCACAAGGCACAGAGCAGCCCTGGTAAGATGCACCACCCTGGGGTCTGAAATCTGCACAGCTGTATTCTCCATGGACTTGTGCGAGCTGAACAGCTTTGGTACAGCATGGCACTGACACATTATACTATCTTCTGTCAGAGACCATGGAGGGAGGGCAAGCCTAGGGCATTCTGCTTGATACTGCAGTACTGTGAGATATGCATGTCCCCTTGGGTAGGCTCAAAATTGAAAGCTGAATAGCCGTAGAATAGCAGAAGTAGCAGTAACTTCTCTGTCTGTTGTCTTTTCTGTAATTCTCAACCCTGACTTGGACTGCTTAGCAGGGAAGTGGAGTTGTGCCTGTGGCTCTTGGATCCAGGTCTCTTTGCTGAGGAGGATGGTAAAGGAAGGCATTCCCACAGAGTGCTGCATGGGGAAGGTGCCTGCCTGTGGCCCTCTGGCCTCAGAGAACCATCCCAGAATACTGTACACCAAACACAATCTTCTAATACAATGGTAAAACGTTAGTTAGAAATTTTCACCCCCAGAAATCAAGTTTACAAAATATTAAGCCAACCCGTGGTAAACAATCATGCATTTAGTGTGAAAGTCAGAAGCAGTTAGAAAACAAGCAAACCACCAAAGCAAGTATACCTACAAATATACGTATATAACAAAATGGCATAAAGAAAAAGCAGCCATCTACACACACATCAGGCTGGGGACCCTGTACCTTCAAAGGCTCAGTATAAGAGAGTGAAAGAAGCAGAAAGCGGCTCATGGGACTTCCCCTTCAGGACTGGTGGCAGAAATGAAAGATCTGAATGAAAAATGGAGTGATATCACAGTAAGTCACCTAATCGTGCACGAGGTGGCAACACGTTACAAGGCATTTTGGGCTGGGGCTTGCACTCAGTCATCACTTCGCGTCTGCCCTGGATCTGAATCTGTGTCACTCAGCAGCTGGGTAATATATGGCTGGGGAGCTCCAAAAAGGAGCTGTGCCTCTCCTGCCAGGTCACTGCTGAGCTGCTGGCCCATTAGGACTACTAAAAATTTAATTAATTGTTAAATCTTTACTCTTCCCTATAAACCAGGTAGACTACATGGGTTTGAAGCTTTAATAACTAAGAAGATCCACCACTAATTTTTGCCCTGGGTGTTTGGTTCAGGTCCTGAGGCAGCAGAAGATTGTTTTCAGCTATCCCAGCAGACCTAGCATCCACCTAAATTGCTGATGAGAACATGGAACCTGCTAAGAAGGTTTCCAGATGGGCACAGAGAAAAGAGGAGGGGATTGGAGAGGGACACGGCCACTTCTGCAGGAAGCCAACTCCCTCCTGACATTCATGGTCTACACTTTCCTTAGTCTGGAGTTTTCCAGGTTAAGCATGGAGCAGCCCCTAAGGGGCACCTGGCAAACAGCAGGCCTTATCACTGGGCTGGCACGGGTTCTAAGACTACAATTGTCAGAGGCAAGTATCAGCTGGATGGGGCTTGCAGCCTGGTGTTAAGGGTTTTGAACTATTTACAAAGCAGGATCCCAGTGGAAAAGTCATGACTACATACATCATGCCCAGTGGGCAAATCTACTACACTGCTACCTATTTCCAATCCCTTGTAAAGCAAGGCAGGGAACAAAAAGTTTGACCTAAAGAGCTGCTCCCTGGAACCTATTGCCTGTTTGCCCTCTGAAAGACAGCGTTAGCATGGTATCTACATCAACGCTGAAACCATCAGCGCTGCTTTGTACGAAAGAGATGAAGACTTTCTGGAGTCAAGTTAGCCCTCAAGCTGGGCAGCACACAGACTGTGCCTCAAACAGAAAAGAGATCTGGTCAAAGAAGTTACAGAAACAAGGAGATTTAACACCCTATTTATAATGACCAGAAGCCAGTCTTGAACTTTGGATTTTATTGTTCCAAAACGCGGTCTGAAATTAGCAATGATCTTGTGGAAAGGCTGCAGCCCAGTCAGGCTATGGCATGGGAGGAAAGGCTGGAACTTCTTCTTCTGTTCAAAGAACTGCATGGAAATAGATGTTTTGGAGGAAGTTCGCCCAAGGAATGTGACTGTGAGTGACTACCGGTTCCTCTGAAGACAAATGCCCCAGTGCCGGGCAAAGAGACTGGAGTAAAGAGGAAGCAGAGGAATTATGACTGAAGCTATGGGAATGGGTAAAGCAGGGGAAAGAGAAATAAAACATACAGCTGGTTTGGAAAGGAAGGAGAACAACTACAGAGAAGAAAGAAATGGAGAAGTGTGTGTGCTTAGGAAAGCTCAAGGCCTGGTAGGAATGGACTTTGTGGCTGGAGCACAGAAGTGCTACAAAAGAGGCTACGGCTGTGTAACCAGATGATATGACACAATCTAGGAGAAGCTGCCTGACCTAGCAGGAGCTGAGTGTGAACAGAAGGCAGGCAGCTCAAGGGGGACTGGCTGCACTGTCCCGGTCCAGGCTGAACAGACTATGGTACTTCTGCAGGAGCACCACCTGGCCAGGATGAGGCCCACTGACAGGGCACTGACTGTCAGAGCAGACATCCATTCCTCTCTCCATGCCAGCTTAACCAAATGCTTTCTCGACCACTGGGGCGTGACAACTGGAGAGAAGGAGCAGCTCAAGTATGTTTGAACAGACATCTAAACCACTTCTCCAGCAAGGCCAGAGCCCACGCATCCAAACGCAAGGCTGGATGGGGCGCAGCTGAGACTGCTGAGCCTTGGCAATGCGCCGGGCCGAGGGGCCGGAGCCATCCTTGGTGGAGAGGATGGGTGGGCAGGGCAGGGATGGGGAGGGGTTGTTAGCGGTAAAGTCTCACCTTCTGCGCCCCTGAGAAGGCGTGGTAGTAACATGAAACATAGGTCATTATGGCCTTCTCATCCGGCCTTAGCGTGCCTATAATATCTGTGCAGAGAAGGAAAAGAGGTTGAAAGGATAAAGTAAGAAGCAGCACATAGAATAAAATAAAACAGTCATGGGTGGCGTGAGAGAAGGGGAGAAAAACTTCCCATCATGCATTGCAGGACAGGCCAAACAGATTTCCATGCGGAGAGCTGGGAGTTCGGATCAGAAGGTGGCTAGCAGTGTTGGCTTGTGGCTCGAAGCGGCACCCCTGCTCCCTCCCCCCAAGTCTGGGAGGGTCCCGAGCTGAGGATTTGGGCTCTGAACCCTCACGGCTACGCTCCAAGTATACAAACAGCCTGCTGGAAGGTTTTAGTGTCTATGCCAGAGGCCTTTCTGCACACTGAGGAGCTGCAGAGATCAGAGCCTTCCTACGCAGTGCGCTTCCTACACAGCGTCTGCTCTGCTTCAACATGCACTGCACGCTCCTGCGGCACTGAATTCGGACGGCTGCTTGGTTTTGGTGAGAGATGTTTACAAGGCTTCACCCACAAAATGTTTTCCTTAAGTGACTCTGTTACCAACAGGAAAATGGCTAAGCCAAAAACAGCAAGGACTCAACTGCCCCATTTCCAGCACAGTGGGTGAGGAAAGGTTAACAGGAAACAAGTGAACAAAACCAGGCATCTCAGTAGTGACAAACAGTGCTCTGTTTGCAAATCACCACAGAAGTACTCATTAGACATGTTCTGTTAAGACCCAGGTGAACTGGGACTCAGTTTGTGGTACAGCTCAAGAAAGCAGCAGGTTTGGACCTTGAAGCTAGGGTGTGGGAACCTGCTGCACATGTAAGGCAAAAGATAGAGCTCTGGGTATTCATTGAAGCCTACGTACAACCACTAAGTCAGCTCTGTTTCCCCATCTCTGAAAAAGAAAACTAACAAAAAAAAGAGTCGATATCAGCATTGTTTCCAGTGGGGTCAGCCTGCAGTGTCCTGCTGAGCAGAGCAATCTGTGGTCCCCCTCTTTGAAACTAAGCATCCTAGCTCAGATTTCCCAGAAGCAGGGGGTGCAGGTCCTCAGCCGTCAGAGCAGCAGTTTGGAAGGCAAATGGAGAAGGCAGAGATCCCTGCTTCCCTGGGCTTTATGTGCATGTCAAGGTGCTGGCATCTGTAAGTGCCACTGGAAGAGGAACACTGACTGTAGGGAAGTGGGACTCCTGACTCCCTTGCCCCATGTGTTGCGTCTGGGGCGCCACTTTGAACCAACAGCCAACTCTACCAAAAACATAATAAAGATGCCCGTAGCTAGAGAGGAGAGAGAGAAAGAAAAAAAGGTTTGGACATTAGCAACGGCACCAGGTGTGCTCTGTGGAGGGAGCTTGGGATCCTGTGATACCTTCTGGGCTCCTGAGAAGGCGTGGTAGAAGCTAGAAACATAGGTCATGATGGCTTTCTCGTCAGGACGGGCAGTTCCAACAATGTCTGTCAAAAAAAACCTCACGTTAAGAGCATAATCAACTGATGGGAGGAGTGTAAAGGACGGGGGGAACCACAACTGTCCAGGAGGCCTGCTGGGGTATATGCTTGTCATAGCAACTCTGAAGAGCTTCCCAGCCTTCCCCAGAAGATATGTCTCTCTCAGAAGACAGGATCACCCTTCTGGTTCCCCCCCCGCATGATAAAATTGCTTCCAGTGTCTGGCTGGGCTAATGCAGCCATATGTCAGCACACCTCACACCAGAGCACTTCCTTGTCCTGAGAACATTACTGCAAATGATGGGTTGAATCAATCCAAGCTAGTAACAGGTTGACACGGCTTTTATAGATGTATTGTACTGCAACTCCTTCATGCAGTTCTTCAGGAAAGATCCTTTCTCCCTTCCTTTCCATGTCCCTGTCCTCCATTTCAACACAATGATCATTTGAATTTCAAAAGGCCCTTCCTTTAGTTCCAGGAGAAACTCAACACTCCAGAGATCAGAATTAATGGTGTAGAGGAATGTACATCAGCCCCAGTCATGAGCGAGGAGACTGATCAAGAAAGAGCAATTGGAGCTCCTGTACGTGACCCTCTTCACCACTGCTAGCTTTGCTGAGATCTGAAGCTACATCCACTTATTTTGGAGGTGGCTGTATTCCCACAGAATGGCTGAAAGCACTCAAATCTGCTTCAGAAACCTGATGATTTTTTGTGACCTCAACATAATGAGTGTAGGGAAACAGAGACTCATTCTGGGGATGGGAAACTGCCTAGGAATATGAACATGAACATCCCAGTTATCCAAACACTGGCTGACTTGGTTCAGTTATCCTGTTCCCACCTTTCCCTCTTATTCCTCTCTCTCCTTTAAAGAAAGCCTTTAAATCCTTCTCCTGTGCAAACCAAGCCTGAAATACAGCTTCTACCATTGAAACCAGCTGGCTTCAGGTGAACAGCTCCCAAACCAGTGAACTATTTTAGGCTGTTGTTTATACTTCAGAGATACAAAGTCTATTGCCAAGCCGGTTCTAGTAAGGCTCAAGAAGTAATCATTGCTGTCCCAGTGGCCTCCAAGAAGCAGTCACAGTTGGTAGCAAACGCACCTCTGAAAAACATGGACTTCTGTCTTGGCCTGTGGACCCATTCAGTGAGGATCTTCATGCCCAACATTTTTGTGTAGTCAAGAAGCAGCAGTTTGTAAACTGTTTATATACTGGTATCACATTCCCAAAAAGAAGGTCAACAGCAATGTCAGAAAAAGCCCAGTAAGAAAAAAAATCTGGAGCAAAAGCAACACAGTCCTACACCGCACGTTATCTCAGTGTTAAGTCAGATTCTTGAAAGGGAGCACTGAGTCAGACGTGGACATAACCAGGGGTTACTCATCTCTTCCTAGTGAGTCAGCCCCAGGTTAAGATCTCCATACCAAAGTGAGAAAACTGAGGGGCACAGGAGAAAGAGGGAAGCAGAACATATGATTATTCCATTGTAACTTTTTTTCCTGTACATTTAGTATGTAGTGAGGGAGGTTACTGAATTTTTGTACAATATAAATCCACCTAAACAAAGTGGGAAATTTCCTGAGAAAAAACAAGTTTACACCCACTGCATTCTACTTTACCTTCTGCATCCAGCATCTTGGGGATATCCAGATATTTCTCAGCTACATCAAAGGCTGTATTTAGATTAGTGAGAGGATCATCCTGGGAAAGAAACAGAACCAGAACATCAGCATCAACTTGTAACAAGGTACACAGCATTTCTCTCAAGACAGAGCAATTGTGCTTGATTTATCTCAGGTAACAGAGATGTCCAGACAAAATTACGTGCGACTCCCCATGCAGCAGGATGAAGTAATTAGCTTTCTTTGGAAAGCAGAGCCTGGAGACTCATGATATGATAATAACATAGAATCTATGCACTTGCAACATTTTGTCTTGAATCTAGTTTAAAGTAACATCAGCTTCACATCATATTGATAGTAAACGGCCATATCACACATTTAGAACTCGTGCTTACATTAAGTTTGCATCTCCTATGTTAAAGAACTGCAGAGCAGTGTATCTGTTAGAACATCTCAGCCATACTAAAATAGTAACAACATCTGCAACGGGTGCTGTCCTTAGCTAGTGTGCAGTTTGTTGAACACCAGTTGAGTGGGAGGAAGAGAAATGTTTTAACAAATCTCTACAAAATAAATACATATAAAAGTACCCATTTTGTCTGAGTGTTGGTTTTCTTCCTAGGCACTGCTCAGGACTTGCCATTTCCTTAGTGTATTCCTATTCCTCTCTACATAAACCTTCTGCTGTGGCAGGATGCACTTCAAATCCAGACATCAATACACAGTAATCAGATTCTAAACAAAGTTGAGTGTGACATGAGTCATATGACAAAGGTAACTAGATTTGAGAGAGCTGAACAAGAGAATATGAAATGCAGATGTCACTGGAAACGAAAGACCTCTGCAAATTGCTCCCATCATTCAAACATAATGATCAGCAAGAAGACACTTAACAACCAGTGTGGGACACTCAGACAAGCCTATGTCCTGTATATCCAGGATACTTAGTTACTCTGAAGGATCCACCCATTCCACGGGTGACAAATGACATTTGAAATTCCAGTTTCTACTGCTGAGAGTGGTGGCTTCTGCTGGAGGAGGGGCTGTTCCCATAAGGTTAGCGTTTTGTCACCGTGTTTGCCAAGAGGCTGTCAGGAGGGAGGCAGGATGGGGCGTCTCTCTCCCTGTTGTCATTTCTGCCTCACTCACTGAGTCCCACCTTAAAAATTAGGGAATAACAAACTTAATCTTTTCACCTTCTTCCTAAACTAGAATCTGTGTTCTGTTTCTTTTTGAGACATGCATGTGCCTTCACTTATCGCATTCACTTGGAAGATTCAGCCGTGCCTGAACTCCAATCAATAGGCAATTCCTTTGAACCCAGCCAGCACGAAAGGTGAAGTCAGGCAGGCTTGGGCAGAGTGTGGGCATGCCAAAAGGTTTCTTACAGACAGTGGTCACTAGGTAGCCCTTGGATTACAGCCTTCACGAAGCTAGGAAGCAGAGCCCTTCTGAAAAGCAGTTTGCTGCAGCAGGTCCCCAGAAATTACTGCATGCTTTAGGTTGGCATCCCACAACAATATCATGTTCATTTGGACAAATGTCTCCAGCAGACAGCAATCCTTCACCTACCAAAGTAAATCACACACAGAGGGCATCCAAACAGACACAACCAGCGATCCATATTTAGTCCACTCGGACACGAGAATCTTAAGTGAGAAAATGTGGCATGGGCACACTGTGATGAGACCAGCAGCTGTCACACACGGTAAAAGGCCATCACGTCTCAGCACCAAAGCGTAACTTATCTCTATCTAGTACCCTTTCAGTGGTGACTTCATCAGATAGATCTAAACCCACCTCGTCAGAGCTTAGCAGTGGTGCAGGGGCTTTTATGTATTCTCCAGCCACAAGAAAGCACCCTGTGCAATGGAATTACAGACACTGGCACCAGTTCAACTTCAGCCTACTTGTCTCCTGTACCTGCTGTGGAGAAACCACTAAGAAGCCGACGAGTAATCAAACCCTTGATCTGAAGAGCTGAGACACCTGGTATATAACATACCTTGCCCACTGCATGTAGACAGGCCCTTAGCTCCACTCAGCCATGGAGGAAGGACCCGTAACTGCCCTTCTTTCACTCTAGTGAAATCTTCCCCTAGCGCATGTGCCATTTTCTGCTTCTGCAGTATTTAATTTCAACCCACGCTGACCATGAACACCACAGCGGTACTAACCTCCAAGAGAGTGCCAGGCATTATTAACCCAGACCCTTTCTCAGCACAGCCCCATCTGCATGAGCTGCCTGAGGAGCTGCCAGCCTCTCCTAGAGGAAAGGGAGGAGCAAGCTCACTGCAGATAGCTTTCCTATCAGTTCACAAATAACAACGCCAGGAGCAATGTTGCCAAAGGTTAAAAAGAAATTGTAAGCTGACCGTTGGGAGAGGTTTCCTGATGGGAAAACTTACTGGCCTTGGGCACTCCCAAAGGAAGGGCTGGAAGTCTTAATACGTGGGAAACTGAAGACTCACCTAGATGATGCCAGCTGACTTCTATTTCATATGTAATAAAGATGTGTGATCACATAGTCCCTTGAGGAATGAAGTTAAAGATAACGAATACTGCCAAAAGCAAGCTACCTAAGGCCATGGCTAGCTCACAGATGAGCACAGAGCTAAGCATGAGCAAGGCCCTGTTCCCTGTGGGAAAAGCTTCCCCCCTTATGGAGCTGCTCATCACAAAGGCGATGCTCTTTGCTGCAAGACAGAGGTTTCCCTGTAGCCTGCCCAAAAGTACAGCAGAGCCTTGAGCCCAGGAAATTCCTCCAAATTTCAGTTCCATCCCACTGTACACCAGCTCATCATTACTTCAAATCGCTCATCTCAGCTGACTCCCTGTCAAGGTAAGTGAGGACTGTCCTGGCAGCTCCAGGCCTCGCAGAGCCACACCCCAGCACCACAGCTGCAGGCACACTTTAGAGACACAAAGGCCGCAGAGCAAACAAAAGCTGAGTTACTCATCCCTATTCCTTCCATAGCTCAAGCACTGATTGAGATGAGGTTCTCCAGAGGCGCCTCAGTTCCCAGCCTGCCTACGTGAACATGGAAACAGAGACACGGAGACACAGGGAAGAGCAGTAACTTGGAGGCTCTGGCTGGGCCAACAACCAGGAAAGCTACAGTTTTTCCACGTAAGAATTATGTTGCTTTAACAGTGGCACACACCAAACCTGCTTTAAACAGATGCCTACCTGGCACATTCACTGCTTTTGCTGACTAAAGACTACCACAGCTCCTCCTCTTTCACCACAACCCTAACTCACACAGGGAGTCATCTCTCCTCCTCCAAGTCCTCACAGCACACAAGGTTGCCATGGCAATGACTGCAGTGTGACATAAAAAAAATCTATTAACTAGCAATCAGGAAAGCAGACGAAGGAAAATCAAGAGAGAGCCAGCACTTCCTATATCTGCAGAGCTGAATGGGAAAAAAATCCCATTAATACAACTCATGTTTTCAGGAATATCTGTAAGAAATGCATCCAGCGACAGTGCACAGACCTCATTTCTGTACGGACTGCTGTATACAGGGGTGTCAGAGCCATCAGCCAACCACTGTGCTGGACGAAAATATCTTAGATGTGGTTCACAGCAGAGATACAGACAGGGATAAAATGAGGATGGGAAACCCCATCTTCTGCATAGCCCTGATGTGCAGACTGTGAGCTGAAGATCTTACCTACAGTGACCTGAGTAACAGCAGACGGACCCCTGCTGAATAGAAACCACCTAACCAAATAAGTAGCTGTGGTGTCAGGGAATTACTGACACCAGACTGGGTTGACTTGAATCTTTTATTCAATAATAGAAACATCTTCAGCTAGGCACTGCATGTTGGCAGAAAATCATTGTGCTCACTCCAGTAGCATATAAAAAGGCAACTTCAGCACGTATCAACTGCAATCAGAGCTAAAGGCTACGCTCTGAGCTAAGTTCCTCCCAGCTATTTGCAGAAGACTTTAGTTCCATAGTTATCAAACATGCATTTAATCTCATGCCTTTAGAGCAATCTAGACAGAACAAAAATAAAAACGACACAGTAAGAGTCAGAAGACTACAGGAGGGCAGAGGGAAGCTGATGAAGGATGTAGTCAAAGTCAAGGGGAGCACAAAAGGAGCTGGTTCCCTTTAACCTTATCCCAAGGAGGACAAATCCTTTCCCACCGATACTGATTTTGGCTAGGACAATCACCTTCACCTTAAAAGGGCCACAGGTAAAATGACCAAAAACTTTTCCTTGTCTCTCTCTCACTCTAGTTTTGCTTGGGCTTGGCTTAGGACCTTGTTGGCAATGGACAGTGTCATAGCATTTACACTGTTGGGTTTGTCAGACGCATGTTGCTTATCTGCTTTTATTTTCCCAACATCAGTCACTGAAAATGTAGTTAGCACTAATACTTCCTTTTTTTATTGCTGCTGTTTATGTAAACAGGTAGAGCCTGTCCCTACTGTTTATTCATCATATGCTGGCTCCAGACACTAAAATTGATCAGATATTATAATTGACTGCTCTGCAAGACAGTAAAGATCTAAAAGGTTACTGAAAAGCAAATCAGGCATCGTACAATTCACTGCCTCAAGGATGCAGTTAATTTGATTAAACCATTTACATATTGTCCATTTGCACAGTGATTCAAGAGCACAGATCTGTTAGTGATGGGACTCTACGTTTATTTCTCTAGCTAGCATTGAGCACGACTGCACTTCGTGGCAGCCAGCCCATGAGATCAGATGGCAAAACTTCTCAGGTATTAGCCCCAGAAAGAACACCAGTAATGCTCTTGCTGACATTTCACTCCACTTGTGCACACAGATCCAGTAGAACAGGATCTAAGCAGACAGTGGGACTGAAAGTGGGATGTGAATCCAGTTTGCCCTCCTGCCACCCGGCTGGGTCAGAGCTCTGCCGGCAGCACAAAGTGCCGAGCACTTACGCTCATTGTCCACTTAGCAGTCTTGTTTCCAAGACACACAGGAGGCGAACTTTGGAGGAGCTAGATGCCATGTTGCCAGTTGCAATTTGTAAAATAAAACTGAGTGTTATGGCAAATGTTCTTCTGGCACTTGACATCTACACGCTAGGAGACACCCAGCACTGCAGATGGCTCAGTGCTAAGCTGGAAGCATGTGACAAGCATCCAGCGAGGGCACAACACCCACCTCACCCAGCTTTTGCACTTGATCACCAGGTAACCAGTTTCGATCCAGCTCTTCCTAGAAACATTAAACCTGATCTGACTCGCTAGCCTGTGACATTAGCACAGAATTAGCCTCACATTTGCTGTGACTGAATTTGGCAGTTTCTGCTAATCAGCTGGGACTGGAGCACGTGCGGCTCCTATAAGGCAGACTGAAAGAAAGGAAAGTCAAGCAGGTAGCTCATTAAGTTCATGGTTCACTAAGAAGCCTGAATGTACTGATTCATCCTCCCTCCTTCCTTCCCCCAAGTCCTGCAAACGCCAGCTTGTGCTGAAGTTCTCCAATTATCTGTTTATCAAGCTAACTCTTCTCCCTCTTTACTTTCACCAGCCCAAGCATTTGGCATGACAAATTGAGCTGTACCTTTCGTAGCTTCCCGTAGTCGATGAGCTCTGGACGATGTCTGTGAATTAAAGCGCAGAAACCAAGGCCATCCTTCCAACTGGGAGAGAGACAGAAGAGAGCGCAATGAGCAGGGATCAGCCAGGGAGAGAGACAGTGATGGGCAGGAGCACGAGGGAAGGCAACAAGACACCAGGGTAATTAATGATGGCTTAGTTTCCAGGGCCTCTGTAAGTGCTGGGAAGGATTTCTTTCAAGCCCTACAAAAATCCGCTGCAATTAGGACTTGCCCTTTCCATTATAGCCCCTTTATGCTAGCTCTCTGTGCTGAATGTCTGCTGTCCTGGGGAGCACACAAGAACAGGTGCAGAGCTTGAAAAAAAGTGTAGATACAATTGGATGCCATAGGGAAAGGCAGCCTGAGGAGGAAGGGAATGACAAGTGGAGGCTATAACCAGCACTGCACAAGCCAGTGCTTCACCTCCCAGCGTGCCCTGGACCTGTGGGCAGAATTGGAACCAGAATTCCTCATTCCAATTAGCAGAATTATTTCCTACAATTTACTGAATTTAAAGACTGATCAACCAATCTGGGATGTGAAACACTGATCTCCTTGATTTTGTCAGAGGCACTTGTGCACTCAGATATCTCAGCCTTAAGGCAAGCCCGTGGCTAGGTCTGCTACAGCACTGGTTAATACAGACAGAACTTGAGCTCTGAAAAAATGCTTTGTTATGTTTTTTGTTATGGTTTATCTAGTTCTCCAAGAGGTGCTGGCAAAAGCACTATGACACAGAATCTTCACTGGAACACCTGTCAGTTTACAAATATTAAAATCAGATCAAGAAAACCTCTCATCCCTTTCCAACTCTGCTATACTACAAAGTTTCTGGTGAAATAAGGTTTTAAGAAGTCCTTCACGGCTTCTAAGGTGTTCTGAGTTTTCATAGAGCAAAAGCTGTCTTGCTTAGCCTGTGACATATACGATGCTCTCAGAGGACTTCATGCTCTGGAGTTTACAAAAGCAGCATTTGTAACCAGAATGAGGAACTGGGATGTAGGCACTTGGATCCTTTATAACTTCTGCCTTTAATTTCCTAGGTGTCCCTCTGGACCACTTTGTTACTGTGAAACATAGATCTCCCAAGGAGATGCAGATACCTGGGGAACATTGTTGAATATAGCAAAAAGACATCTGAATATAACACAGGCTGTAAAGCTAAGTTCTTGCCTGTTCTTACCTGATATGGAAGTTTTGGATGTTTACGTTTT
Organism: Alectura lathami; assembly: GCA_013399715.1. Lineage (NCBI taxonomy): Eukaryota > Metazoa > Chordata > Aves > Galliformes > Megapodiidae > Alectura > Alectura lathami. The sequence goes on along the minus strand of VXAV01008953.1, from coordinate 70,790 downwards.
TGTAGGGGGCTGTCTTCCTCTGACACCATAACAAAAGTCCTTCTTTAGCAGATGTCTCTAAAGAAAGAAAGAATGCACACCAATTAACCCATGTCTTCAGAAAGCAAGAGTCTCTGGAGCATATGCTAAGGAAAACATGACCAACTCCTCTTTAGCAGAGGCAGCACTGAATCACACTTTAACTCCATTTGTCATAAAATTCCTTAAGGAAGAGCCTACTGGAATAGTTTTACTATTGTTAATTTCTTAATGAGGTTCTGTAATAAAGAGATGGTGTTCTGAGATTAGAGAGAAGAGTTTTGCAGGACTTGTAGAAGAAAGGTCCATTTTCAGTGCTAGTCCTTGAATCAGCCTGCAAGAAATACAATAGATTCCAACATCAAAGGTGATTTTCATGCTCAGCCATCTCTCTGAGCAGCTCTTAAATTATCTTACACAAAGAGGCCATGAAAATCTCTTCTCAGCATATCTGAACCTGGCCAGGAATGTCAATGAGACCACAGGGCAGACTGGGAATGGATGCTCCCCGAGATCTTCCAGTGACTCATCTACAAGCACATTCTGAGACTTCTAAGTGGCAAAGCCATGTGGCTGCCCCAGGTTTTGTTGCTTTACTGTGGTTGGAAAGAACTGAGATCTACCTTCAACTGAGATATCCTGAATGGCAAAACGAAGGATGATGGTCCAGATCATTCCAAGAGTCATTTTAACATTGCCATCCACGATTTCTAGGGAAAAAAAAAAAAGGGAGAAAGTGAAGGAACGGAAGGCATCAAGTTGCAAGTGCAAATCCCAGTAAAACAGGAGCAACAGGAGCATTAGGAAGCCTTCCCTTTTACACATGGGAAAACTGGAACTCCAGCTAAAGACTGTTCTTCTCTGCCTCCCCAGGTGTTCTGCTGGGGCAGCACAGTCTTGCCCAGCAGCACCCACTAATCACTCTGGTTCTCTTAAGTTATACTGCTGAGAGAAAAACAGACACTGACACAGGAATAAGGACCAATCTAGATCAGTGTAAGCCACCACAGGAGCCTAAAACCATGTTGTTCAGGTTTAATTTCTAACACCCGTAAACTGTATAAACCAAACTGAGGAAACAAAAAAGCCTTCCTGTCTCACTCTGGTATGTCTGCTCCAAGTCACACCTGTGTAACTGCCCCAGAACAACCAGTGAGATGTCCCAATGCAGATGAGTTCTGACAGCTGGTTTTTTAGTGAGAACAAAATAAAACCAAAAAAAAAACAGGAAACATTGCATTTCAATTTCAGGCAAGCCTAAATGCTCCAGACTGCCTGTATAAGACTTCTTCCAGTCACGTCATTGCCAAAAGACTCAAAAGAACTTTCCTCGAAGTACATGCATCATGCTTGAAGAGGAAGCAAAGACTCATGCTGCTCAGCTTTAGCAGAGCGTATCATAAACTACGATGTCAAGCACATTGTGCTTTATTGCTCACTGGACTCTGCAATATAAATCAGCAAGGGTCAACAGCTTGGAGGTTTTTGAAAGCAACCGCTTGCACGTGTGAGGCATGGTCCGTTCTGGATGAGGGATAAAGGTTCTGGGGGAGGAGCTGGGTGGATGCTGGCCCAGACAGGGGTTTCCACTGCATGCAGATGAGTATCAAACAGTCCAGATTGCAAGCAGCTGGGTCTCAAGCACTGATCCTCAGCATCTGCAAAAGTTCTGCACAGACTGTATATTCAGGTTATAAAATTTACAGCCTTCATATTTTTTGGATGGTGAAAATAACCTATTTGTCTTTTCCTAGTCATCCCCTGGCAGATTCCTGAACAGCAGAGGACATTTCACAAACAACTGGCAGGTTACAAAGGCATTTTCAGTAAGAAAAGGGCTAGAATTAACCTACTGTTTGGGCTAGGAAACCCAAGTCCTGACAACACTGCCAGAAACCATTTTGGTACTATTGTAGACACCTCTGTGTTACTGTGAAGCTGCCCCCCAGCAGAAACACATCATGCTCTGGGGCAAAGAGAACTTTGTGCTATAGGCAACTGCTCCCCATCTGGATTCTGTCACAAAAGTAACAATATTCTTTCAACAATAAACTTTCTGGTTAAGCTGTCAAAAAAAGTATTTCTACTTATGAACATTTTCAAAATGTGAACCTCAGTGTCTTCAAAGCCAACAGACAAGTAACATGCTGCCCAAGCTCACCGTTTCAGAAACTCTGTCCACTCAATCCAACTGCCTGGCTTGTGATTCAGTGACCCTTGTGGTGCAACTTGCAGTGCAAACTGGAAGGATAACCTCTGCTGTGCTTTACCATACATCTCCATTAGGGATTTACACGTTTTATAGACATAAAACTAGACATGCCAGCTTGTTGTACTCCAGCACACCTATGTGTCCACTCCCCTCTGCACTTTCAGCTTGCTGGGACATCAGTTTGCTCAGAATTAACAGCCAACAAACTTGTCGCTGCAGAACAAAAGAACCACTGGTACAGTTTATGGCATGAAAAGCAATGCTTGCTTGTTGACAGTTTTCTCAAAAATGATTATTTACAGATATTTTGGGGTCAGGTTGTCTCTGGGCTGATAGAAGAAAATGTCATGTGATAGCAAGCACACTCAGTTCTGCACTTTTTGCATTCTCAGTCCTCCCATGAAGCATCGCCACCAACATAAAGAGAAGTCCTTGCTACTGTTAAAAACACCTGAGATACCACAGCAAAAATAGAAAAGAAAGCATGCATGTATTCCACTTGTTTTGTTCATGTGTGGAGATTTAAAAAACAAAACAAAACAAAAAAAAAAACCAATGCTTATAAAAACCACAGCAGTTGGCAGGAGGACCCTAGGGTGTATTTAAGATCTGAAAATAAATTCAGCTCTTTATTTTAATGGACTAGATTGAAATCTGATGGCAACACTTCAATGTTGAAAATGGTTTATGAAACTAATAAATCAATCAGTGAGCTGGAAAAGGTAATTAATATCACTGTTCCATGGATTTTAATTGCAAATAAAGGTCAAGATACTACATAAAACCAGATGGTGTTAAGTTGCTAACGTGGCATTACAACTCAGTCCTATGCCCTAGTCACGTTCTCAAATTCCCATTTTTATAAAGTTAGCTGGAGGAGTTAAGGCGGAAGGTATCCCTTCTCCCCCAGACCTCTTCCTTACGTTACTCATTTTAAAAGGAAGACGTCTGCTCCCTGCTCCCACATCAGATTCTTACTTGGCACTGCACCAAATTAAAGCTGCTTCGGAAGAAGACCAAATTATTTCCATCACTTCATCTCTGCCAATCACTTTGTTTTTATTTGACAAACAGAAAACTCACCACCTACCAAGCAGATACTGATGTCAGTGAGCTCTGTCCTGGGATGCAGATTTAACCTACCATACCATCCTCAGTCCTCGTCTTCCTTTTTTGTCTTTCTTCTTTTAAAGAGAGTCAACATAACTGCTACACTTTGTTAGAAGCAGGCAAGTATTTTTCATTTCTAAAGCTAAAAAACTTCTCCCAGCAACCTGGTTACACAAACAACCAGCTTGTTCAGAAGGAGCCATATGCTCTCTGGCCCTCAGTTTTCCATCCTTGCATTCCCCAGTGACAACCTCCTTTTCCCTCAGGATTCCTTTATCGCCCTTCAGCTGGTGCCAGTCTCTTTCTAAAACAGTGGAATAGAGCCAAGAAGAGAAAGTGGAAAACAGGTTTGCATGCAGCCGCCTGCTTCCTGGTGATGACAAGTAAGGAACTCCACAGAAACTGTTACAAAGTTGAACATAACACTGCAAAGCTGGAACTGTCTAGTGCTGCTTAATGAAAGATACTTTGTTTGTTCCCTCTGATACAAGCAATGTGAGAGCTCATGCCTGATACTGAAAGCTAATAGACAGAATCTTCTGCTTGACTGAGGTTCCCAAGTGCTCTTTCTAGGCAGGACCTCTGCAAGCGTTCTCTCTGTTTCCTCCACCACCAGCAGCTGTGGTCTGAACAGCAGCAGCAGGTACCTGTTGTTAATGTGATTACTGGCTAAATTTTAAATTACTGTTAATGTGATGTTGCTGGCTAAAGCCGACAAGGTGTCTGCATCCACTGGAAGGAAATTTCTTGCACCAGCGAGTATGCTTCCACACAGCTCCTACTATTGTACCAAATACCACAAACAAAATCTGCAAAAATTACAGTGCTCTTGTCCATTTGTTTGGCAGCCAGTTAAGGGCTTGACAAATATTCACTCCTTAGGAGCAAGACTGGCTTGCTACATGGATGTGGTTATTAAAATGCCATTTCAAACTCATGAACTCACTTTGAAAAATACAAGAAGGACCCAGCTTACTTGTCTGCCTCTTGTCCAGCAGAATCAGTGCCACAGAAACTGTTAACTCCCCCAGCTATTTCTGCGCTGTCCATGAGAACGCAGCACCCTGCTAGCCCATGGAGCAAAGGAGTTGCAGAGGACGAATGACTGGCAGGACAGTGTTAGGATTTGGGAATTAAAGACATGTTGCTAGGGATGGTCCAGCCAGACTTAGGTCAGCTTGATGCCATTAATGATGGGGGTATGTGTCTCAGCTCCCCAGTTCGGAGTGGGCAGGAGATGGGGGCAAATGTAACACTATGTGTCACTCACTGGTGTGGACAGACCTTATTTTTCCCCTCTTTCCACTGTCAGACTTACGCTTGCTCTGGTGGTTTGGCAAGTGTTGTGCTCAGCTGTGTCTTCTGCAACTGTTGAACTGAGCTACATCTGTCTAAGAAAGTAGTGACTTTCTATGCAGATCAGAGGTGCAAAATGAAGCAGCCTTAGGGTCAACTGCTTGATTTATTCAATCTGTTAAATCCCCTGAGCATTTGACCCTAGTACAGAATCTATTCTAGCAAAATAAAGCTCCTGAGATGTCAGATGAGAAAGAGATTGAAAAGCAGATGAAGAACTATTTGGAAGCTGCAGCAGGCTAGACCATTCCTTGATACAGGTTTACACAGATCTGTTGTATACCCAAACTGCTGTAAAAAGCAGATCTTAAGCCTCACTGCTTATTCTTTTTGCTTAGTTCACCCTTCTCTTAGTGTGGATACGGAACATGTCCCACCAAAATGCTGTGTCTAAGAAGCTCTCTTCCTCTCTAGTTCTTATCCACTGGGACAGAGCTGCAAAGCTTGGCTTGTGAGCAGCACAGAGGGATCTTCATCTGATGAAATGCAAGAGAAATGCCATGGAAACATTTTTGCTGGCTTTAACTGTAGTTAAACATAGGGTTTCACAAGGCTTAACTTGACCCAAGAGTCTCCCATTGGGATTCTTTCTGGAGCTTATTTTTAAACCACAAAACAAAACAAACAAAACTAGGAAATCTCTATACAGAGAACTACAGCCGGGCTGCAGACCTTTTACACAAAACTCTGCTGCCCAGCAGATACCCAGAGATGGAGCAAGTCCCCTGGAGGTGAGGAGTGCGCTGCCCAAGCCGGAACCCTCCCACTGACACTGGACTCTGGTCTTCCCTTATGGCAGACAAGCCACCTTCCTAGACCAGCCCCACCTGCCTGAGGCACTTACAGCTCATTTTCTTGTCCTAGTGTTGCGACTGCCTCATTGGCTTTGATATTCTACTTTGCTATTGCATGGTGTCTTAAACACTGAATGTAAGACCTCAAAATTCCTGCTCCAGGAGGGCTTATAGTAATGGACAGAGCTACTGCCATACTGTTCAAAGCAGAGGTTCATTTTTACAGCTGACTGTACTCTACCATGTCCCCAGTACTCAGATGGGCAGAAGCCCTGCTGGAGGCCTATGTTTCCTGCTGGCAGCCAGAGTGGAGAGGGCTCAGCCTGGGGGCATGGGCAGGCGCTGGACTAGGGGTCCATTTGTGAGCAAGATTGCATGGCCCGAGCTTGCATCAAAGTGCTCTGTATAAACACCAAAACTAACCTTGATTCAAACTTCAGTGCTGTCAAAAGCAAAGCCATTGAGGTGATCTATTAAAAGCCAGATATTTTTGGTGGTGTAAGGAAACATATAGTGGTTCACCATGCAGTTGCGTGGGCACCAGGACAAAAGAGAGGCAGGAATGTTTGGCAGAGGAAAATGTAGACTAAGCTAAATCATGGCTGCTGTCACAAAACTGCACCCCACAGTCTATTTCTGAACAGGCTAACTGCTATGAGTCAATACTGAGTAACAGGGCCCTGAATATCATTGGACACAGAACCTTTTACTTGCAAATGATCTGGAAGTACTGTGAGGGTAGTCATAGCTGATGCAGGAGCAGAGATCAAAAAAGAAAAATCCTGTGGAAGTAGAGGAAAACGCCAACTACTGCCAGGGAAACCAGAACCAGAAAAAAAAAAAAAAAAAAAAAAAAAAAAAAAAGAAACAGGAATCGAAGCAGTGAAGTTAGGTTTTACGCATGCTCTAGACTCCCAGAAGGATCCAAATGTCTGTCCAAGATCCAGATGACAGCTGTATGCTCTTCAGGAAGGTGACCTATGTCTTCATATCCAACCACCAGTTACAAAAGGGTCCCATATTGATACGGAGTACTAACTCAGACACTGGGTACATCTTGTAAGGGCACAAAATAACCTTACATGTGCATTTGTGCTACATAAACAGCACTCAGGGACAGCGACACCCTAAGTTGCTCTTGTGAGAAAAGGTGAGAAAATCAAGGCAAAGTTTTGCATGCAAGTCACATCAAATCATTCACCTCTTACATCTAGCTCTTAAATATCAAACACTGTAAAGAGGCACCTCTGCAATGCCTTTGGATGTTAGTTGCAAATTGTTCCAAAGTCTTCTTAACGTCACAATTTTAAGCTGGGGTAAATGGGGTAAGGCAAACACAAACTCCTGCAGTGGCTGAGGTATTCTGTCCGATCTGACACAGAACTCATGGACCACAGGATGGGCACGTGTCTTGGAGATGCCCCCAAGAGCGTGCCCAAGAGGCCAAACATCAGGATAGCATGCCAATGCTGTTCTGACCTCCTTGGCCTTGCAGCCCCACAACTCTGCCAGAGGATGGATGTTCATCCAGGACTGTATCATGGGCTCATTTCCTGGCTGTCATGGGTTTCCATGGAGAAACCACATACATCAATCTGTAAGATGGAGATAACAAACCTCCCTCATTTTCTGTGGCCACTGTAAAGTCAAACCTAGAAATGTCACAGAAACAGAGTGTCTCCACAGCAACAGTGACAACAGGAGTCCATGGGCAGGACTGAGACACTCAGATCCAGAGCACAGGAAAATTAGTGTCATTAAAACACAGTCCAGATAAGATGATAAGTTGCTAAGGTTTATAGAAGTCAGAGCAAACTATCCTACCAACCTGCAAGGCCATCTGGGTCTTGGGTGATGTATCTGCAAAACACCTGCCATCTTTGCTAGGAAGACAAAAAACCTGCACAACTCTTGCTGTGCAATCCATAAGTTCATCTGGAGGGCATCGCTGGTGCTGCCCACAATGGTCTCCACAATGGTGCACAAGAAGCCCTGAGAATTGAAGTCTCTGAGGTCCTTGACCTGTGTTGGTGACTACTCTTGGCTCTGACTTATGGGATTTCTACTGCAACAGGGGATCTTTCCCAGCAGCTCTGCAACAAGCTAAATACAAGCAGCTGCTCTGTTTCAATTGAGAAAGAAACGTCCTGATGAAAGCTCGCTGTTTTCCTGAGTCATGAGAACCAGGAGAAGAGGAGAAAACCAGCCAATCAAGGCCAGGTGGGAATCAAGTTCGGCAGCCCGGGGTGAAGGTAGGATTTAAATCCCTACCAAAGACCTGACACATCCACATTTTACCTCTGCAGTTTATTCCACAAGAACTTGGTAGAGCACAGAGCTGTCTGAGCACAGCTTGGCCCCCGATAAATCAGCTGGTTTCTTTACCTTCTGCTCCAATAGATACTAGTTTGACTCCTTTACTGGCAATAAAATCCAAGGCCTTGTTCACGTTGGATATTTTGTGCACTCGCATTTTGCCTCTTTCAGGCTTAGCCAAACGTTCACCTAGTAAGAAAAGAAAAGAAAAAAAAAAAGTATTAGAAAACAACTCTGAAGCCTTTCTGCTCTTGTGGGTGTTTTGCCATGCTGGTGGCTCCCACTGCTCAGCAAGGCACAGGGCAGACTTCCCTGAATCTTTCTTGACAGCCATATTCACTGCAAAGTATTCTCAGAAAGAAACAGACAAAAAAGTGTCATTTTGTCACATTCCAGATAATTTCATAACCAAGGACCCATCAGCACCAAGTTCTTTCCACAGAGGTTTGTATCAGAGGCGCAAAGGTCCTTACAGAAATCTTTCAAAACCACGCTGAGCTCAGCAGTGGAATTAACCTCTGTCCCATTAACCACCGCTAATGGTGCCTGTAAGGACATTAACTTCCCCTCCCCGTGAAGACAGGTGAGCAGCTCATCTCCGGCATTTACAACACGCAATTTACTAAGCAAATCTCTCTTTCTCAGAATTCCGTATTGTCAAATGCTAGGATGAGCTTGTATCTTGTCTCTCCTTTCCCCAGCCAGGATACGGACCTTGTATCTCTCTAGTCTTTGGACTGCACAGTCACAATTGCACTCATCAGGAAATAAAATCACTTTTTCAGCCAGCAGCTTTATAAGGACCATGCTCTCAATTCCTTTCCCTTATGCATGCTCAATGCATTTCTAACTCTTTTAATGGGCTCATACACAACAGCATGCATTTTAAATGCTTATAACGAGGCAGGGAGAGGGGAGCAGCCTAGCCCCGAGGTAAGGGAGCAAATCTTAGGGCACACACCAGCTCCTGACTGGAGCTAAGCTGGAAAACTTGGAAAAGCACTTTCTGGACTTCGTCTATTTGAAAGAGCTGCATGAAGTGAAGTGGTGCCTGTCTTGATTGGCTGCCTGTAACTGCCCCCATGGCAGTTTTACTGCCACAATCCTAAAGCCCAGACAAGTGGGCTTTTCAAAGGAATCTCTGCTAGAAATGTAACCAGCCAGGACATTGCTAGCCACCTGTATGTGACCCACATCACCAGGAAACAAACAGAGCAGCTTGGGTTTCAGATCACGGGCTCCAGAACACAACAAACAAACAAACAAATAAATAAACACACACACAAAACACAAGGTTTTGCATTTTGAAAAAGACGTTCTGGAATAATTAAAAAGAGATCAAATGTGCAAGCCCAGGCAAGCGATTACTTGGAACCAATTCCAAGAGCCTCCTGCTATATCTTGAGCCTGAATATTTAAGTCGATGATTCAAAAGCTTTATTTGAGGCTTAAGGGTGAGAAAGAACGCCGCTTTTTGGAGTTCTTTTTCATATTAGAAGTGGATGGCTTGTTCCCTAACAAAGGAGTGAGGAAAAGCTACAAGAGAATAAAACAGATGATCACCGTAGCCACGCCCTCCAAAGGATAAAGGTCTGGAAACAAAAATCCTTTATTACTGTATTACTGTCAGGCTTAAGGATAAAATCAGATTCACTTTCAAAATGACACAATATAAGTGAAAAGATGTATTTACCTCCTTCCTAGGACTAAAAAAATCTCTTTCACTTTAATGGACCATCAAGTACACGTCATGGTACGCTGCTTTCTTTTTCCATCTGGATAATGCTAGTCATTGTAAATTGAAGTGGAAGCACTTTTTGTGACAGCTTCACAATGTCATTTTTACAAATGCAGTTTCAGAATAGACTTAAGCAGATTTGTGCTGCCAACTGTCAACAAATGGTTCGAGCCAGCTAAAAAATAACCATTTTCTTCAGCTGATCTGAGTGTAAACCAGCCTTGCAAAAAAGAAAAATACAGGAGATCAGGTTTCGACTGGAAAAGCAAGCGGATCCAGTTCACCTTGTGGCTGCGTGACACGAGCTGCCAGCACGAGGGAGGGCACTGACCTGCTCTGCTGAGGGCTGGGGAGGGCAGGATTGCTCCCTCTGACCGCAGCGGGACCCCAGAGCGGCCAACAGTGTCTGCAAAACTGCAGGCTTTTTGAAATGGTGCAGTAGGCTATTTGTTTTAGAATAGTTTTTGGTGAACTTAGAAAGTCCCCAAAGCCCAATGGCTATTGCCTTCAGTTCTGAACTTTATTACAAATTTAGACTTCCAGAGCAAGGCATCATATGCTTCCATGCCATGCAATATTAATGAAGCAGACTGTTAAAACAGAAGCCTGCTAGAAATATGTTTTACTTTCAGCTGTTTCCATCGCTGCTTTATTTCTCAGAATGTCTCCCATCTGAGACAATGGAAATGGTCTGCTCGCTTCCACTCTCCAGTTCTCCTGCACTAACCCAAGGCAGTACTTTAAAAGTCAAACAATGCAAGGAAGTGTTGGCATAGAAGTTGTTTACAGAAATTTGTTTAGGAAAAAATTAAATTAGTCATCCCTTCTATTTGGTGGAAAAATAAAAAAAAGCCTTATAACTTCATTTTAAAACCAGTAAATGTGGCTTCAGCCTTTTTCAGTCTCATGGCGTTATTTTTAAAATAGCTTTGTCAAGGGAAGGAAATACGCACAGTAAAAACCGAGAGTGTATTGCACGGGGCAATCTGTGTGGGGCCCACCTGTTAATTCCCAGCACAGAGGCCAACGGGAGGGGACCTGCAGTGCTCCCACTCTCCCCTTGCACACCTCCAGGCCCACTGCTGGGGAGGTGGCACTCGGCTCTGCACAGCTCCTGGCCAGCCCCGTGCGCCTGTATCTGAAGGCTCCTCTGGCCGTTGGCCTGATCACAGCAGGAGACTTGCTGCCCCCAGGCAGCTCCCCAGGAGCCACTGGCCTGCTGCTTCCCAAGGTGGGGGCCAGAGGGGCTGCTGGTGGAGGTTCCGGGAGAGGAGTGGGAAGGATGCTCAGTCCCGAGGGCTGCACCATTTCCCTGTGTCTTTGCCTGCTGGTCACAGCTGCTGGTGGGCTCCCACCAGGACAACAGGGCAGGAGGGGTGGCAGATGAGGAGAGGAGATTAAGCGGCATGAGGGTTGCAATCCACTCCTTTAGCAGCCAGCCTGCTGTGCTCAATGCCATCCCCCATTTGAGCTGCCCTCCCCTGTCTTCCAGCTCAGCAATCAGAACTGAAGCCACCAGGGTCCACCTGGCCCAGCTTCCAGGCTGCAGCCCCTCCCCTGGAAGGGAACAGTTCAGCAAAAAGAAAACACAAAAAGAAAAGTAGGGCTCTGCCAGCAACCTACAACAACCAACAGGTGCTGCAGGAGCAATGCCTGGGTCACAAAGCTCTGAACTTTGATCCCTCCAAAATAGGCAAAACTGAGGTTTTATCTTATATCTGTAAATTCTCAAGAATACATACGCTGACAGCATCTTTGTAGGAGCTGGAGAAGGTTAGGAAAGGAGGGGCAGAGGGAACATAGCGTGAGTGCCTCTCTCATGGCAATAGTACTGGAAAACATAGCAGGAAGCTCAGGAGCGCAAGTCACGGGGTTGCTGTTACTGGTTCAAAATCCATCAAGAGGAAGTCTGCGAGCGCACAACCCCAGTTTCACACATACAGTCTGATCCTCAATGATGCCTCCTACAACACTTTAAGGTATTTATTTCATCAGCCTATCAACATGAATTACTGCTTATACGAAATCCCTGTTCAGGGAGATATCTGCCAAATAGTAGGACATTTGTGATAGGGAGTTCAAACAAATCTGACCTAATTTGGTCACTGTTTTTATTTCAGACTGTTTTCTGGGATTTTGTTAAGCATTGGGATTCTTTTTTTTTTTCCTGAAGGCCTCAGCACTGAGCTCAGATTGAAACTAGAATGGAAAAACTTCAGTCACAGCTGAAACTGAATGACACAGAAGATTTACTGGTCTGACTCCCCTCTTCCAATAGGTTCTATCCTATTCCCACTGTCATGTGGCTTTGGCATGATTTACCAGTGCAGCATTCCCACACTCTTTCCAGAGCTGCTTCATCAGCCCTGCCAAGGAGTAAAAGACACTGCCTGAGCCTTCATAAGAGGCTGTGCATTCCTGACGGGTGGAGGAAAGCCGAGAGGCAGAAGCAGGAATGCAATGGGCAGCCTGCACAGGCCATGAGGCTTGGAGCGCCTTCCAAAAGCGCATTCATGGTCACTGCTGGAGACAAGACATTCGTCAGGGAGAAATTTGTTCTGAATCAGAAAACAGCTGTTCTTGTATTCCAGCAAAATCCGCAGCAGTACAGCCCTTGTTGTCCCTGTTCTGCAGGGAAGGGGGAAGACAGATTTCAGAGCAGAGATGCTAAGGACACTTGAGCGCACCACACAGAACCTCTCTCACCTGAAATGACTTCCAGAAGTAACATGAGTTTAAGACCATCCCTGAAATCTTCCTCTATGTTCTCAATCTGTGTCCCAGCCTTGCGGAGATGAGAATTACACCATGCTGTAAATGTCTAAAACATAGGAAAGAAAAAAAAAACAAAGAGCAGTCAGTAATCTTCCCAGAAGCCAAACAACAGTTCAGTACCAAAGCAGTGCTGCCAGGGTACCGTGATACAGATTGAAACACTGGTTAGATTATCATCTTTTCATCTTGCAGAGCACGTGTTAGTGCCTCAATACCCAAAGGAGTTGCAGGGTGCTCTTGCGACAGCAGTCTGACAGAGATGCCCACCTCATGGCTGCAGGGTGCCAGATCATCTGGAGCGGTCTCTGGTTTAGAACACCTTGAAAGTGAGTTTAAGGCGTGCTAAGTGCTTGCATTACTAGGGACTCCAGTGGTGCTGGGTGACATGCTAACATAATATGAAGGAGAAAGGAGAACAGTATTCCAGATCTCCTTGTCTCTAGATAGGTGCTTGAAAAAAAAAAAAAAAGATTTTTTTTTTTCTGCCAAGTATCTCCAGTCTATTCCATTACCAAAGGCTGCAGCTTCTGATGGACACTGAGGGACAGAGAACTCAGCCACGTAAACCACATACATCCCTGCAGCATTGGTCCTGCTGCCGCTGTACCCACGACTCGCTGCAGAGCAGAGCCTCTCTGCAGCCTGCCTGACCCATGTTCCCCCTGCAGCTGCAGCAGCTGCTCATGTGGAGAAGCAAACGCTTTCTGAGCAACGCTACCACCCATCCCAGCAGAAGCACAGGTCCCCCAAAAGGGTAAAAGTAAGCTTTACCTATGCTACTGCCTAGCAGAGCCCCAAACTCCCACAGCTTGAGTGCCTCGGGCAGAGGGAGCTGCAGGACCACTGCAGTAATAACATGAGTTTGAAGTGGAGGAGGGACTGAAGTCCAAATTGCAACACAGCCAGTGGCATCAAGGCTAAACAACACTCTTTTTGGAAATGCCTTCTGACCTCAAGTGGTCAGGATAAGAGTATCTCTCATAGGAGAGAAATGAACTTCACCACAAGTGATGACAACACACATTCTCTGTGGCTCGCCAGCCCACGCTCCGAGCGATGGGCACGTGGGGCACTGACCGGGGACAGGGCCATTCTGTCAGTCGCAAGATCCAAGGCAGGGCTTAAACTTCCAAGAGACGTGATAACAGAGGTTATCTCAAAAGAGCAAAAAATGGGTCTGAAAGAGAAAAGCACTATCATTGGACGGCCAAATATAAAATACCCGGGACACCTCAGCATGGCATGGCCTCAGCCAGAGGAACCACAGAGCCCAGACCGGAGATGCAGAAGTTTGAAACAAAAGAACTGTTTGAAGAGTAAAAGGCAGCAACTAGTTCTTTTCTGGCAGACAAGTTTGCCCAAGCGCTAATGAATGAGCTTCACAGTGTTTGAACAGGACACCAAGCAAACTCTTTCCTTTGTACAGATTGATAACCCCTCAATCACTCTTTAAATAGAAGGGTGAGGTTACTCAAAACCTAAGCAAAGCTAACCAAAAGCTCAGTGCTACCACAGAAAAGAAGTCTCTCTTCCCTCCCTCTCCCGGACGTGCTCCTAGAGCCAATTCAACTCACTGACCCAGCAAGGAACTGTTAGCTTTCTCTGGTGCAGCAAGTCTCCTGCTGCGCTAGTGTGTGGAGAGAGTCCAGCAGAGACCTACAAGCCTCTGCACAACAAAACTGGGCAAATGTGGGCCAAGAAGGAGGGGAGTGGACCGCAGCATTCATGGCATCTTAGGCTGTTGGGGGACTGCCGCAGGAAGGACTCTGCTGATACTGAAGCAAAGCATGCCAGAAGTTGAGGAATGCATCACCACTGCTTACACCACGGACTGGATTTCAAAAGAAAGATCACCCCAAATGGCAAAGAGCATCAAGACTACTCTTCCTTATCCGGAGGCTGGGCTTCCTCTATCAATCTGCTTGCAACCATGATCACGCAACTGCAAACAGCGTAGCAGAATCCTTCCTAGGATTAAGCAGGGCTTAACAGCTGCTGAGCTAGAGCACTGCTGTGCTCTGGGACAGAGCAGGGTAACAGTGCAGCTGTAAATACTTTCATGGAAATAGCTCTTTGGATGGGAATGCATATTGTGAAAGTCTGGGATCTTCATTTTCAAGACGGCCTGGTTTCCTTCCAGATTTGTAAGCTTTAAAGAAGAGTAAGCCATTAAGCACCTTCTATTGCTTTTTATTGTTACTCCCCTGAGAAATAAAAGTGTGTTGTTTTTGGTGGTTGTTGCTGTTGCTCTTTGTTTTCAGAGTAAGAGCGGCTGTCTTTGGGAACAGACTCCATAACCTGAAGTACATCCTTTCGGCACTGCTTTCTTCATTCCACCACCTTCACCGCCTTATGTGAGAAGAGGTTCGTTTATTCAGCTCCCATTTGCAGCCAGGCTCCTTCACTCCTCCAGAGGGGCAGATGAGAGCAGAGATATTTTCAATTCTCCACCACCATCCCACCGAGATGACTTTTATCAGTGAGAGAGTCCCCTAAGCCTTGGTGGAAAAGTACAGCCCAGAGCCAGCACTCCAACTTCTTTCTCTGCTGGAGCCTTGCCACCGCATCATAGGGTACCCTTCAGGTCCTACGTGAACTCCCAACCACCACAAACAGCACAACGACACATGGAAACGGCAAGAACCAGCAGCCCTGTGTGGATGCATTAGGCCATTTTACAAGCAAGAAGGATTATGGACGCTTTTAATAAGAGTGGGCATTTATAGCCATGGGATTCACAAAGAGTATTCTTCACAGACCAGCCCTCAGCAACATCTGTGAAAACACAGTAAGCAGAAAACAGCTTTATATTACATCTGCTGCACACACTGCTCAGGAATAAAGTATCTTCTTACTTCCAAGTAGTAAATTGGAAGGAAATTTGACAGACAGCTGAGGGAAGGCTGGAGAAATGTGCTAGAAAAGTCAGGGAAAGCAGATGAGAAAGCTGGAATTTCTGCTGTCCACTGGGTCTTGCAATCCTGACAGTCTTGCTTGGAGCTGTTTTTACTGACCTGACTTTATGCAACTGCGAAGGACCCTTTTTAGTTGTTCTGGGAAACCTACTGAAACTGCCCACTCACCCCATCCACCTCCTGGGCACTAAACCCGCTCTGCCCCACGCCCCAAGTCACAGCCGCAGCAATCGGCTGGGGGCAGCCACCGAGCCCCAGCGCCGTCACTAGCTGATGGCCTTTAAAAGCAGAAAGGGCCGCTGTGAGCAGCCAGACTTCTTCTGGGCGCAGATTTGGCCCAGAAAAGCCCCTGTGTTTCCTGGGGAGAGGCAAGGCAGGCCACAACTCGGGAGGGAGTGCAGAACTGCACAAGCACTGTCTCCTTAGCCACGAAGTCAAACCGCTGCTCTCCAGCAGCAGACATGCTGCCTTCCTGCCTCGAGCACAGAAGCCTGGGACTATCTTCCTGCTTACCTCTAGCTCCCTGTCCCAAAGAAGAGAAAACAAATACTCTGGTAATCTTGAGACTGACGAAAATTTCACAGAAGTGGAAAACTACTTACTCTTTCTTACCAAGAAATGGCATAAGAACACACTGAACTTTCTTCATATGAATCTCACACTATAAATTTCCTATGGTAGCTTCACAAGAGGTACAAACAGAACTGTGTTTCTTGGATCTTTCCACGGATTGCACCCTTTCATTTCTGGACACAGAAAGGTCCGGGAAAGACCCTGTGAAGGTCTGTTTCTTGTTCAGGGCTCACAATGAAGCGATGCCAGAGGAAGGAGCGTGTGTGCGCACGCGTGCACTTGTCATCACTGCTCTCTGCCTCCCCCTGCTCCCATCTATAGCTGTGCGGACAACAGGACCTTCAATTCTACCGCATTAACCTGCCAGATAGTAAAAACGTAACAGAAGTCACTATAAGCAACCAAATATGATCAGCTGCCCTGATGCTGGATCAGCATGTCAGAGAGGTTTCACTGCTGGCATCTCTCCAAACCTACCTGCATCCCCACTGTAACAGCCACACACACTCTTTTTCTGACACAACACCAAAAGTTCCTGCTGCTACAGAGTTTGCTGTATTATTCCTTGTTCAGGTGTGTTACATGCTCTCTGGGACTCTTTGCACCCTCCAGACTTTTGCTTCTGTTCCTGAAAGTCAGTAACCATCTCATTTGCGCTGTCCTTTCCAAACTCCCTACCTTTCTGGTACCTGAGCAGTTCATACAATGTTCATGCAACTTGTGGAAGCAAGACAGCAAGCCAATATTTTAAGCTCAGAGAGAGCTTCTGCTGAGAGCAGATCTAGCGAACTCTTTGCTCCAAGTGCCCGTAAGGCACTTCAGCCTCTGAGCAATTTTGGCAATGTAAATGTCAAAGCTACCACAACCACGCAAATGACAGTAAAAAAAATAAATGGGCAGTTTTATCTCTTTGTGGCTGTGACAGTGACACTCCAGCTTTATCTGACCTTTCCAGATGCTGTCTCTCCTTGCTAAATCACTCTTCCATGCAGCCCTGCTTCCACATGAGTGCAAACTTCCTGACACAGCCAAGAGCCTGCCGTATTTGTACAGCAGCCTTGGAGAAGCTGGAATTGAGCCTGACCAGTGCTGCCTGCCTCCCCTCTGACAGCAGAGAGGTCTGGCTTCAGCAGCCACAGGAAGAATTCACTGGGGCACTGCTTCTTCAGCACGCTGTGACCCTACTCGAAGGCAGGCAGCTCTCAGCCACCAAGATATCCTCCTGCCTTGTGTTTACGTTGGGGGATGAATTTTAATCAAGTATTTCAATGCAGTTCTGCTGTTGCAACCTGTCCACAAGGGTCTGGCTCCTATTAAGGAGGGGATGGAGCTGCTAGTACACAAATCGCAGCCTAGCAGCACAGTTTTACACTTTGCAGCACGTGTGCTTGCAAAGTGAGGTCTTGAACAGGCCGTGAGCTGTGAGTACCAGTCCAGGCTTTCCTCTAGTGTGGCAAGGGGAGTGACAGGATCCTGGTGACCCTTTCCGATCACCAGAAAAGAAAGCAGGGCATTCACACAACACGGCATGCACAGCTGGAAAACAAAATCCATCCACCCAGCTGCAGTGCTGCTCTCCTGCTCGCGCGTCCCCAGACAAGCACACCTGGGCTCCTGAGGTGCGGCCGCAGCGACGTTTGCTGCCTGGTCTGAAGGCAGCGTCTCCACAGCCCTGCCCAGCACCGCCCCGACAGGACTGCGCTGCTCAGACAGATCTGCTTGCTCTTGCCACATGTCCTTGAGGCTGCAAGGAATTTTATTCAAATGAAATTACCTGGAACTAGGATTGAGGCACTCACCCAATAACAACTAATAGTTTTTTAAGAGCAGGCAGAAAACTGCTGCGCACAAGGTTTCTTTAAGCCCTGGAATTACTATTAAAGCAGTTCCAGCTGCTCCAGAATGGGCTCCTTTCCACCCTGGTAGCCTGGGAGCTGAATACACCGTATCAAGCAAGGAGGATCCTAACCCACAGCCACCACAACCTCTCTCCTCCTCCTCGACCAGACAGAGGAGGCCATCACAAGCTCATTGATTGAAAGCATTTGGATTGGGGGCCAGAAAACAACTCCCAGCTTCCCAGCCCAAGTTTCCCTGTGCTCAGCACCAACCCATTGCTCATATTAACCCCAGAGCCTAACACGGTTTCCCTTCCTGGTGCTCTCTGACAGTTCTGGTGCTCCTTTCTCGCAGCCACACCCTCACACCTAAAGAAGAACAGCTCAAGGTCTCCTCGTGGCTTTAGGTTCCCCAAAACCACTGGCAGATGGCTGTCCTCTGCCTGCAGAGGAGCTCTAGGGATTTCAGATCCTCTACACAAACCTCACCTGCAGCTCCAAGGAGCTCCCCAAAGTGCTTTTTGTTCATATCTGAATTTTTTGTCTGAACTTAATCAGCCACCATTGGCCATACCCTCCAATTTCATCTTCCAGACTGAAACACAGCTCCAGCTTCCTGCACGTTGCTCAGTTCTTAATGCCCCCTAACAAATCCCGAAGGAACAACTGCATTTGACAAACCCTTTCAGCACTAACTCCCAGCACATTCTCCAGGACACAGGGGTGGTTCAGAGAGCTTGTTTGCGTTGAAGAGTTATGCTGTCAGCAGCTGGCTGACCTCTAGAGAATTACAGGTCTGATGGCCAACCAGACCATCACTGAACAACAAAGAGCTTTACCTTCCAGTGGGATTAGCCCGTTCTCTTAGAAAGAGGCTGAAGGAATTAAATAGATATTCAGAAAAAAAAGAGTCATTACAGAATCCACAAAAGACGTTTAGTACCACAGGCATCAGGGCTATGTCCTGTTCTGGTCTAATTGCAGCTGCTGAGTTCCAAGCGTGGCTGAAAGATGAAATACAGCTCACACTGCTCCTGAAGTACCACATACTGAAAAGGGGAGGTGTCATTAAGTTGTAAGCATGGCACCAGCATCCACCTGAAGAGCCATTTGGTGACTGCCTAACGAATTACTTGCATCTCCCAACTCCAGGGAACAGCCCCTGAACTTGGAAGGACAGGGCTTAGTCACTGCTTTGGAGCACACCCAGCTCCAGGGACGCCCCAAAACCCAGCTCTGCAGCTCAAGATGAGAACACCACCAAAGAGCCCCAGTCCTGACTGCATCTGCATAAGCCAGGCTGGATCCCACGGGGATCCTTGTCCTGAAGAGCTAGGAACTGGAGCATAGGGAAAACAAACCGCTCCTGACAATCAACCCATCCTTCTGGACAATGGCAATGAATCAGCAGATCACCTGTGAGAAGCTCAGGTAAATTCAGGGTGGGAGGTTTTCATTTTTGCTTAGGTGAACGCAGTGCTCAGAAGAAGGGAGGGGGAAAAAAAAAAAAAAAAAAAAAAATCCAGAGTCCTTTCCACACTGGTTTTCGTCTGGCATGGTATTAACTGTCCTGGAGTCAGAGCAATCCTTTTACTAGCTAAGAACAGGCTGAAGTAATGAGGGCAGGAATCTCAATCTAGCACGCTTCCCTTCCACCACAGGGTAAATATTTGTTCTTCTCCACATTTGTGCCTCCAGAGCCTTTAACTCCACTTCTGCTACAGAGCTGCACCATTCCAGGCATTTGCTTCTGCCATTTGAAAGCTCCTGGACTTTAAATCAATGACTCGGCTGGCATTTGGGATCAGCAGAGTACAAACGCTCTTTATCCTGGAGTTACCAGTGAGCACAAATACCTAGGAAGTCACAAGAAGTCTTCAGACATGCAAAAACCATGCAAAAAAAAAAGAGCACAGTGAGATCAACTGGCCAGAAGTATGGTCTTGTATAGTTTTTAATGAAGCTCAGACTAGCAAGTCTCTTCATTATGCTCTTCTGTCTGCTATGAAATCATCTCATAAATGTCAACTTGCTTCAAGCTGTCTCGTAACAAAAATTAAACAGAGCTGGTCTCTGCACTTTATATGCTCAGCTTCCCAAATCCTTTATAGCATTTGGGGATATTCTGAAAGAAATCATTTTACTGAGCACTGGGAGACAACTATTTATGGACTGAAAAGTGGCAACAAACCACTGAAGACAAGACTGCGCAGTGCAGGGAGGCTGAACTCAGCCACCCAGTACAGGACTGGGCCAGCACACCAGGATGAAAACGTGCACAAGCAGCTTTACAGCCCCGATGGCAGGCTGCACCGCACATCTCACCACACAAAGTTTCTCAGGCACTTTCCTCTGGCCCAGCACTGATTTCAACATGGGGTGTCACTCAGGCGGTGCCGGGGAATCCCTCGTGCATTGCAGCTCAGACCGGTGGGACTGCCCCTCAGCCCCAGCCAGCGTGCTGCTGCCTGAAGCGGCTGCTTCCTCCAGTGTTGTGGGAGGGCTCACAGGTGTCACCTCTTCCGTGGCTCTTCTTTGGCTGTTTACTTTGCTGATGAAGGGGAAGGCAGGAAGAGGAAGTTACAGCTTAATCTATCCAGGCGTTCTAAATACACAGCTAAGTAAACAGGCTGAATAATTCAAACAACTTAATGTATTTGCCCACTGCTCTGTCCAGATGCTGCAAAATTAGCACAAGCAGCTGCTTTTTGGTCCACAGAACGTTGGTGACTGCAGCTCTAGAGGAAAGAAGAAAGTTGGAATCATCTGGTTTTTCCAAGGGGTGATGGCAAGTACCCTGGCTACAGGAATCCACACCTGCATTTCCAGTAAGAAAGGGACTCCAAAGTGGTGTTTGACAGGAAACCTGAGCTCCCTGGCAGAGAGCAAGGAATCAGAAGTGACACCTGTATCCAACAGAGCTCCTGAAGCCATATTTGGGCTTCACTCCCATCACTGGTGACCCAAACACTTGGATAAAATGTATGACAGGAAAATAGACTTATGGATACGCTGGCGCCCAACTGAGTCTTCCCCTCCCACACCTTTCAATGCAGATGCCATCGCCTTTGCTTCAAGCTGTCCCCTTGGCCATCACCTCTCCCCCTGACACAATGTGCTGTCACTCTCCTGCTCATTCATAGCTGTGAAACACAGCTCCCAGCTCCAGAGGATTCTCCTTCTGAAAAAAACATCTGCAATTGTGAAGATCACTCAGTAATAAATGGGATTATCCAAAATCTAAAGAATAACTCCTGGGTCAAGATGACTGCGATGCACCCATAGTACCAAGGGCAGAGACCTTCCTGCACTTGAGGCTACGCAGACTCAGGGAGCAAAGCTGCTGTGTGCTCTGAAGAACTTTCTGTATAAGACTTAGATACAGGAGCGGACACAACGCATCTCAGCACAAGGCAAGGTCAGCCAGCGTGCTCAGCAGCGGGCTCAGCACACCCACAACATGCCTCTTGCTGAGCTTTTTGCCAAGATCATGGCAAAAGAGAGATTTAATCCTAAAAAGACAGTGAGCTAAACTACAGCATTCCAACTGTTCCTCTGTGAAAACAGCCACAGACAATTCAAGAACCCATAATCACAAGCTACGTAACTGCATCTGAACAGCAGGCTCCTATGCAGGACCTGGGGACTGGTTTCCACACACACATACGGTTACGTTCTGACGCTTTGCCTTGCTCAAAAGGTGCAGTCTCCTGCCATGGTGTTATTTGCTCTAGCTTGGTCCATGCAGTCGGTGCTGGCAGTCTAACTGGAAGGGAGTCAACAAAACTGTGGCCATCTCTAGCAGACTCCTCCTCAGCAAGAGAGGCAGCACAAACAAGTGCAAGAAAACATTTGCTTGGAAATGTAATGAGCAGGCTACGAAAGCTGGTATTGGGCTGACAGCTGTGAGAGCTCCCATCTCACAGCAAAGGCACAAGAATGGGAGAGGCAACGCCCAGCCTTGAAAGCAAAGACAGGCACCCTAGGTTTATTGAGGTGAAGAAAGAGGAGCTACAGGAGAGACATAAACTGAAGGGCATGACTGTGAGCAATGGGTTATTGAAACACTCTGCTGCATCTGCTTGGATGAGTGTGATTACACTGCTCCATTGAGACTGGAAGAAGGATGCTGCAGCTACTGACATAATATAACTGAGAGCCCACATGGGAGTTTTATTGAAGATCCATCAGCCGTTCTGGAAGGAAATTAAATGTCAGGTCAGAGAAGGGAATGTCACATCTATTATTGGATGAAAAGTTTTAACTGATCTGGGTGTAGATGAGATTTTGAATACTTACATAGAGACATCGCAAAAATAAATTAATAAATAACCCAATCTCTAGCTCCTGGGAGCTTTAAGCGTCTTTCAAAAAGCAAAATGCAGAAGTGAGCACTGGGGATTCTGAGCTGGAGCCCCCACTTCCCACCCCTGAGGAACAGAACTAGGGGCAATTTTAACACGAACAGTGACTGTGAAAACGTGGAGCTGCTCCTTCGTGCACCCCTAGGTAGACGTGCTCTTTCCCTTATGCACACAGAGCAGCAGCAGCTGTCACTTTTTACTGCTGTTACCTCTAAGGTGTCAGCACAGAGAATTAAGATGCATGGAGAGTGGGTCCTTACTGAGGTTCACTCAACCTGCGGGCCACTGGCAGCACACAGACACTGTCAGGACAGCCAGAGCCTCAGTGGATTACTGGGTGCCGACCACAGGCATCTCTCCTCACAGCCTGTAACACAGCTGTAAGTTTGAGAGTGTTTGTATGAGCTAGGTATTTAAACAGCAATTGAGACAGCTGAGAGCAAGACACATCCAAATACACAACAGTTTGTGTCCCTTACAGCTGTGGGGAGAGGTATTTATTAAGGCAATGGTCTTATTTAAATTTGAATTGTTTCGTGACTTCTTCTTAATTGATATCAAAAGTAGTCAAGCTACTGTGAGTGGTGAGATTATGAAGATGGTCTTTCCTAGGATGTTAAGACATTCCCTGTTGAGGCATGAATGTGTCATCTAAGAGCTAGGATAAAACAGGATTTAAACTGTCTATACTAGCACTGAGTAGCAAGCTACTCCTCAGCGTGCATCAAGGGTCAAGGAGCAGTCTAATTAGCTAGCTGCTTCATGGGCCTTGGGGCTCCTGCATGCCAGCACAAGTTTCTGCCACCACCTAACCACCGTGCATACCACAGGCGCTGGGATCTCTCACCCTCACCCAGCACACACAGTCCTGGCCATGCTGAGGTGTGCTTCCAGGGTCTGCATGCACCAAGCCGCCGTGGGCACATGTGGACAGCACCATGCAGACTGGCATAGAGGCGTCTGGGTGTCTGAGCCAGGGGACCAAAAACAGCTGGGGGTAAACCAATGGGGCCAGGGCTATGTGAAGCAGGAGCCGTACCAGGGTATGGTGCACAGTGTCTGGCAGAGGTGAGCACACAGCAGGGACAGGAACCAGGCTCAGGGCTGCAGGGGAGCGAAGAGGCAGGGAAAGTCAAGCCAGGACTTCCCAGCATGTGTGCTCAGACCAGGATGGAGAGCTCAAAGCAAAGCTAGAAAAAAGGCAGTGGAAGATTAAAAACTATGATAGGGGATAAGTAGAGCAGGAGCTTTGTTCCAGGCTGCCACAGTTCAGTGTTTCAAATATCCCGAGACAGCAGCGACTGCACTATGAGACAGAGGCAGTGCTGGCTCCCCCTGCACAACACCTGGCTGCAGACGACACAGCATTCACCCTCTGCTCCCCCCTGGACTCCAGACTGGGGAGCTAAGCAGACTCAGCTTTAAGGGGATGCACTCTGAATGTTTTCTACAACTGTTGACCAAAAAATATATATATATTTTTAATCAATTTTGACTTCAAATTTTTTTTTTGTCTTGAAGCTGTTTATCAAAGCAAGAAACTCTCTCTAAAAGAAGTCAGATGTTGATCTGATATCAAGGATTAAAAGGGAAGAGAAACATCGAAGGATTTTTTGCTTTGATGTTTTATTCAAGCTGAACCATTAACAAACACATTTTCAGTTCTTGGTAGCACAGTAGCTCTGAGCTAGTAGAAAACCAGACACTATTATTCTTCAAAAGCTTGTGCTATGGTTTTCCAGTATTTTTTTCACAACTTTTATGCAAAAGGAAAAAAGAAAGTGAGGCTTAAAGACACACGCACCAGGAAGCTGCGCTGCCCTGGGCTCGAGTGCCTGTCCTAGGCAAAGCCTGGGAAGCACAGCCCAAACCTCCTGGACCTGGCCCAAGGGCTACCAAGGAGAATGTTTCCCCCGATTTCAGGGGCTTGGATCAGGCCCTGCTCTGCAGGGGTAATGGCAGAATGACAAATCTGGGGACTCCAGCCCAGCCCAGCCCAAAGGAGCCGTGAGCTATTTGAAAGCAGATACCCACAACACTTTACCAGATACTAACGGGAAGAATTAGATCCGTCTTTTAAAACCCAGCAACTGTCCTGATGACAGGAAAACCTCTGGAAACGTAGAGAAAAACACACTGCAGAAAGAACCGGATGCAAAACCCTGCCACCAAGCAGTTCAGCCCATTGGGAGCCGCTTGCTGCTTCTACTGTTTGGCCTTAAAGAGTTCTCCAAGGACCAAAGCAGGAGGGGAGGGCAGGGAGGGCAGCTCCAGCAAACTGGGCTCCCATCAGCCCAGGAGGACTTGGAGTGTCCTCAGCCCAGGATCTCCTACGAACATCACCCTCTGCTCCTCAGCTGCCCCTGCTGCCTCCTCAGCACTGGGAGGATGCAAGAAGCCCAAGCTTCACCTTGCCTGGTGATGCTGCCTGTTCTCAGCCAGCGGGGCTCAGGCTGCAGGGGACGGGGCAAGATTTACGCCCCAACCACGCACATGTTCGCATTCCTGTGCTTGCTCACTTCTGGGAGATGAGGTCAAAGAGCTCACCACAAGAGCGGATGGATGATGTAAGCTGGGTGCCGAGTGCCAGCACTCATTTTTCTTCCCTGTGCGCTGCACATACCCAGGGCCTTGCCATTTATAGGAAAGGCCACAGATACAAAAGGTGCATTCTTCAGCAGTCCAGAGGAGGAGGCATCGCACTGGGCATGAAAACGCTCGCAGTTTCGAAAGCTCTGTGCTCCCAGTTAAGCGATGTGAGAAAAAAAAAAAAAAAAAAAAAAAAAAAAAAAAAAGCCCCACAACGTTTTCTCTCTCTAAGAGAGGAGGAGGAGCTTTCAGGAGGGCAGAAAACTAGAACAGGTGAGAAGTTCTCTGAGAAAAAAAATCAGGCATTTTCAGCAAGAAAAATGAATAAGCCTCACAGAGGCTATTTTCAATGAAATGAGCTAGTTTTTTTTTTTTTTAAGTTAGCTTTAGGCTAGAATAAATGGGATTGGGACAATTCCTATTAGCCATGCTGAATCTCCCAAGATACTGTGCATTAAGGCAAATATTACCCTGGGAAAAAGAGAAGATGGGAAGAAGAGAAACCCAAGCAACATCCAGTAAAACCCCTTCAGGACCACAAGTTAAAATGTACTTCGTTAGGTGTTTCTCTATCCCTTAATTGAAACTGTTATGATTTTTCCTTTCTCTGTGTAGCTCCATTTCAACTCTAACCATACTCTCAGCTACGTTCTGACCAAATAGCGGCTGCTCCCACCCGACAGCTTCAATTCCAGCCTTTTAAAAATACAAGCGAGCTCTGATAATTTGAGATACTGGCTAGAGTGAATCGGAGACATTTTTCCTGCTGCACAGAAAAAGTCTTGTTCTCAGCCAGGGTGCAGGTAAGAGGAGCACTTTGTCACGAGCTGCAGGATTTTGCTTTGGCAGCAGCGCTGTGGTGTTTTTGGGAGCTGCCTCATGCTATTTTCTTTCACTCTGCAGGAACTCTTGCTTAAAGACTTCTTCCACAAGGAGCTATCAATTAGGATGGCACGTAACAGGCATCTGACAAGTGTACACCATGAGAGAGGCAATTCACTTGGAAACCACACCACAAGTGCATCTGAACTATTAGCTGCACACCCAGATGCACTCTGTAGAAGGGCAAGGAAACTGGCCAAAATATTTGGGATTTCCAGAACACGGCTCTTCAAAACAAGCAAACCGAAACCAAGGGTGACTTCTCCCCCAGGGAAAGCACTTTTCATGAAAAATATGTAATTCCGTAATTGAATTTGTCTCCATTTTTGGTCAAAGAACATTTCTATAACCTTTCAAGAAGGACTGGCTCTTTGCAGTAACCACAAGGCCATGGCCAGTGCCTCAAATCAGACAGGCTGAGAACGCCCCTAGGTACCAGAGGTTTCCCAATCCATCATCACAAGATCCAGACATGCCAGTTTTGCCACCAGCACATGCTTCAGAAACACAGGGGAGGTATTTTCTCCTCCCTGCCAGCAGGCAGCCCCTGGGAGGAAACGAAAGGCTGTGGCTGGGAGAGGACTGCAGAGAAGCAGGGCAGGGTTTAGCTTCTGACTCATCTGCAGGGAGGTGCTTTTAGTTAGGAAGGATGACTGGTAGCTGAGGTGCAGACGTGAAGGGAGTTAAACAAAGATTACTGTTTGCCTTTGCTGCTGTTTAAAGTGAAGAAATCATGAAAACTGCAAAAGGGGAACTGCTGCTGACTTGTCCTGGGACAGGAGGAGGGAAAAGGGGAGGTGGAGACCAGTGCTGTTTTTCCTTGGGCAAGGGAAATTGCAAAAATAGCTGGGGAAAGAGCTTATTTCTGTTATGAGCTTTAATCTCAGTCTGGTGGTGGTGGCAACAGGCTCTGGTCCAGAAGCAGCTGGAGAGAATGGCCATGCAAAAAATCTGCATTATACGTGAACATAAATCCCAAATTTTCCACTCCTCTTCCTTCTGTCTGGAAGCATATGGCAACTATTCCCTAAAATTTCAAATAGCAGACACTGAAATGATTGCTAGCCTGCGGGCTAGGAATTATTTTTTCAACAGGTCTAGGTCTAAAAATATGAATTTACTTTATCCTTGAATATGATGAACTCTCACCAAACATACGATTACTGAACAAGGCATTTCTGCAGAGGAAAATTTGTAACCTCCCTGCCAAGTGGAGCACAGGAGCTCACTGCTGAGCCTGCCAAGCGGACCCATACAGAATATGCGGCCGGAGGGGCTGCTAGTCCCCAGGGTGACGTGCTGCGGGATGCACACAGCCCTAGTGGGACGCAGCACCCACATGGGTTGCGTGGAGCCGCAACGAGCTCTCCTCCCTCCTGACACGCCGCTCACCCAGATAATGCTGCTAAGTTCAGGTTTCCTGTCAGAGCTTGGCCCTGCTGATACTCCTCAGAGACCACAAACCACACTTCAATAAAGAAAACACGCATGCATAGAAGAGAAATTCCACCACAGCTAAAACCCAGCTGTCCTCAGGCTCCTTCCACCTCCCACGCCAACCAGGACCCTTGCCTTTAGCCCAAGGCAGAAGCAACCAGCCCTCACCAAAACACTGCAGCAGCCAGGACACAGATGCATCAGCAGCTGTACAGCCCCCGTAGGCAGCCGCTGCTCATACGTCCACACACACTCATAACCAAGGGACCATTTGCCTCCATTTCTGGGCTGAGCAAGATGGGAAGCAGCCAGCACAGTGAGTGCTGCTGCAGAGCCCTGGAAGACGGCTGCGCTCAGACACCCCATGCCCACCCGGGCACCTCGACAGCAGTGTGGGGCTGGTTTGGGAGCTCAGAGGGAGGAAGGGGGGCTGCAAGGCAGGGGGTGGGCTCCACATCCCCCAGAAACAACCAGCTGGGGCACCCCTCTCGCTACACACCCAAGAGCTTCGCTGTAAACACGCCTTCCACCAAAGCAGAGAGCAGTAATATAAACCAGATGCTGCAGGGAATTTTTTCCCT
The DNA here is from genome assembly GCA_013399715.1 of Alectura lathami. Taxonomy (NCBI): domain Eukaryota; kingdom Metazoa; phylum Chordata; class Aves; order Galliformes; family Megapodiidae; genus Alectura; species Alectura lathami. The sequence goes on along the minus strand of VXAV01008953.1, from coordinate 43,292 downwards.
CCTCATCTGCACTAAATTTAAATACTGAGTTTTTCTCCTGCCAATTCCTTCTTAAAGGGCCTGTACTGCCGCTCTTCATCTCCATCCCACTTGTCTGGGGTTAGCGGAGCCCTCGGCAGCCCTCCACATGCTGCGATCACCCTGAGAAGGGCACGTCCTCCACGGAGCCTCAGATGCTGAGACTGGGCTTTGCAGCTGCTGCACAGAGTCCTTGTGGCTCCTCTGCCATTCACCTGGCACAATGGAAGCCCTGCAGGTGAAGTCAAGGTGCAAAAGCTCTGCTCATTGCTCCAGGTGTGTGAATTCTGGTGGACTGATGCAGGGCCGTCTGCTCAGCCAGGCTCCCCCAGGCTGAGCAAGGCGGGAGAGGTGGGACCCGAGATGCGCTGTGGAAGCTGGGCGTTGGGTTGCAGCACAAGCTGCCTGCTTACTGAGCAGGACATGCCACCTCATTTCAGCATTGTCTCGTTCCCACATCTAAACATGAGTGAGGATTCCTGGGCTCAGGGCTTGCGCACTCCCTTCAACGATAGGGAAAGGAGGTGAAGGCAGCCTGATGTGGGATGGGCTGTTACACAGCCATACAATCCAGCCCAGCAGAAGCACACAAGCAGCAGTGTAGTTGCACACTAAGTGATGATGCTTCCCAAGTTTTTTCCAGCTTTAACTAGAGGGTTGGCTCCAAAACCCTCAGCTCAACCCTGCCTTGTGGCTAAACATTGCCATCCCACTGAGAGGAGCAGCAAGGAGCACGTGCCTGACCCTCAGCTGCTCCACCTCCAGGTCCAAAAGTCTTTGCTCACACCAGGTGTGAGCCCTAGAAAGTTCCCCATCCTTCAGGTATACCCTACTCCAGCTATTTGTCTTCTCAAGAGTGACCATGACAGAGTCATACAGGAAATTAAATTCCCACCTCCTGTATGAAAAAGAATTACATTTAGCTCGTAAAAATTGTACCAAGCCTAACCAAAGAAGGTCCCACCAAAAAGCTACTTGTGGTGCCAAGAGCAATCCAGCAGCTTTCCCAGAGGAAATGGCCAGCAGCAAACGGAGCTAGCTTCCATCCCACCACAGGCCTCGCCTCCCAGGAAGGGTGATGATGCCCTAGATGCCTAGTAATACCTAGTAATGATGCCAGGAAGAGTGCTGTGCCCTACAGATCCTTGGGCTCAATGACCCCTGTGGGTCCCTTCCAATGCAGGGGTCCTGCAGCAACAGGCAGCAGAGGAGGACACCCTGGGGGTGCTGCCCCTCAAGCCCACAGGATCCAGCAGTGTCACCAGCTTCATCTCCAGCAGTACAGCTCAACTGCCTGCACCTGGCACGGCACTCACCAACACCACACTCCCTGCAAATGCTTCAAGTTCTTGTCTGTCATTGGCCATGGATAACCATTAAAATGGCATCGGCTTTACCCATCATTCAGGCTGCTCCTCTCCCCTTCACTGCTGCTACAAACCCCACGGCTGCTTTGGTTACCAGCAGGGTGGGTTTCATTTCAGGAAGTTTGCCGTGGCCTCCTCGCACCATTAAGCATTGGCTGTCCTTGGTAGTTCATAAGCAAAGCACCGGTAATTTAACGCAGTATGCCATTCTTGGAAGATGCAGTAATGCTGGCACGCAGCTGCATTAGAGTTCTACTTTCTTTTATCTCTTCTTGAAAACACCTCGCCCCAAAGTCAAACACTAACCTATTTATTTTTGATAACAAGCTGTTCAGCAAGCAGCAGAACCAACCAAGTCTGGCTTCCTACAGTGCTCTGCAGCGTGCGCCTAACAAGGAGCAAAGCTCTTTGCCTCTTACTGTCCTGGCACTCCTCTGTCAGCCAGCACACATGCAGCACCTCTCTTTGTTGCCTTTTTTTCCCCTTTCTTGAATCACATCCTCGTTGGCACTTCACAGGTAAGCAGCCGTAGCTACAGTAACAGGGATGTTGTCTCCTGGATTATAAGCTATCTACATAAGAGACAGCAAATAAAAGAATAAAGAGACCTCCGCCACACAGAGGGGTACATTACCCAACAATTCCTGCCAGATATCACTTAATTAATAGAAAAAAAAAAAAAAACATTAGCAAGGTGAAAACACATTTCTGTTTATAAAGCCTACCTGTGAAGAACTAGATTTAATCAGACAGGTGAGTAACAATGACAAACAAAAGACACTGGTGATAAAATTCCAAGGATTCACTCGCATTGGAACTACTCATATGTCTTACTGGATCCTGAATCAACTCAATAACTGGAGTAAAACAGGAAAGAGCCCTCACCAACCCACCTGCTTAAGGCAAAGCACTACCCTAAATGTGTGGCATCAGGAAAGGCGAAGAAGGAATGGCATGAGAAACAATTATAGACATTAGAGCACCAGCACTCTCCTCCGTGCTCGCCTGCACATGGAGCACAGCGGTGTCCTGAGCCTGCACAACCAGAGAGCAAGAACAAAGCATTTTTGTAAGCAATCCCCTTAAATCATCTGAGATGTTCAATTTACTTCTGCTTTACAGTTCAGTAGGAAAGAGCAGAATGATGGAGCGATGTTCCATACATCTACGGCAGATTTTATGCAGTTTGACTTCAGCGAAGGTCAGAGCTACACTACGTGGCTTACAGTCGCTTTGTTTGCCTTTTTAAGGCAATACAAAGTAAATCACCCCTTTCCTGCCCCTCCCTTGCTGCTCTTGAAAAAGACATTGTCAAGGTACAGAAACAATTGGTGAAATCCAGACTTTCTGTGGACATTGTGGTTGCACATTAACTACCAGGGAGAACCGCCGCTGACACGAGCAGCTCTGAGGGCAGCACGGGGAGGTGCCCTGCTGCCGCACACAGAAATGAAGCCAGGCTAAGGACGGGCTGCTCTTCGCCAAAACCTGGGTACAGCATTGTGAACTACTCTCACAAAGATACAGTCACCCGGGGCGGATAACAGAGCTGCACTGCTCCAAAAAGCAGTGAGTGCTTCAGCAGCCCCTGTAAAACAGGGCATTATAAACCCTGAACCACCACAACACGTTATCAGCCTAAACTGACTAAACATGCAATCATATCTCTAATCCGTATCTTCTTCCAGCTTTTTTCTTTCTAGTAAGCACTGATCTCATTCGAAATGCACGTTACTTAGCTACAAAGTCCCCAGCTTGCATGCATGGCTCTCAAAACTCTCATCTGCGGCTTCTGACTACAGGAAGCAACCTGTGATCTAGGCTGTCAGGAAGAACAAAGCACAAGGATGCTTGTCACTTTCGGCTTGCATGTGGGTAGCTGGAACCACTAATTTTACCTAGAGACTTCCAAGACACGGGCTCATCTTATTTTCTGTGAGACATGAAACACTTGCAGATGCCTCAACTCTGTCGCACGAATCATCTGCTAACAAAAATAGGGGACGCCCATCAAGAAATGCTGTGGTGCTCTACAGCAGGGGTCCCAAAAGCTCTAATCCCACACAGCCACTGAGACGGGCATTTTAACTCCTGAATAGCACTTCTTCAGAACTCTGTTTCTTTGGTAAGTAGCATGGATAAAATCCCACACACAGTCTGAGCTTTCTTCTGTGGTGATTTTGGATAAGCCTGTGGATCTCAGCAATCTGCTGGCAGCAGACTGAAGTTGAACTCATTAAGAGAGATGCCCCCCATGACCAGAGCTAGGAAAGGAGTTCCCACAAGACTAGGGTGCTGTGGTTTTTATAATCCTAAACCCTTGTAAGTACTTCTTAGTGTCTTAATTTAGGCAACAGGGGATCCCAGATCCCTGGAAAAAATCACTTTTGAGGACCTGCAGAGTGGAACTGCGGGTGTGGTAAACAGCACGAGCAGCACAAGCACCACGAGGCTGTGCTCCCTGCAGCTACTCTCCAGCTGCTGTCTCTGCTCTTGAGCAAGCTCTCAGCAACTCAGCAAAACACGAAGACCCATGTAGATGGATGTCTGCTCAGGGGCCTCAGCTACCACAGTCAGTTTCTAAACCCTTACCTATGCTTCCTGACACGAGTCAGATGGTTTCTCATATTAGCAGAGACGTTGCTGGACCTTGTCACAGTCCCAGCACCTGCCAATTTGCCCACTTGGTGAACAGAGACAAAGCTACAATGAAAAAGCCCTCAAGACATGTCAGCTCAGGGTGGGTGAGGCAGCAGGGACTCTGCTTTTATTTGTGAGCTACTGTGGCTTGCATCAATGAGGATTCCTGCTAAAGAATGACCAAAAAAAACCCAACCAAACAAACAAACAAAAAAAAAAACACAAATCAAACATACAGAGCAGCCAGAACGACAGAACTCCAAGTCCAAAGCACAGCAAGTGGCACCAATGCTCATAGGACTATCACAATGCACCACTACGAGGGGCAGCCTTTTCAGTGTCCTTCCACTGCAAAAGGCAGGCCTTGAAGAAGCATTTGACTCAGATAGAAAGAAAACTTGAGAAGAGAAAATGCATTGCTGAAAACTTTATTTCCTGCCAGGCCCTTCTGGTTCAAACCTGGGAACTCTCACCATAGACAACTTCCACTTGAGTCCTGTTATAGCACCTGGGGATCAGGTTCTGCAAGGGTGATATTTGGGGCAGGCACTCAGGAAATGGTGCCCTGGTCCCTGCTGATCTCAGGCCTGGAAGGGCAAGAAAAGCATCGTCAGCTCGCTGTAATGCTGGGCTGCTAGGAAAACCAAAGCCTGAACCCCTCAGGCAGTCTGGGCAGACACTACGAAGCTGTACTGTGACTAAGAGAGTCCATAAAACTTGCGACAAACACCCTTTCACAGATAACCCAGCAGAACAGCTCCCTGCACAGTCTGAGACATGTCCCATGTGTGCCAGTTCAAGGCAGGCTTCCTTTGCCTTTAATCATTTCTCCCATGAATAAGTAACACCTAATGAAAGTTCTCTTACCCTGGCAGTATTTGTATCCTGATACCTGGCTGCTACTCACATGCCTCTCCTAAGACAGTCCCTTGTTAGGATTACAGTAGCAAGGGCAGGCAGGAGACTGTGGAAGCAGGCATTTGGTGACTGCAGGTACCACCCAAATTCTTCACTGCTGCCCAACGAGGGGCTGTAGAAGTTAACACCAGGCAAAGCTCTCTGACCTGCAGGCTTGTATCGGGAAGCTGCCTAGAGGTAGCTGCAACACACAAAGCCAGCAAGAGCCTTCAAGTAGCTCAGGGATTAGACTGAACTTGCTCCGATGCATATTCATAAATGCACATCTTCTTACTTGTTTATAAGAAAATGCCAAATCATTTAGTCAGGGGTACACGTCAGAGTACAGCTCATCACCTAAAAGGAGTGCCTCTATACTCACCATTCCTGATTTTGCTGTTGCCTGACAATTTTCCTTTGCAACAGCTGCTAAGCAAAACATTTGCAATTCAGCTTACTATCACAACTGATACGTGCTGATCGTGCCTCACAGTAAAATTCATGTCTGTTTGTCTTGTTTCTCTTTTGAACTATCCTAGCTTCTTTTCAGATCTGTGACACTCGGCATTTTATTCTTTACCTACGTAACACCTCAATTATTAGTACTGCAATACATGTGTGCACAGATACAGTACGAATAATAAAAGTAGCAGATCCTGGATCCTGCGTCATATCACATTAGGAAAAAAAAAAACAAAAAACACTTGACAAGGAATAGATAGCCCAAGTGGCAGTACACACAGTTTGTGTCATCTATAAGTAATCACTGTCATGATGTTTGTCATCTGCTTTCTTCACTAAGGAATCATCTGAGCAAGGCAAAGTGCAGGCAGGGAGGTGGCACTCAGGTGACAGGTAACAGTGTTAGTTACCACGCGGAAGCCAAATGACACCCTGGAACAAAGAGCCAAGGTACATTACTTATTATTTCTGAAGCTTGTATCAGAAAAACTAAAAACCTCATTCCAGCGATATACATCATCCCACAGGTCTGACAACAGCTGTTTACAGTCCCTATCTTGCTAGTACCAGAAGGTACCCCATGAGCCAGTTAATTAGAGGAACTGGGGATTATTTCTAGAAGTCCATGCAGTTTTCTGTTTCTCCTGCAACAATCCAGTTCAGAGCAAGACCAACATGGAACAGTTCATTCAAGACAGACTCGAGTTGTTATATTTTTAATATTTATAGTCAAGAAGCTGTACAATAGGTTAGCAGGCACACCTAGCACTCAATGCAATAGGAACCTGGAGCTCATCTCCTTTCCTGCTGAAGTACAGAAGAGTAAACAACAGTCAGCTTTGTTCAGGGAGGAAAAAAAAAAAAAAAAGAAGGCACCTTCTGACACAACTAACAAACAAAGGACAGGCTCAGTTCAAGCTTGTCCTCAGACCAGGAATCCTCTTCCAATGCCCATCACCTCAAGGCCTTCCTAAGCAGGTAGACCTCAGTAACAAACAGGATGGTCAAGAGCCAAGTTCCTTTTCCATTAGCTTTGGCTTCATCATGCAGAGGAAAAAATAACACACTTCTCCATTCTTCCTCTTCCAAATTCCTATAAATTTCATCCACAGATGGTGATCTGACTTCTCATACAATAGACAAAGATGATGACGGAAAAAGAGCTTTGGAAGCATGGAGAAAAAAGGGAGATTTCTGCAATTCCTAAGAAATGATGGGAGTCTTCAGAACTGGCTTTCGGAAATCACCAGCAACGCAGGTTTCTGCCACAGACCAAAGCCCTGAGAAGAACAAAGCAGGTGATACAGGTTGGTAGGAGGAAGGAAGAAATGGGGGATCTGCCCTGTGCAGGAGGAGTAGGAAGGTAAAGCACATCCTGCCTTTGGCCCCAGGGAGGTTTGTTACAGTTATGCCAATCCTCACAGCAAGGGTGACCTACAGACCTTGCAACAAAAATTACACCTTCTCCTCATCCAAAACCATATCTCATAATCTAATTTGAACATTGCAGTGGGATCTCCACTGCCACAACCCTTGCCCCTTGTACTTGTACTGGCCAAACAGCTGAGCAACACCCACACAAACCCTCCAGCCATGAGGCATGGTCCCATTTCCCAGACTGGTCACTGAGCAGCCTCAGGCATTCATCTCAGACCAGAAATCCCTAGAACCTCTTCTGGAAGAGGTCAGGTTATTATGGAATAAGTTAATTCCTGGCAAAACTCTCTTGGCTTCAAGCTTGTACCAAAAATGAATGCAGTGCAGTCCAGTCTGATGTTTGTTCCTAAACCCATCGATTTTCTGCTCTTCCAGCAGCCCTCAGAGGAAGCTACTGGAAGAGCAGGTCTCTGCAACAGGGCTGATGGCAGACCGTGTGGCTTCACAGGAACACCAGCATGAAACACATTGTTTCAGGGTCTCTGGTTAAGTGCTAATCTTCTTCCGGATTTGGATGCCAGCCCTGATTATGAGAAGTATGCAGTAAACAGAACCCCTCCACGTGACACCAGCGCTTAACCCTCTTCCTGCTGGCAGCTGCACATCAGCACAAAGTTGCAGTGGGAACAGCAAAACCCTGTTTCCCCAGGCTGGCTGGCCTTTTGTCCTCAGCTCAGTGCTTGCTGCCATCTCCTTCACGCAGCAGAAGGCTGTGAAGGATGAATGCGGTTCCCACCACACTAGCTCCCGGGAAGCCCGCTGTGCACTGTCTGTCCCATTCCACTCAAGCACTCGGCTGGGCAGCAGCCATGACCATGGCAAAGAACAACGCTGGTCTATGTGCAGCTCCACAGGGAAAGGGGTACAGGTTATTAAGATCCCACAGCAGGAGGCTCAAGCTGATCTTGTCTGTGGGCCAGGAAGAAATAATCCCACTCCCAGCACGCCGAATAGCCAGCGGGTGGGCTTGAAGAGCAGGGGCACAGTTGTCCCAGCCCCTTCCTCGCTGAGCAATTGAGCGATTGTCACACACCACAGCGGGCACTGCCAACTGCCCGGGCCCCCCCGTCTGCTGCACAAGCACTCGGTGGCCTGGCTCTGGCTGCCACAGGCAGAGGCTGTATGCATCACGTGGTCACAGCCACGCAACACCCCACCAGCGCCCACTGCAACCAGGGAGGAGAAAGAGCTGCACTGGTGGGCTAGGAGCCAGGCAAGAGATGGATTTCAGCCCCCCCCTTCCTCCCTTCCGGGCATCACACACCCTTAGCATCAAGGCATGCAGGATCTAATCTTCGCAGGACTCTTCCTTCCTGTTACACAGTCATACAGCATCATGCATGGCAAGGAAACTTTTTTTCCTGCACAAATTGGGCATGAAGTTCAACTCAGTACTTCGCAAGCCTAACCACACTCATCAGTGCCCCAGGACCTCCTCACGTCCCATCTCCTACGTCCTAAGCACTGCTCTGGCAACTGCTAAAGGAAGTTAGTCATTTCCAGAGCAGACCATCTCCCGTGCCAAAAGCCAGCCAGCCCATTTCTGCACGCAGGTAAGGTATTGTTAAGTGACTTAGAATTCATTTATTCCCTTCTCAGCTGCCAAAACTGTTAAGCCTCTTGCTTTGCGGGCCACTCTCTACAGCACTTTCTCCCCGTGATTTCCTGATGCCTAAGAACCCAGCGCCGGTAATTTAGAGCCTCCCAGGAGGGAAGTACCAGCTCTCTGGCAGAAGGAGCCAACCCAGAGCACAGCCCTTTGCTCCCCAAACTATGTACAGCAGCCTTGACACTCTTTAAAGATGGGGAGCAGCCTTTGGTGTCTGCTCATGGAAGAAGCCTGGTACTCTGCAAAGCAGCATGGCAAAGTCTTTGAGCTTTCAGAGTTGGCAGGCAGCCTTGCTTCCTCAAAGCTTCAGCAACTGCATCTGCGTGAAGTGCAGAGCTCAGACAATTTCTGCAGGGCCTAAGAGGAGGCGACTAATGTTCCTGCATGGGCAACAGAAGCAGCTTCTCTCTCAGCTCAGCAGCTGCCGCACAGTGTTTCTTTGACCAGCTATCAAGCACCCATTTCCAGAAAGCAGGAGGCTACATCAGGCTTGAAAGTGAAGTAGATGCCAAACCCCAGTAGAGGATCCATGCCTGGGGACCCGGGCAATGTGATGATCAGAACACAGATCCACTGATACTAATTTCCACAGCAAAACCAGTTAGAAGCTTTATTAGGCTCTCTTCTGTTCTCTTGATGCTCTCTGGCTGTGGGGAGTTATCTAGTCTTAACTCTTCTATCTTAACCCTTTTATTTGTTTGGTAAATTAAAATTAACACTGATTAAGTTTGCTCACCAAGCTTGCAGCTCACGGCCCCAAGCAGTCGTGCTGGAGCAATGCAGAGGCTGTGTCTTGCCGGCGTGGGACGGAACTGCTGGGGACACATCACTGGTAGCTACTGCTAGCACAGCCCCTTACTGCTGCAAGCCATAAGCACGGTCCCACTGCTTCCCACATTACTTACTGGTGTCAGGCAAATTTCTGCTCCCCCACTCCAGAACCCTTCCCTCACGCATCTCAGGTATTTTGCATGGCCAGAGGTGGCTTTAAGCAGCATTCCTACCTAGGGAGAGCTGGCAGGACAGTTTACTCTTTTCACATGCAGACTAGAACTATCACCTGGAGCTGCAGAAATTCAAGGAATTTGGGCATGGCTTGAAGAGTGAGAATGCATTGCTTGGCTTTCCAACCTAACAAGAGGTATTCAGAAGCCTCTGCATTTTGCTCCAGCTCCAAATACCCTATCACTGAGGGACCGATTTCATGGTAGGTTTTGGCAATTTGCATCCAGCTGAGAACAGGTGACAGATAAGCACATTCAGACTGGACTGAAAATTGTGAAACCTGCGCCTGGAGTGAGTCCTGCCCCAAGCTGAGAGCACTCAACATTTTCACATGCAGAAGTTAAATAAATTAGGTGCAAAACTAAGATTTTGGCAGGTCTTTGGAATTATCAGGGTCTACCAATCTGAAGAAACCTTATGTCACCTCCTGTCAAACTATCTAGAATACACTTTACAGACTGGAGTTCCACAATACAGCTTGTCACTCCTTTTGTAAGGCTGCAGAAGTACAAAATTTCACTAGCCAAAAACCAGATAAGCACTGTGTAAATCACATTAAGAGCTCTGGAGCATGTTATCCCCAATATATATACAAAATATTTTGCCCACTTAAATCCTCTTGGGAAGGCAAAGCAATGTGCAAATGGGGAGGTAAATTAAGCCCCTGTTAGTGTGACAGACATAGACATGCTGAACTAGTATTTCTATTCCTGTTGGAAGGGTAGTTGCTGTTCTGGTGCACTCCACTTTCATGACAAATAAGCATGCTTACAAAAGCTTGTTAACAGTTCACGTGAGAAGCAGTCACAGCAGAACGTGACTTACCAGTCCATCACACAGGAAGGTTAGAGGGGAACAGAAGCAGAGCTGCACTTTCTCAGTGCCTCGTTCCTTGCTCTAGCATCAGGACAGCACCCACAGAGGCACACTTACCCAAAGGACAGCTCTTAGCGTGCACTGTACCCAGTCACTGCTCACTCCTGGAGAGCTATTTCTCTGTACTGGATGCGCAGACTGAATCCACACCTCAGATTCCCACACCCTGGATGTGCCCATGGCATGCAATCCCCAGTTTCAGGCCTGCCCCTGCTGCCCTGCTCAGAACCAGAGCAAGGCTCACCCTGCTGCGGGGCTGCCAGAGCTCCCTGCCAACCAGAGACTTCAAATTCAGCTCTGAAGAAAGATGACACCACTGAAACACTCTACGCATGAAGGAGACGAAGATACCTAAGTAGAACAACAATCCTCAACACAAAGCAAGAAGTATCACTCAATACAATAGCAGAGTAAGGCAGGGACACAGATTTCTCTTCTCAGCTCCTGTTAATGAAGGTGGGACAAGGAAAGGAATGGAGCAAAGGAGGAGGAAGAATCTGAGGCTGGGAAATTTAGGCAGAAAGATATGAAGGAATACCACCTGCGGCTTTAAATTCAATGCAAGATTTAATAAAAATCAGAATGCTTCTGTGCATTCAATACTTTCTCTCTGGCTTATAGCCATATCAGAAACTTGCTACAGCACACTGCTGTACGACACCAGCTGAGCTGGAAGGGTATGGAGAGAGGTACATCTCTGCTTGCAATTTTGGAGCGGCACGCTGAAAGCAGACATCTGGAGCTAAAGACAACAAATACAGAAGCATATCTCTGAAGTGGTCGATTACCAGAGCTCACGCTGGAGAAGGGAAACACTCCAGCAGGGCGTGCCAACAGTGGCCAAGGCAGCACCTTAAACAAGCAGAAAATCACGTGTGTGGTGCTGGTGCAGGATAAGAAGGAATTAATTTTTTTTTTTCGCTAGAGTCAAGTTGATTGTAAGTAAGTACCACAAACAGAGAAGCAACTTTATTTGGCACAGTTGGTATAAGTGTAAGTACTACACAGCACAGAAGTACTAAGAGTCCATTTAAAAATCCATTCTCATCTCTTCAGTGCTCACACCCTTGCAGCATTTGGGAACCACACTCAGTTATCAGAGATCTGTGGTGCATGGTGCTGTAGGGCAAAAAACCTGCCCCTTCCCCAGAAGCCCTACAGGCTACGAGCGCAGCAAGAGATGGCAGGAAGATGGGGACAGAGGCAAGGAGTGCAATGAAGCAGATTGCGGCACTTTCCTGGGGCCCACCCCGCAAGTCTCTGGGCTCCTCGGCTTCCTGACCATGCAGCAACGAGCACATGTGCAGCCTTTCACAACGCAGGGACAACAGCAGACTCCTGGGGCAGCAAGGTAGGTACACAGACAACAGCACCAGAAATTGACAGCATCCACAAGATCTAGAAGGGTGAGAACATTTCTTCTCTGTCAAGCTAAATCCACAGCACACAAAATGAACTCTTGCTCTACGGTTTTTTCTCTATTCCTTTTACCTGCTGGAAACCAGGAAGTACACTGAGCATCTCATTGCACCTCAACTGCAAGAATGAAGCCCAGAAAAGCAGCAAGATGATTGCTCAAGAGCAAAATAAAAACTATGTGCGTGTTTTTTTGTTTTTAAACCTTGTCCTTTTGCTGAACAGAGTTTTAATTTTTCTGGCCCTATCACCCTATTGCCAAACACCGCAAATGAATACCCTGCTCAGCTGCAGAGCCCAGCTAGCACGCCAGCTGATGGCTGGCAGCTGCCTACCTAGGCATTTTACTTTACCTTGGAGAAGACACTGAGCCCGCTGCAAGGTTGGTTTATTACGTGGTAGAAAACGCCTAACATTAAGTACCACTACACTACACCTTCACTGCTGCCAGCTGCCTCACACCGCCACCCATCCACGCCCTGCAGCAGGACTTGCAGTGAGGAGGCTCCTGGCTGACAGAGAAGCAGCAGATCACCACGTGCCAGCTGCAGCTCCCACATGAAGCCTGGACTCCTCTGATGTGACAGAAACCAGCCTCATGCTTTTCTGAGCTGCTTTGGGCAGAGCAAGGAGCCAAGCAGCTGGTGCTCAGCAAGGAACCTGTGGGTCAAGGGGTCTCAATACACTCCCAGCTTCTCCCAAAACAACCTCAAGGGCTGGGACCTGGGCTTGATGGCTCACCAGTGTGGGACTCCTGGGCTTCCACCAGCTGCAGGAAGCCCCCACGGTGCCAGGCTCACCCTGTGCTCCCTGCTCATCCCCAGACCACCGGGAGTCATTGTCTCTCACAGCACCACAGGCAAAAGTTGTTCCAAGCTCTGCAAGCACAGAGGGTATTAGGCTTCCAGTGTTTTACTCACTGTAAGCAGTTCACTAATTACAGTAGTAATGATTGGATTATGGACAGTTAACAGCTTTAAAGAACCAAGCCATTACAGGAGGGGGAAGGAAATATTCCTCGGGGTCTAGGCTGGAAACCTCTCACAGATTCCAGCACTTCACCTACAGGAGGCTGCTAGTAGCTGGCTGGGTTAGGCGATTTGCAACAGGCTGCGGCAGCCAGGCGCAGTGTAACGTGTCACTAAATGATAGGCTGGCACATGAGAAATACTGGTGTTGGAGGTGTGCTTGCAGGAACAGAGGTCTCCTGTTCATTCGCTGGCCCCACCGGCTCCAACGCCTCTACATGACTGGGCCCAGAAGACACGCTGCAGACAGGTGCGTGCACGCCAAGCTGCCGAGGCAGTACTGTGCTCCTGATGATTTGTTTCAGCATGCAGCCCTGCGACTACAGGCATTTTAGATACTCTCTAGCAGACGCCTGCTACTCCAACCAAGCAGCCGGATGCAAACACCCACAGTATCAGGAGCCAAAGGCACTCATCAGAAACAGCAGCTGGAAATTTCCTTTCCTTAGCAATTTTTGCCAGCACTGGAAGGACTGCAGTCATCAGGTGTCAGTCCCTTAGTCCCTCCAGTTGCTAAGAATCCATACAAGGAGCATCAGCAGGCCCTCATCAGGGAGGGCTGACCCCTTGTGCCCCCACCACTGCTTTCCCCTCTCCATCCAGCCCTGGCCGAGCACGCCCCTGTGCCACCTGCAGCCACTCCCAGTGCTGCCCACCCACGCCAAGCTGCTCAGTGCCTGCCCTGCTTGGTCTCCTCCTCCGCCCTGCAGAGATCTCTGGCTGTGGGCTGGCAGAAACTGAGTTTGGTGTCGCTGGCTGGAGGGTGAGGATTTTTGGCAAGGAAAAACAGTGGAGCTGGGCACCTTGCCCAGGGTGAGTTCACACTTGGCTCCCCACAGCTGGAAATAGTCTCATCCCTGGCCAGCATTCCCCAACGGCCCAACAAAACCCTCGGGAAACAGCATGTTTCCACGCGTTGGCCATTTTGAGGCAGGCTGCTGTGTGTTAACGAACGTGTGCCCGTGCTGCCCGCGCCCAGCCCTCTCCATGCAGCGTGACCGCCCGCAAGCACAGCTGCCAGCAGGCATGCAGTGAGCAAGGGCACGGTAGCATGTGTGCAGAGCCAGGTATGACCCAGACTGATGCTTCCCCACAGATGCTCCTTCTGAACACAGCAACACCGCGGGCAGAGCCAGAGGGAAGGCAAGGGCTTGAACAAGTGTGCTCCTGCAGCTGGGCTGCTGCATTCCTCCCCCTCAGAGATCCCCTCATCCCCCAAACCAGATAAAACATGTAGGAAACTCACCTGGAAGCACAAACACGTTTAAAGAGCTGCAACTGCTTTTGGCTGCAATCAAAGTTTTCCTCAGGAAATTAAGTATTTTCCGTTGTGATAAAACCTGGCACAGACACGGCCTAAACAGCTTTAAACAGTGTCCTTTCTTGGGCATTGTTTAGCAGTTGAGGAATTCATTTACTCACTTTTTTCTTCTGTGGACCCCTTTATTTTTATTTTTAAAGTTTTTTAAAGCTTTCTTGGGGATAACACATGTGACTAGCAGAACTAGCTTCCCGTTCCTGAGGGGTACATTTAACTAACCGGAGGGGATCGCAGGTAAGCACACCAGGCAGCAGAAGGAACTGCCACCGCCGAGCTGAGGAACACGGCCAGGAGGCTCAGCCCCGGGATGTACACATCACTTTCCATGATGAAAGAAAGTGCTCCACTGGGGTGCGGGCACCATACATGGATCTTTGCCTGCCTCATCTCTCAGAGGCCTTTACAGGCGAGCTCCTGGAGCAAAGATGTAACAGCACGACTTCCATTTACAGCAGCAGCAAGTTCAACTGCTCAGCATCATCTGATACAGGGAGCAGCAGCAAGCATCCTGGCTGCCTGATCTGAAGGCCGTGGAAAACCAGAGTCCTTCCTCAGCTGCCAGCTGGCCTTGGATCAGCACCTCTGTAGGACAGGAGAGTTTTCCTCAGCATTGTAAAAGGAAGTACGAATGTTCTGTTCAAAACTCCTCCAGCACAGCAGTGATCCAGCATTCTGCTCGTGGAAGGAGTGGAGCAAATAGCCCATCCACAGCATGCTCTTTGGCACAGAGATGAAAGATTTTCCAAAAGTCCCTCTAAAAATGAGGGCCAAGCACAGGCTGTGTTAGCAGAGCTTGCCTGCGCTACCCTGAAGGACAGGCCCTACCGTCACCCTCAGAGACAGTCCTTTCTGCTCAACAGCCACCTACTCTCAGTTATGAGGCTTAGATTATGTTTCCAAGCCAACTTCTTCCACTACCACCATGAGCTACTGCTGAGCCCCTCCTCACCCACCAGCGTAATTCACCTTGGAGACAGCTGTAGAGCACTACAGCAGATGTGCAAACTGTCCCAGCCTTTTGTTGGAGAAGTGTTGGTTTTGCCACTCTCAGTGCAGTTACACATGGTGACTGTACAGCCAAACTAAGAGCCAAAGCTGGCTGGTACAAGTCATCCCTGCCTTCCCATTGACCATGTAAGCTGTCCAGGAGGATGTGGAACAAGTTGTTGGTGAAGTCTCCCCTGCAGTACCACCTGCCTACATGCTATCCACACTGGTGTGTTCTGATAAGATCGCCCAGAAGTGCTGGACTGTGGGCATTCAGAGGCTTACTTGAAACCACTCCAATGTGAACAGGTGACGTAGGGACACCACATCAGTGGTGTCCACTGTAGTGAGCGGTCATAGCCGAGGTACAGCCTTTTCACCTGCCAGCACATCCCACCAGAGCAGAACTTGGGCTCCGATAAAATGGAAGGCCTGTTTTGCTGTCATTTCCCACACCACAGGGATGAACACATTTCCAGGAGGCTTTCAGTCCATGCAGATAGAATGATAAATCAAACAGTCATCTGGATGAGAGACTGAAATCCTCTCTGCTTAATCATGCATAGCCCAGTCATTTCAATGGGAGCTGCACCAACAGCAGAGAAAGCCTCTGCAGAGCCTTGATCATGCTGTAGTGCTACCAAGCAGTATAGCATTTAGAAGGAGAAGAGAGGACAACTGCAGGTGAATGCCTGAGGTCAGCCAGCTGCAATACTGGTATAAGGGCTGGCTCACAAAGGCCTGACCAGTAGGATGCACACATCACCAGCTGAGCAGGAAGGACACAACGACAGGAAAGCAAAATAGGAACAAAAAGGTTCTGCTTTTCTGCCCGATAGGGTGCTAAGAGGTTAAACTGGCACCAGGCCACACCACAAACATCCTATAGCCAAGTTCTGCTCTAAGGCATTGGGAAACGCGAGCAGGGAAGATGACAGCAGGGGAACAGGAAGCCAACCTATTTGCTAATCATATTAATGCTACTGCGTTCACTCATTTCAGCATTTTTTGGGTGGGACCAAGAATTCCCCAGTTTTGTCTCAGGGATCTGGGTGACAAGTCAGAATCAAGTGAGACTGATGTACAGGAGAGGTCAAAACGCAGCAGCTGATGGCTCTGCAGACATGGGTAAGAGACTTTGTGGTATGATGTGCGCCAGACTGAAGGTCCCGCTGCTGACAAGACCTCACTCACACTCTGCGCCTTCTCACCCCAACAGATCCAAGCCCTGTGCAATGTTCTTCAGCCTCATTATCCCAGAAATGAAGCTAATCTTAGGCTCAGAGCCATCTTTTCCTCCTGGAGGTGTTTCTTGCTAAGATGACAGTTTTTCCACCTAGCAGTTGCCAAGCACGCTACATACATGCTTCCCCTCCTCCACAGAGCTCATCTACGGCTTTGAGAGATGGGAGGGTTTTACACTGCTGTACAGGATTTGTAGAAGTCATGCTAAGCATGTTTCTTATGGTAATCATCACGTTTCGAACAGTCACCCATGGCAAGAAACCAGTTTTATATATAATATATATATATATATAGAATAAGCTCTGTTCCACTCTGTTTCCCATCCTCCCTCTCACTGCTCAGACTGCGCTAAATACCACCAGAAATCACAGCAATACATCCAGCAAGCCCCTGGGGCAGACCCAACGCATTACAGTAAGCCCAGTCCACTCTATTTGCTGTGCTTTAGCAGCTTTCCAGGGCTTCCCCAGACAGAACTCCAGTCTCTTTTCTACAGCAACATCTTTCTGCACCTCGCCATCAGGAGAAGCGCAGCCATTCCCTGCTAGCATAACGACGCCCCGGGGAAGGGCCGAGGTGTCAGACACAGCAGTGATAATCCACAGGCAGCCAGAAGTGCTCAGCCGTCCTCCTCCCACAGAGCTCTGCTAGGTTTCACCTTCTCTGTCTCCTCTACGTGTTCCACCCTTAAGAACTCCAGGCCAAAATCTTAAGCGGGTCCCAAGCAGGCTGCAGAGAAGAGTGCAGAGGCTTGGAACCTGCCTGGGGAGGCTGACTCAACACTGCTCCTCCTCTGGTTCCAAAGGCATGGGACACGGTGGGCTGTGAAATCGCATGTCACATGAGAAGAGCAAAATGCCTCCAGAAGGAGCAGCTGGGGCTCGTTACTACAACTGATGGTGGCCACTCAGCATTGTGAAGAGCGGGCAGTGTTCACTAGGTCACCACTGTAACACACAGGAGGGCTTCTGAAAACACGATCCGGGTGCTCACCAAGGCCAAACGCTGTTACTGAACAGCTTCACTGGGCCCCATTCTCGCAGCTACACTTGAATTTCGCAGTAAGACAACACCACCCCATACAAATGCCCCCTTGGAAGGAAATGGGTACAAGTTCTCAATAGAGAGCCAAGAAAACTGAAGCTGCTGCTCTACATGGCAGGCTAGCAGACCAGATGCCCCAAGCTATACCACGAGTGGCTAGGGAGAAAAACAACGTCAGCATCTCAGGCCTCTGCAGCTCTGCACCAACACCGTCATCATCATCACAGCACAGGCCCAAGAATTTAAACCAGCTGCCTGAAGCGGTCAGTAAGAAGTTCCCCAGACAGGCCCATTTTACATCACTGGGCTGGTAGCTGGATGCCTTTGAGGTATTTCACCCTTCCCTAGGGGATAAGGAGGATGAATCAATCCAGTTTGGCGAGTGTCTCTCTTCTCACCAGTGACTCCTTGGGATCAAAGGATGAGCAGTCTTCTCTTTAGCCCATGCCTGTTTTCTCCTCAGTCCTTCCCTCAATCGGGATGCTGGATAGGCAGTAAGTCACTCAAAAGCACACATGCCTCCTGCATCAGGAGGTTACAATGAATAATAATGTTCTTGTCAAAAACCCACAAGCACACTTCCTGATGAAACCTGATCAGAGAGCAGGAGGCAGCTCCCACACTCAAGGCCAAGCAGCTGATCTACTACGCCAGATATTTCCGGAGACCCCCTACAGCAACTTTCGAGCTTAGTGTTTTGAACAGCAAGTTTTTGGCAACAAGCTATTTATGTTAAACTGCAAAAGCTCGATCTGAAAGGTAACAG
This sequence comes from Alectura lathami, assembly GCA_013399715.1. Classification (NCBI taxonomy): domain Eukaryota; kingdom Metazoa; phylum Chordata; class Aves; order Galliformes; family Megapodiidae; genus Alectura; species Alectura lathami. The sequence continues at coordinate 25,174 of VXAV01008953.1, read as the reverse complement.
ACACCTGGTGACATACACTGCCTGCCTATATTACTGTAAAACAGCTGCTGAGTGAGCAGCCTTATTAATTCCACCATTCTGTTTCTACACCGGTGTCAGGCCGTGCAAAACAAGGCACAGAGGATCCTCACACGCACCAGAGCCACCCATCCTACAGCACACCCGTGCTGCAGAGGAAGGCCCGTTCCTCACTGCGACCCACTGACTATCATTGGTGTCACTTCCAGAGGGAGCCAAGAGGCCAGCGTTGCACATCCACCAACGGTACGCTTTGCTCTCACTGCTGAAGCACCGAAAGGGACTTCAGCAAGCAACAGAGATTACATGAGGTATCGCAGCTCCACGTGGGTCCATGGCAGCCACCAGAACTGCAGCTGTCTGGAAGTGCAGCCACCTGTCTCAATCAGGCCATGTGGAAGGGAGGACATCCGAACCAAGGGGAAAAGAAGGGGTGACTGCAGCTTCTACATTGTGTCAGATATTAGTCACATGCCTAAGCTTGGTAGGAGCCTGTTACCAGCAGGCCCGGAGGTGGGGTGTTTCCTGCTCTACATTTAACGAGTGGTTTCTGTCCTTACCAACCAGACTCAGAGGCGATTAGCACAGCAAAATTCAAATCATAACAAGAGCAGTGAGACCTGTCAGATGCAGACACAGCAGTGCCACAAGATCCATAGGTTTTTGGGGTATGTGACCATCCTTGTACTTGTGTATCTTCAGGTGTAGCTCATGTCACAGAGGGCCTTGGGAAATTGCCATTCCCAACGGGGAATTTCAGCAATTTCATGGATAACTGTATTTAGCATCTCTTGAGGGCAGAAGAGATGCTCACAAATTTCGTGCTATCATTGCTTCAGCAGCACCATGCACCTGAGCACTTCAGCTCTCTCAGGCAGCGATACCATTTACTGCTACGCTGGCACAAAAGCGTCTACCTGCAGAGGCAGAGCGGCACTGGACAGAGACACAGCACATTCATGTCATCGACATTTCAAAGAGATGCATTACCACCATTCCTTACAGCACTGAAGTTGTACATGGCTGTCTTCTGTATGCTGCAGATGAACACTACTTCCTACTCACGATGCCAAGTCAGCAGCTGTCAAGTCAGAAAGCAATTCAGCATTTAAAGGGGCTTTTTGCAACCCCCAGCTCTGCAGTTTGGACAAGTCATTTCAGGTCAGGTTTTAAAACAAACCCTAAGCGGGGTGAAACCCTGAGCAATCAGCCCACAAAATAAGTGCCCAGCACGTGAACCAGGAGCTCCCCCAGCACTGCAAAGCCCCAGACACCGGGTCTCAGGAGCAATGCCTCCGGGAGACCCCAGCCTCACCCCAGTGCTGCCCCTCTGCATCTCAAGCACCACCCCAGACAGCCAAGGCTGCTGTACTCATCCCTCAGCGCAGGTAGGAAACCTGCGCACAGCTCCCTGAAAACTAGAAACTCGTCCTCCTTGCAGCACAGCACGCCTGTTGAGCCCGTTACTAAAAATCATATCTGCAGTTCTTCCTGTGTCTGATGCCTGCCATTAGCTCTGCTGAACCCATGCAGCTGAGGGACAGGGAGCTGGATTCAATTCTTCCCTGAGCAACATCCCCAGGCTGTTTGCTTCCCAGCCTCAATTGGTCCCAGCTGCATAAGGCAGGCAGGACAGCACAGCAGCAGCGATCCCCAGCCTGCAGGGCCTCACCGACCCAGGATGTGACTGCTGGACGGAGGCAGCCAGGAAAGCTCAGCTGTTTCTCAGGGAGATCTGTTGCCTGGCTGACCAGAAGCGCCACCACTGCAGAGACACTGCCTCGGCTCCCAGACAGTGCCTAAGCACCAAAGTTTCAGTCCTGCCTCGCTGGTTGCCATCAGTGTAATAACGATACTGCAATAATTTGGTAGTACTTAAATTCCCAGACAGAGTTCCTCATATCTCTTTCCCTATAGCAGCATGGAAGCTTTGGGGTCTGCTGTTTTCAAGACCTGAAACAGAACCTCACTCATGGGGAAGTCCTGGGTCTTCTGTGTACAGGCAGTGAAACATCAGCATCCTCCCATCGATACAGGCCCCTGGCTGACGGCAATGCTGAAACAGGCACAGCGATTTCTAAGAACCGATCATCCAAACATCCATTTATGTAGGCAGAAAAATGGCATGTAAATTCAGGATTCATAAATGGCAGAACTAACTTCACATTGCAGCATCTCAATACTCTTCCAAAGCACTTCTCTTCTTGAATCTCAGTGCTCTTTTATTTCAGACAGACAGGCTTTTAGAACTTCTCTAGCTGTTCGTTGGATCAAAAAAAACCTGGAACATGCAAGTCACCTAGAAAAGTCCAAGACTGAGCCAGAAGAAAACCTACAGGAATCTTTGGGAGGCATGAATCCCTCCAGTTCACTTTGGTTAGCCATCAGGCACACGTGCAGACATAACTACTGCAATGATTTCATTTTGCAGGTAAGGAGGGGTTGCACAGAGTTACTGCACTGTGTGTCCCAGGCTTGTGGCCAGTGGGTACCATCAGCTGCCCACCCTCTGAAGGAGGCAAACCCCACGGCCCCATCAACGCTTTTGGTTGCATTTAGACCCCAGGAAGGGGAACGAGATGGTCCTTCAACCCCTTGAAAGAAAGGACTGTCCTCCCGACCTTCCTACCCATAGGTACCAGGGTGGTGGGCCATGACCAAACTATGAGTTCGCATCCAGCACAGAACGGGTCCTGCTGTCCCACAGAAGAACAACCCAGTGACCACATCACCAAAGGAACAACGTTTGGCAAGCCCAGTGCACCAAATCCACATGGAGAGGTTGGCCATCAAAGGAAACTGGCTTGGATTATTTCAGAGTACACACATCAATACTTTCAAACTCTCTTCTGACTTCTCCCCTTCTCTGCACAAGTAACCCGAGTTGATAGAGTGGCTCTCTGTCCCCCTCTTGTGATAGGACCAAGAGGACTGAACATCTCCGGAAAGGAGGTAATTAAAAAAAAAAAAAAGAAAAAAAGCATGGCCTTTGGGGGACATACCACAAACCATGTTTGGGACTTATTTTTAATCCAAAGGCTTGACTCCTGCTTCAAACAACCACGTCAGTGTCCTGCTCCACATAAAATACTCTCATTCCCCTCACCACCCCGTGAAGGGCAGAAAGCCCCTACAGCATGACAACCATTCCCCCGGGGCTATGAGTAACACTCTCCACCTCGCCCTGGGCCCCACGAGTTGCTTCTGGATGCATCGGCCAGACATGGGTGTCCAGCTGGAGATACAGACCGCGGCCACACAGCTTTCCTGAAAAGGAAGAAAGTTCCCTCCTCAGAGGAGCAGAGCCGGGCCCGCAGATAAGCAATCCAGCGCTCACACCCCTGGCCGAGATTGCATTCCTCTCTTTCTTCTTTGTTGAAACGTAAGCTCGCACACCGTGAAGTGTTCTCAATTAAATGCCCTTGTTTGTGTGCTTTAATTCTCACGCTGTCTCCCCTCACCATGCAAGTCTCCCTGAGCGAGGAAACCGCTGACAGAAGCTCTGTGGCTCCCACCTCCAATTAACTCATCGGGCTCCAGGGGAAAGGCTTCCCAGCGGCACTGTTTCGGATGGCTACAGATAGGAGAACCTGAAAACCCTTGATCTGAAAGCGGAGGAGGGGGGGGAAGGAAAGCTGCTGGGGAGGAAGAGCCTTCTTACCGGCGTCCCCTCCATTCCATTTGCTCCCAGCTCCTTACAGGAGTAAATATCGCACATATTACTATTTTATACGTGCCCAACCGCTCGACCCTCCCCGCAGCAGGAAGGCTCGGGGCTCTCCGCCTGCTGGCAGCTGGGGCAGCCCGAGGCACGGCTGGGAGCGCGCACCTGGAGCCNGAAGAGCCTTCTTACCGGCGTCCCCTCCATTCCATTTGCTCCCAGCTCCTTACAGGAGTAAATATCGCACATATTACTATTTTATACGTGCCCAACCGCTCGACCCTCCCCGCAGCAGGAAGGCTCGGGGCTCTCCGCCTGCTGGCAGCTGGGGCAGCCCGAGGCACGGCTGGGAGCGCGCACCTGGAGCCAAGGAGCGGCCGATTCCCGGCAGGAGCCGAGGCGCTGCCGCCCGAGGTGCCCCGGCCATGTCC
>VXAV01008953.1:0-19739 GCA_013399715.1 Alectura lathami | reverse complement strand
CGCCTCGCCTCGCCTCACCTCACCTCGCCTCGCCTCGCGGGGCTGGGAACGCGGGCACGCTGCCGCTCGGCGGAGGTGCGGTGGGCTCGAGGGACGCCTGCCCCGCTGCCCTGCGCCGCAGAAGTGCGGGTGGCGATGGAGAAGAGCAGAGTGGAGAAATGATGCTGGGAGGTTTGTAAGTTCTCAGGGTTATGAAAGGGAAAAGGCACCTTTCGCTTCTTGGTGAGCAAGCACCCAGTGGCAGACCCAACAGCCATGGCCTGGTGACGCGATAGTTTACAGTGAAGGTCTGAAACTTTTCCTGCCTCCTAGCTTTTTATTTTATCAGTTCACTTCCAACCTGAGAAATGTAAAGAACTTGGCAATTGGCAAGAGCTGGGGAAACAAAGGGAGGCAAACACAGGCTTTAGTCCTGAGCTCTGTTGAGGCAAGGGGTGCTTCTGTGCTGCTTCCCCACCCTGGTGTTTTAAGGGCCCATTACTGAGGGTTACTTTTAACACCTCCCCAAAGGTGCTGAGAGCTTCAGCTGCCATTCAGCCGATGACAATTTTCAGCGTGTTCCAGGGAGTGCTCAGCACCACAGAGATCCAGACCCTAAGACACACAGTGCTTTTCTGTGACACCGAATCTCCTGGATGCTGCCACCTGCGTTCCTCTGAGTTGTGTTAAAAAGCACCTGTCCCCACAGTCACAGCGTTTACCTTCTCACTTGTGTAAGATACAGCGTGACCCCTCTTACAGAGGTTTGTAGTACTGTAAAGAGGGAAATGCTTTCAACGGCAGCAAGCCCATTAATTTACCAGTCTCTTCTTGCAAAGGATGGATGATTTAATGTACGGTATCGATGCAACAAGAGGAATCGGGAACTGCAATGTTTCTAGTGTATTAGAGCCTCCCTCCTAATCGTCCCTCCCATTTATACTTCCAGCTTCCTGATCCTCGCTCCTCAAAACTCTTCCCTGGGTTTCTGGGAAATCATTTTTCACTCCTAATCCCAACTCTTAGCTTTACAAGGACTCCTTAACAAAACTGAAAGCGTTCTTGGCCAGAGTTTGTGACCTTACGGGTAGTAGTGGGGGGGGGGCAGAAAAATAAATAAATGTTGTTTCTAAATTTGGGCTAGTTCCGGGATCCACTTGACCCCATGCCCTTGTGAAGAATTGTACCAGCACCACAGATGGGAACAGAAGAGCTCGCAATGGGAGAGCGATGCACAGCAGCAACAGGAGCCGCAGAAACTGGTGCTCCTGGTGAGATGCCTGTAACCTCACCAGTGCTCTGATTTCCCTTAGTCCCCGGGAGTTCTCTGTACAAGATTACTGCTGCCTTCCTTGAGCATCATTCAAACCTCGCTGGACCAAGCTGGTCTCCAACGAGATCCTCCAGGTCCACCGAAGAGAGGGGTGTTTCCTAGGGCAGCGGGCCGAGCCACCGTGGGAACAGCTGGCCCTACATCCCACTTCTTCAGCCGGCAGCAGATGAAAAGAGGAAGGAGCCCAGGGCATTTGGGTGTTTCTGGTTACTGTCTGCTGCCCTTTCGCTTTGTGTTTAGCGCATTAGCTACACGTCACGAGCTTCCCTGGGGAGATACCTGCTTTTCTGCCAAGAACATCCGTAAGCTTCCGTAGGGAGGCCCAGCAGGTGAGCTGGGGCACTGCGCAACAATGCACAATGCTGCGTGGAAGCGGTCTTCCATTTTGGGAAGACTCACAGCCAAGTTTCAGCGTTTCTATTCTGCAGGTATGCAAAACAATTGTAGTTCTGGGACTTAGCGCTTAAATTTGAACTGCTTGTTGGGCTCTTACACTAAAGAATTCAAGCCGCTGACACTTTTTCATCATTTTTACCCTCCCAGTCCAGAACATATCACCATTAAAAACTCAGCACCTCTTAGATGCAGACATTTATTTGGTGGAGTTTGGTGGGTATAGCGTGCTTCGGGAGAGACCAGGGAGGGGGACGTCTCATGCCCAGAGACTGGGTAAAACCTGTGCTTTTAAGAAGTGCCACAGAATAGCAGTGCCCAGCCTGGTCATCCACGGATAGCTGGGAGTAAGGCAAAAAAGGGAACAGCCAAGGCAGGGATGCTGTGTTTTGGATGAAAGGAAAAAGGGGCCTGGATGAAGTACAAAACCTCTTCATACTGTGAATGTGAATGATTTTCTAATATTGTCTGAAGTGTGTAATTTTGTGACAACTAGTTAGTTCCTCCTGTAAGAACACTGATTTTACTTTGCCAGCAGGAGATACCCTCGATTGGTCCTTTAGCTTTCACAGTGCTACTCGAACAATAGGATCAAGGATTGTACATCTGGTCCCTTGTCCTTTTTCTCATACACACACTATCTACTTTTATCCTGCAAGAAATGCTGAGTACATTACCAGCATTGCTCATATACTTACTTGCCTTTGCTTCCTCCCTTCAGCCCTGAAGAGGAAGGTGTTTTCTGCTCAGGCGTGCACAGGAGCACCATGTGTGTGCAAAGCCAGCTTAACTCAGCTGCTGAGCTGATTCTGGAGAGGGATGCAGAGGGTAAAATCAGACAAATGGTACCTGACCTACGGGGTCAGGTCAGATACCCATGAAGTGCACTGTGCGGTGAAATGACCACCTCAGTGGGGTCAGCATCCTTGTTCTCTGGTTTGGGCACAGAGACCTGTGGCTGCTCATCATTAGGGCTGCTTGTTTTCATGTTTTACCTGCTCGTTGTCCTGTACTGAGGGGCAGGTCTTCATGGGCTCATTTGCTCAGCCCTTTTGGTTTCCTGTCTGAGAGGATGAGCCATTTCATGGTCCTGGCACAGCTCCTCCACCTGGCCCAAATGGTAAGGAGCCTCAGGGGCCAAAGGTGGTAAAGACAACAGCATGTGTCTTTAGGCAGAACCAGCCTGTGCCTTACACACAGCCAAGGCAGAGGGAAAGAAGGAGAGCCTGCATACTTCTGAGGGTGAAATCCAGGCTGGCTCATCCCCAGGACACTCAGAAGACATGCCCATGGCCAGCAGGTGTAAGAGCTGGAATTATTTGCCCTTCTTGTTCACCAGAACTGGCCGTGGAGCAAGCACAACAGGCTTTGGAGGCAAGTGCTGCATAGTCCTGTGAAAGGGAGCAGCAGCAAGATGGCAGCAGGAAGGCAAGCGCAGGAATTAGCCTCTTTCGAGCTCCACCCTTGGCCCTCACAGAAAGGCCTTTCTCATGAGAGAATCACCAAACTCTCAGACCTATCATTATTTAGCCCCAGCTTAAAAGCTTCCTTTAAATCCCTTCCCTTCACTTTGATGCTATCTGTAATTGCAGGTCTGCTATTTTTTAAGCACAAGGCTTGAAGAAAGTATTGCTCCCCCATCTGCAGCTGCCACCGGAGCAGTGGTACCCTCAGGCTGCTTTCCAGGGGAACCCCTTTCTGGCCAGAGCTGGGGTTCGCCTCCCAGGCAGGTGGTCAACAAGCCTCTGGCTTCTGAGGGGAGCAGCCTATGTGGCCCGCTTCAGCAAACACGGGGCCTGCCAAGGCTGTTGCTTCAGGAGGAGATTACCAGAAGGCTCAGAGCTCGGGTGGCACGGCCTCTCCATCCCAGACAGGCTATTCATGCAGCAGCTTCAGGGAGCTGGTGTAAGACCTGATTGTGTGCAGAGCTTATTGCTCCCTACATGATGCAAACCCATAGTGGGAATCACAGAGGGCAACTGATGGTAGAAATCCGATACACTGCAAAATCCTGCTGCTACCCTCAGGCCTTCCCCAGGAAATCCATACTCAAATATGTGCATGTACAGAAGTGTCACTTGGACTCAACGACACCACCTTCTGCTCCCCTTAGCATTTGTAAGGCTGCGGATGGAGTGCTCTGACTGGCTTTGGGAGCCAGCATTTAAGAGAGATGCATGCTAGTTGGAGGGAGTCCAAAGGAGAAGTAACAAGAAGGCTCAGAGCTCTGGGAAGCCTGACCTTTGAAGGAAGACTGGGAGAAATGGGCTTGTTTAGTCTCGGGGAGGAAAAACTGAAGAGAGATGCAGTAGCAGACCTCAAATATGTACAAGTTTACTGCAAAGTGCAAGGCAGTAAACAATTTGCTGTAGCTGCTGGAGAACCTGCCAATGGTCAGCACAGCGAAGCACTCAAGCTCACCACCAAAGGATGCTGCTGGATCTCCACTGCTGGGGGCTTTAAAGAACAAGTAAGAGAGCATTAAGAAAAGGCTGAACTTCTAGGACAGCAGATCCTAGCATGGGCCTGGAGGACAGGTCCTGTGTCACCTTCCAGGATCCCCTCCCTCTTTGTTTCGTAGCCCTGCATCCGCAGTCTGCTTCAGAGGGTAAGACAACACTGCAAAGCAACATGACATGGTTGTAAAGTGACTAGCAAGGGAAGAAAAGCAAATACAGCTGCTGGAAAAAGGCAGGGATGTAAAACGTAAAAGCAGACACATGGAACCTGACCTAGACAGTCTGACAACATCCCATCAAGATGCCCATGTGCAAAACACATGCTGCAGCAGGAACTGGAGTCAGCTGAGAGAGGTGACTAATGTGAAAGGGGCTGTGGGGAAAAAAATAAAATAAAAACACAACCACAAATTTATGTACATTTACGTGGACAAAAACTACTTTAAATCCACTTCCTAACAAAGAAGAATGCAGTACTCCTGTGTTATGGCCAACAGCAAAGTTCACCATCACAATTCCCAATGCTGAGATGAGATGCTTCACTCCTCGTTTTGACTTTCAAACGTGACCCTCATGGCCTCTCCACCTCCTCATGTTTTTAGCATAAACTGTTTGTTCCAGTAGTGAGACAGGTCACAATGCTATCTGACTGCTGTCAGCAAGCTATATCTACAGTCAGTGCTTGGCTGCTAGGATGTAATGAGCTGAGAAAATGCAGATCTCTAGGACTGAAGGGACTGAAGCCCTCATCACCAATCAACAGGACATAAGTGCTCTTAAACTTGGGTGCATTAATCCTTACTTGTTAGCAGTGGTCTTCAGGGTGCCAGGCAAGGCTCTTGTAGCATCATCCAGTGCTGGGATGATCAGGGAAAAACAGCTGACCTGCAGGTTTTTGGTGTTTGGGCTCCACACCCATTAACTGGGCACCGCACCATTAACTTGCCTTCCTGAGGGACGCTTGGTCGAGCACCGAGTTCTCCATCACTCAGGGTGGGACAGCTAAGGGCTCTGCTTGGTAAAACTCCTTCATCCCACTTCTCTGGCCCGTGTAGGAGCAGCTGGGTGGCCAGCAGCCTGCAGCATCCGCAGGACAGGATAAGCTTCTGCGCTCCACATACAAAAAACTGCTGTGTAGCCGCTGCTATGAGTCACGCATGCTTTCACACAGAAAAATCATCCTGTGTTCATTACTCTTTTCTAACTGACCCGTTCTCTCTGTTTTGTTTTTTTTTTTTTTTCTTTTGGTACAGCGGGAGAAACAACACACAGCTACCCCAAATCAAACCACACAGTGCGAAGTTACCTCCTCCATTGGAAAGCTTCTTGTTCAGGAGCCAGCAGCAAACCTCACATCCCCATGTTTTCAGTAGCTCCACTGCAGAGAGATGATACCCGTGGAGCAAAACGTGCAGCACTGTAAGGTGGAGACTGGAGAAGATGCACAGCAAGCGAGGAAGCGCTGGTGGGCAGCACCAACAGCACACTGCAGGGCCAGCAGCAAACCAGATAAGCCACTCCTCAACCTCCTTTAATCTCTCCTCCAGTAGGATTTGCCTCTCCTCACCACTTTCTCACAGGATGTACGCCTGTGACTTTGCTTGTGACAGGAGGCTGCAGGCCAGCAGTGCAGGCCCGGGGCTCCCTGCAGCGCTTTGCCTCTGTTGTTTTTTTTCCGAGCAATGCTTCTCTGCTCATGCCTTCCCTCCAAGCCTACTGTGACCCTAACTTCGAACCATAGCAAGTGAAGAGGGTCACGAGCAACACGCACACGGACACACGCACACTGAGGGAAGGAGGCTCCTGGCACCACAAACTAGGCCCACTTGCTAATACACAGGAAGATGCAGTTTTCATTTGTGCTACAGCCAACAGCAAATTCAGCATCACTTTTCCTGATGAAAAGCATCCCAGCCCCCTCCTTTCACAGGGCAGCAGTGAAGAAGGGCTCGGTGGCTTCTGCTGTTGACTGACCAGGAGCAGCCTGGCCACAGGCTGCCCAGCGGGGACGCGGGAGCCCAGCTGGAAAGCGATGGAGTACACGTGCATTTGCAGTGGCCGTTAGCAAACTCACCTTGTAGCCAGTTGTGCTGTTACAGCTACAACATGAAGGTTTTAAGCACAGGTCTCTGTTGCCTGTGCACCAGATCAGCAGGTCCCATAGTGAGAGCAGGGCTTGGCTGCTCTGCGGCTGTGGTGGGAGCCCCACCACACGCAGGAAGGCTCCGTCCCCTTCTCCGTCTCAGCATTTTGGCAGCGGGCAGCCTGGCACATCTTCCTGTCATCCCACAGCTCTAAGAAGCCAACCCCATGCAGGCATCACTGCTTCAAAGTGGTTGGGCAAGAAGGGAGCACATCCTCATCTGGGCAGCAGAGAAATGATGAGAATGTGCCACAAGGTCACCGTGCCGGCTTCTGTCTCCTACTTACTCATCTCTAGTTTTTTTCTTTTAGTGACCTCATCTCACAAGGCATTTTTACTGCAGTAATTCCTGTGATAACTGAGCCTGTAGGTATTTGGAAGCAGAGCAACAGCTGGGGCCAGCAGAAAGTCGATGGCCCTGGGGCTGAAGGCATCAAGGATTTTTCTCTTACAGCAGTCACTGCACAGGTTACGTACATTGTAGGGAAGTGTTATGGCTGGAGAAGCTGAGCTAATCAAGCACAAGGCTCAGAAATGTTCATGGGATGGTTCTAGTAAAGAGTCACAGGCACTCTCATCCTGAGAGGTCCCATGGGTGACAGCCCTAGATTATAATCTCTTTTTCCCTGTATCACCACTCAGATAAAAGGAAAACTTGTCACACAGTCTGCCTCTGTGCTTATAAAGGCAGCTAGACCCTTTTTGAAAGGTGAGTAGTTTCTGAAGGGGCAAATCTTCGAAAAAATCAAGAGGGCTGCCAGCGGCATAAAGTGAATTAACAATCGTTTGCAAAATACTATGAAATATATTATCTTCTGCTGTGGAACCAGGCAAAGCACATCATTGCAGTATAATGTGTCCTAATGCTCACAGCAATCTCACCTACAGGACCAGGAATCTGCTCTCAGATAAAGGATTCTAGTTCTCCACTGATGGATGTCCACCTACAGCCGATGAAGCGTATTTTAGTCCTTTTCTCTGTTTTTTTTTTTTTTTTTTTTCAGATAGAGTACATGAAGTACCTAGAGTACCTGGTACGCTTAAAAATAATGGAAATAGAAAGCAATAAAGTGCGAATATTTGACTAAGTACCTCAGGGAACTTGTACGCAAATTATTCATTTGCAAACCACCTCCAAGCCAGCGCCAATTTCAGCCCCAGTACTACACAAATACAAACTTGGCTGGTGCAGGGGTTTTGCTGGGCAGCTCTGGTTCAGTTCTGACCTAACGGCACCCCTTTGGGGCACCCTTAGCAGCGTGAAGCAGTTCCCACTATTGCTCTGTGCGTGTATCTGTTCCACATACCCGCAACTCCTGAAGCGTTCAGGTTTCTAGGAGCATGTCTTTATTTAGGGATGACTTTCCGCTAAGGCAAAAAAATACCCAAACACCTCCATTCAGCCCCTGGATTCCAAGGTTGCCGTTCTTTGAATGACAAGCAATGCAGTAAGTACGCAATGAATGGGGTAGAAATAAATATAATTATTTCTTTGTCACTTGGATCAAGGCTCCATTTGGCATTTTGAAAGGCAGCTCTTGTACTTGGTTCACTTCAGTGCCATTGCCTGACTTGAGTGAGAGGAAAGGGGAGAATATATGAGTTTAAGGTTGCTGGAATATCGCTTTGTAACATGCCCAAATAGCATCTGCTGAGGGTAGCAGAGCCTCGCGCAGCTCCTGGCGTGGTGGCATCCACGTGCACATCCTCTCTGCCCAAGGCTTAGGCAGGGGCTGTAGGGCGGCTGGAACAGGCTGCATGGGTCTTGCTGAACACATAAACAAGCTCACCCCTCTCCAATGCTGTTTTCTTAACACAGCAAATTAGCCACATGGTACATTGCTTTAGCTAAAAATAAAATGTAAATATCACGGGGCTGTCTGCAGACATCTGGTCTCCGCGCGTGACACCTGAGATCCCCACAAGTGAAAAACAAAGCGGAGGGCTCAGGGCTCCCTGTTTTCTCCATGCTTTTGTGGTTTGTTTTCTCTGGACATTTGTCAGCGCCGTGCAATTGCTGAGTTTCCTCTCTGGGAACAGTTTCCTTGTTTACCTAGGCCTTTCAAGCAGGGAAGAGAAAGCCCCTGCTGTATGACCACCACAGAGGAGAGGCAAGGTTCTTCTGGGGCACGGCCATGGCCAGCCATCCTTCTTATGGTGCTTCCACTTCGTTGGCACCACCCTGACAGCACAGCATCATTTCTGGTGCCAGCTGATCTGGAACGAGTCCCCGGACCCTTCTTATTTTGCAGCACGACCCATTGCAGCACAGTCGCACCCCAGCCCTTGGGCACTCTCTGGGAGTGACTCATTTGCATCACAGCTTTTGCACTTAAGCAATGAAAACTTTCACAAGGGAAAAAAAAACAAAACAAAACCCTACACCACACAATAGTGGTAATTATGGAAAGAGCAATTAAGAAAAGAGAGAGGGAGAAAGAGGACCTGGGCCCAGTCCAGACTGTGTGTAACCAATAGCAAAGCTACCATTACCGTGAACAGGGCTGAGGCTGGCACCTTCCTGACTCCCAAAGAAAGCTACAGAAGAGGCACACCTTGGGTTTACAGCAGCGTTCTCTCTACTACCCTACCTACTTATCTGTAGGTTAGCATTTACATATATACAAAACACAGCCAATCCAGCAGGTTTCAGGGAGCATATTCACAGCTTGTTACACGCATTTAGAGAACCCTGAGAGAAGAAATCGGCTCCAAGAGCTTCTCAAACATCAATAGACCTGAGCTCTGCCAGGTCGTTGGTGGGAGAAGGTGAGAGATGGGTGCGAGTCGTTGGAAGATTCCTGCCACCCTTCTTCAGCCTGGCTCAGCAGAGGCATGGATCTCAGCGCAGCAAGTTGGAAAGAGCTCCCGCTGCAGGTGTTGCCCTCAAAGAGGACATGCAGATGCATGGCTGCTGGGTCGGAGGAACAGGCTGAGCAACGTGGGAGGGCTGGCTGCTGGGGAGCCGCATGGGCTGCGGAAAAATGAAACCAAAAAGCCACATTGAGTCCTGGGTTTATAATGCAAGAAGGCACTAGGAAAGTGACTCTAGTTCTGTTTTAATGTTTATGGAAGTTCTGGACTGATTTTCCTGCAGGCCAGTAGGAGCCTGTCATCCTTTAGTAGCACAGAATTGTTTAAGTTGGAAGGGACCCCCGAGGACATCTGGTCTAACTGCATGCTCAGAGCAGGGCCAATTTCGATCAGGTTCCTCAGTCCAAAAAGCACGATTCCACCAGCACTTCCTTTTTCATCCTATCTGCTGGCTCAAGAGACTGGATTGTGTTTTTACCACATTTCAGTCACACTAGTGGTGCAAAAACCGCTGCAGCTCTGCCCAGCTTAGGAGTCAGGTTCTATTTTTCTTCCTCCTGCTTTATGTAAAAACGGGCATTGGTAAGGGCCCAAACCGTCCTCGGCTGCACCAAAACAATGGCCATTGTTCTGGAAGTAAGCAAGTCACTCTGAACCCCATTATGCTACTTCTAGCGGCCCCATTGTCTCTGATAACATAATCCAAGGCCATTCTCTAAAAAAAAACATGTTCTGAGCTCCTCATGAAGGACAAGGTGTTCCGATGAAAAAAAATCATGTCTGAAAGACGGTATCTGCCACCGCACATCCTCATAACACCCCAACTAGAACAGCACAGACAATTAATTTCTTCTTGCGGTACCTGTGTTTTGCCTTGGAGATATCCTGCTCAAGCAGGGAGTGTACCTGGCCCTGCATGGCTCTGAGACGGGGTGAGCTTGTGGTCCTTCCCTCACGGTATGGTAACTGCTTTCACTGGGGTCCATGGGGAGATGTGGTACCTGGATTTCCATCGGCGCTGGGCAGGGTAAACAGCATTTTGGCTGGGTACTGAGGAGAGGTTGTAAAGAAGCAGAGAAAGGACGGAGGGATCAGGGCCATCAGGTCACATGTTCCCAATGGGACACTTCGCAGCGTTTGGCTCTCTGTTTTCATGAATCAAGTCCTGCCTCCTCCATGGAAAATTATGACTATGTGGGAAGCCTCTGCTCTCTTCAGAAGGAAGTTCCTTGCCCTCAGTGTCTTAGCGGGACCGGGATCTCTCCCCTGAGCACCCAGGATGTAGACAATGTCTCCAACCGGTGCAGAACTGGTGGCCACCTGTCCTGCTGGTGGTCCCACACCACAGGAAAGGGGTAAGTGGAACCAGTTTCCAGTGCAGAAAAGCACTGGGAACATGCAGGGACAGTGGCATGAAGGATGGAAGCAGGGGGGTTTTGATGGGAGATTGGCCAAGGAGCATGCAGAGAGAGACAGAGGTGAAATGTGCCGAGAAGCTGAGGACCACACAGGCATCTTGCAACTCTGCAAGGCATTCCTAGCCAGGCTTTGAAAGGCTGCGGAGGAAATAGCTGGAATTTAATACTTGGCATTCCTAGATTTTATACCAACAAGTAGCATTTTCCTCTTTGCTTGTAGAGGAAACAAGTTATCTTAGAGCAAAGATTTAAATGATTGGAAAACCACTGCTGGGCAAACCAGCGTTGTCTGGTAAGAGGCAAATGGGCTGTTTTGATGTCACAGTGTATCCCCCCACTGCATGGTAAGAGGCAAAAAATGCTTGAGGGAAATTACAAATAACTGGGAGATTGAAAGGCTTATGTCAAAATCCTTCCTTGCTCTCACCCAACTCAATCTCAGCAGAAGGTCAAAATAGGGATGGCCCAACTTGAAGGTCTCCAAAGACCTTGGGTTTTGTCACCTTCCCCTACAGCTGACAGATCCAAATTTCCAGTCAAGTGTTTCTAAAACTGATGTTGCTTTGATGTCAATAAAATCCCCCAAAGCACAAAATCAGACACACTCAAGCAAGCAGGCAGATTTCCAAACAGCCTGGCCTGTTTGCATCATTTCCTCCTCATAATTCGCCCTGCGTGTTATACCTCTTACTTGCACATCTCTGGCTTCCTCTAGATAAGAGGAAAATTCTTCTTGTATCACATGAACTTCTTCAGCTTTATCACAAATCTCTCAGATAAGAGGCTCGTGTGAAGCAATCCTCGTCGTCCTCGCATTCCAGTCTCCAGCAGCAGAACATGGAGCTCCTCCACCTTATAAGGACGAGTTTTGTCGCTCCTTCAAAGGGTGCTGCAGCTGCCTTAAGAGAGTTCTCAGCCTAAGAGCTGCAGAAGGAATCGTACCTGGCACTCACCATCCTGGACTAGCTGGGGATCTGGCATTTCTGGGCTGCTATTTTGTGTGCTTGATCAAAAAGCATCGGAGAGGCTATGTTATAAACCTTTTGGGGTTCTTTTTGTATATAATTTTTTTGTCTCTTTCCCAGCCTGTCAGTGTTGCCTGGCAGTCAAGGCAGCATGGGAAAAACTCTGCGGCAAATCAGAGAACTTTCCCCAAAGTCTGTTCCCCTCTCTGATGTTTGAACTCCAGGCTCTGAGTGCATGTCTGTTACCGCTGTCTGAAAAACACCCAAGCTAATGTGCTTCTATCTAGAAAAACCCCCAAGATTTCATTATTTACTACATGTGAGGAGAACTGGAATGTAAAAGTATTAACAAAACAAGCACTGGCATTTGAAATGAGGCAAAGAAACCAGATGCTCTACCTTCCTCTTTACGCAAAGCAACAAGTGTCCCAAGAAACACTGAATGGCCCATGTAGCATGGAGACCGGGCTGCCCGTTCAGACTTCCATGCAACAAAATGGACACTTTAAAATGTATTAAATACGCAGTTAAGCTCTGCAGTCATTTAATTGTATTTATTTTCAGTTTTGTTTCTTTTTTTTTTTTTCAGGTCAGAAATCCTTGCTCCACTCACAGAAAGAGATGTTTTGAAAACAAAGGGCTGGGGAGGATGGGAAAGGCTCCCTTTTTGGCAGCCTGGTTGAACATCCGGGCCGCACTGATGAGTGATGCTCCGTAGGCCATTTCATCGCTGGCCACGGTGTTCTTCCAAGGCTTCCTCTTCCTCACAAGCCGCCCTGCTCTCTGCACGGAAAGCCCAAGGGCAGAGCCTTGGCGGGGCCGGGCTCCTCTTCCACTGAGGTAGCAGCACTAGGCTGGGCGGTCTGTCCTGCAGGAGCTCAGCCCGTCTGTCCTTCCACAGTTTTCCTCCTCCCTGCATTCTCCTTCCAGATCCCCCTGCAATGGGGCTGCTGCATTCAAGACAGGGCAGAGTAATGGTGTCAGGGCTTCTCCATGATTTCCTGGGTCATCTTCTCATGCCCTGAAATCAGACTGAGACATTTATTTTGGTTGCGTCACTGGCGAGGCCAAGCCGAGAAGTACTTGGCACCCACATCCCACCTGGACCCTGTCTCTGCTGGTGCTGTTCCTGTCGGCCCTTCCTGGTGCTGAGAGGTCCCCAGGGCAGGACTGGAGGATGCAGAGCAATGAGGAAAGCTTCGTGTCTTTGCCCCTCACAGAGAGCCCAGCCCCTGTGCAGCGCCCTCACCTCGCACCCCATTTCCAGTCAGCCCTGGGAGTGCAGGAGCCTGTGGGAAGGGGACCTGTCACGTTGTCCCTTCCAGCACAGATACGGGCAGGGTTCACTGCGTGGAGTTTCTCAGCAGGGCGAGTCAGGAAGGGTCACAGCCAGAGCTCAGTGCCTGCAGCGAGCGGGGTCACCTCCGGCTGGAAGCGAGGGCGAATCGCGGAGGTTGGAGGCTGACGTCCAGCTCCAACAGCTTCAGCCAAGGCCAGTGCCAGAAGACAAGTGGGTTATTTTTAATTAAACCAACAACAGAGGAGGACCCATGATATTGTTCTTGAATGAGGACTATTTAAAGGAATAAATCATCACCATGGAAACGGGGAGCTTTGCCAGAGAGAGGCAGGAAATGAAGTTCAGCGAGAGATAGCAAGGAATTTTCAGCCATGACAGCAGCAGTAGCTGCTCATGTTGGGGCTGCACCTTTGGGCCAGGGGACCCCAAGCTCCCTTCTGAGCCCTCTGAGCCCGATGGCCCGTACTTGTGGCAGGCGCAGCACTTGTGCACGGTGACTCACCGGTGCTACATGTGCCTCAGGAGGGACCCCAGCAAGAACAGAGCCTGTGACAAGCAAGCAAGCGGGGTTCGGGAAGTAAAATTAACTCCATGGGGATTAGACCAAAATGAACCCAGAGGGCCTGAAAGACTTCCCATGGGTTATCAGCCTGGCTGCTTCTCTAAGTCCTGATTAGGTCCAAAGGCCTGTTCTTTATCTGGAAGTCCTAGAGAGGCAAGGACAAGAGCTTAGCTGAAAGGCAACAACCTCTTCGCCCCACTCAGGGGTTCCTTCTGCTCCCTGCACACATTCTGCCGCTGTAGGGAAGTTACGGACATATCATTCTTGGCTGTTGCAACCGCTCCTCAAAAACAAGTCTCCTAATTTCACAGGGCGGCTTATACAGCCATCACAAACATATCAGCACTTGGCCTTCCTCCATGAGCTGTCAGGGACGCTGCATCCTGAGCAGTTCTGCTCACTCGATATGCTTTTGGCCTTCTGTGAGTCATTTCTATAGTCAGAAGTCCAACCTGAGCAGCTGTCAGCTCCTCCACTGCACTTGAAGCCAAGCGGGATGTATGGGCAGTATTGTTCTTTGTTGGGTGCCCCTTGAGGCAGTTCCAACCACAACTGAGTGTGTAGGCAGAACCAAAGCTGAACAGTTAGAAAGAAAAGAAAAATGCAGTTACATAAAGCAAGCTGGAGAAGTGGCAGCAGCAGCAGCAGTCCAAGCAACCGTAAAGTGGCAAGAAAGGGTAGGGAAGCCCAAAGGTGCAGCACCGCCCTTGCAGGAGGAGCCAGCAGCCCCTGTTCTCACTTGAGGCAAGTACATTCCTTTTCTGGCCTCCCTGGCACTAGTCCTAGGATTTCATTATGTGAAAGAAACAAGACAAGATGGGCAAGAACCTCCTCCACTCCTGCATGAGAGCCAGCCTGCGCTGGGGAGCTCTGCCTGAGCAGCAGCCACTGCCTGCAAGTCAACCTGGGGCTTTGCTGTCACCAGCGTGTGTCTGCAGACACCTGGAAATCCATCCTGGATTCCAAGGGCAGCAGCTCTTGGGCACAATGGGAAATGCACTCTGTGGCCAACACTTTCCTGGGCTCTGATGGCAGCCGCAGACGCCAGGATTAGCCCTCAGAGGATGACAGGGACTTCTGTCTCCAGGGGGATCTGAGCTGGGAAACTCACACCTGAAAAACAGTGGGGTTAAATGCAAGGGGATGCTTGAATTCAGCAAGTTCGCTGCATGTCTCTCTTCTTTTAAGGGAGCAGCAACACCACGAACACCTCGGGGACACGTCAGCGCCCACACCGGCCCTCGGGGCAGCTGGGCTGCAGGCAGCAGAGCCCGGCCAAGAAGGCAGCAGACCAGACGGAGGCTAATGTTACTCTTCCCAGAGGTTCAGCAGGTCACTGCTTCATCCTGTGAGCCACTCCAAATTTCAGGGCAGTGAGAGAATTGTTTATATTGGCTACTTGTATGAACGCTGAAAAAAAAAAGGGTATTATGGGACTTCTGTTCTTTAATTCCAAAAAGAAATCAAACATGTCTAGACTGCTGCATGCATGTGGCTTTCTTCCAGGCTTCTCCCACCTGGAGCAATAAGCAGGCTGGAAACTCTCCACAAAAGAGTTTTCAACACCCATTTAAAAATGCTCCCACCCTGTGCACACCAGCCAGTATTGACCAGCCACAGCCCATCAAGTGGCAACGTCAGATAGGGAAAAGAATTTCAGGCGCAGGTCACAGAAAGCCACTGGTGTCCAGGCTCTCCTTCCACAGAGGGAGGCTGGGGAAGCAGCTGGCAGTGTGCCTGCAGCAGGCACGGGCACCACGGGGACGTTTCTGGGGGCTGCAGGAGCAACCAGGCACCCAGCACGCTGGGGCAGGCACTGCCTCCTCCAGCATCAGCCCCTGCACCAGCCCCTACAACACAGGGCTGCGGCCCAGGCGTGGGATGGCCTTTGTCTTGTTATCTGGTGGACTTGGAATCGCTGCTGACAGGAGGTGTCAGAGCTGCCTGGGGTGACTGACATCTTCCCTCAGCTCGGAAGCAGCCACAGCTCACGCTTCGTTCATAGCAGCTCACCAAGGAGCCGCAGTGGCAGAGCTGGGGGAGGACCAACAGCCAGGGAAGGCTGAGACTCAACTACCAGGACCCATGCCGTGTTCAGCCTTCTTGCCAAGGTTCCCAGTCCCAGTCTTTCATCCTTTCAACCCTTGCACCTCCCCATATAGAAAGGAAGATCCTTCTTAACTCAGCAGCATAGCCATTTGTCCAGCAGAGGCTGAGACGGGACACCAACACACCCACACAACCAGCCAGTGATGGGAAGGATGGGAGCTGGCTCATGAAAGCCCCATAGCCCGATTCCCTCCCTCTTCCTAGCAGATCTATGGAGCTGCCTTCAGCTGGCTGACCTGCAGGCCCTCACTCACAGACCCTCAAGGCTTTGCCATCACTGCCATCACTCCTTTCCAGAGCTGCCAGAGGACATGGGTACAGGGCCCAGTGCTGTAGGAAAATGACAGCTGTGGAAATCGGCAGCAGCCTGGGCTCGCTATGGGGTACCTGTGAGTTAAAAAGCAAAGGATCATCAGCATTTTACAGGGACACTGAAGAAGCAAACAGCGACCTGGAATTTATTACTCTGACATGTAAAAATGCCTTGTGAAGATAACTGACTTGACAATTGCTTTGGTTTTACTCATCAGCTGCCTCTCACCACAAAGGGCCCTGCGCTGGGACAAGCTCTCTGCAGGCAGCACAAGAGAACCAGAGGGCGAGGAGCTGTGGCCTTGGTATTTGGAGTGAACTAATAACTTTGCTCCCTTCCAGATGGCAACCTGGGCTAGAGAATTTTTGCCACCCTTTTAACAAAACACAGGGAAAGAGCTAGACATGCAGTTTTAGCACGCCCAAGGCACTCAGACATCATCCATCTTGCCCAAAGTAGCTCAACTGCCCCATGCTGCAGTGCTGTGCCATGCTCAGGGCTGCATCCAGCACCCGGCCCAACGCTGACACAGGTACACAGTGAGCAGATCCCAGCATGGGTACGCATACAACTGGAGGATGGAGGTCAAGGTTTCACTGGCATCCCACCAAAAAAATGTCTCAAAAAGAGGTCATCATTGCTTGTCCCACCACAGCTACAGCCAGCAGAGCTTCAAAGCACCGTCTCCTGGATGTCAGGGTGTAAGGATGCCTGTAAGAGGGACAAGGGCCCTGGCTTTCACTCTTCTCTAGGTCAAAGTAGTCCAGATTACTGGACTTTTAATTACCAGATTAACCTTCTGGACATGATGCAGAAGACAAATATTTGAGAGAGGCTTTGACAAGACATGGTCTCATCGTGGTGAAGAGCTTCTGCACACAAGAGCAGGTTTGGTCCCTGTTGGAAATGTTGCTTAACATTGGTGGAATTTAACTGCACCGCTGCAGGGTGTAAGTACATCTAGTTCACCGGCTAGGAAGATTTCTAAAGCTACAAAGTCTGAAATAAACAGAGAGCTGGGGCCAGGCTGGGTCAGCTCCCAGGGCTGGTAGCTCTGAAAGCACGGCCCCCTGCTCAGGGACTGGGTGCCACAGCAGCAGCACGCTCTGACGAAGCCTGCATGGAGCTGGGTTGGTTGCGTGGCCAGGGAGCCACCCGTCCCGGCTACCTGGGGCTGCTCCAAGAGTCCCATGCTGCAGCTCCTCCACCCTGAGCTTGTCCCCGCTGCAGCAGGGCCAGCTCCTCTGCTGGCACGTGGGCTGCTCAGTTTGGCGGCAGCCGGGCTCTGCGACACGGGAGGAGGTGGCTTCAGCGGCGTCAGGCTGCAGGTGGCCTGCGTGGCAGCCAGCGTTCCCCACCTGGCAGAGGGGTGGATGACACCGCGGTCACGCAGATCCGCTGTGTCCCGCCGGCTACTCGTGTATAATTCAGGATGTACGAGGTGATGTGCTGCGAGTCCTGCACAAGAATCCAAGCTGCGTGTGAGATTACCAAGCACTGTGACGGGTATCCCAGCCTGCTGCCCCTGGGGCACCCTCACAGCCCGTACCAGCCGTGTCCCTCAGTCTGGCATCACTCCGCCACCGCTGTGATTTTCCATGGCTAGGAACAACCTGGGCAGAAGAAGGCAAGGCAATTATCTTCTTCATCTTCCAAAAATGGTTTCTTTGGGAACCTGAGTAATTTGATCAGATACTTCCATTTTTTTCCACCTAACGTCCAGGGCCAAGCACACTGCTTCCTTCACCAGCAGGACATGGCATTGTTAACATGATGCGGGTTATAAAAGGATGGATGAGTGATACCTATAATTTGATTTCATTTCCTGCATGGAAAAAAGTAATTAGGTTTATTTGAGAAAAGAAGAACAACGGAGGCATTATTCATCACGAAGCGCTCCACTGGGAAACGTTACTGAGCTAAGGAGAAAAAGCCAAGCCCCAGAGTCAGCTCTTTGTGTTGAAGTAATAAAATTTCTCCAGGAACATTCATAGATCTCTCACTAGCGCTAATTCAGCCTCTTCCTCTGTTTGTGCAACGATGAATTCCCTGACAGTTTAAATCAGCTCCCCCACTGTGAGAAGAGTGCTCGGCCCAGTCGGGTTTGCCGAAGGTGGTCAGATACCACCTTGAAAAACACCCAGCTTTTTGCAGAAAGATCTTTGAGCTGCTGCTTTTCTGAGATGAGCGAACAACAAACTCAGTAATAAACTTAGCAAACATCACCATGGCTGCGTAGTGAATTAGTTTACCATGTCTCAAAGAGCAGGGATACTACCGTGGAATTAGAACAGATTGCGTCGACAGAACGCATCCCACCAAGTGCGCTCCTGCAGCCAGGAAGGCCAATGGCATCCTGGGCTGCATCAAGAGAGGGGTGGCCAGCAGGGAGAGGGAGGTGATCGTCCCCCTCTACTCTGCCCTTGTGAGACCTCACCTGGAGTGCTGTGTCCAGGCCTGGGGCCCCCAGGACAGAGGGGATGTGGAGCTGTTGGAGCGGGTCCAGAGGAGGGCCACCAAAATGATCAGAGGGCTGGAGCACCTCTCCTATGAGGAAAGGTTGAGGGAGTTGGGATTGTTCAGCTTGGAAAAGAGAAGGCTCCGGGGAGACCTCATTGCGGCCTTCCAATACTTGAAAGGAGCTTACAGGCAGGGGGGGGAACTACTTTTTACATGGGTGGATGATGGTAGGACAAGGGGGAATGGGCTAAAACTGAAAGAGGGGAGGTTTAGGTTGGATGTTAGGAAGAAATTCTTCCCTGAGAGAGTGGTGAGGCGCTGGCACAGGCTGCCCAGAGAAGCTGTGGCTGCCCCATCCCTGGCTGTGTTCAAGGCCAGGCTGGATGGGTTCCTGGGCAGTTTGGTCTAGTGAGCTAGTGGCTGGCAGCCCTGTCCACGGCAGGGGGGTTGGAACTAGATGATCTCTGAGGTCCCTTCCAACCCAGGCCATTCTATGATTCTATGAACAGATCCCACCCTTCCTTAGCCTGGTGCCACAAAGGACCCCCAGGGGTTATTCTCCAGCGAGATGCCTGCGGTCATAGATTTGACAATACCAGTTACTGACTGGACTGACAAGGAAAGGAATGGTACCAGCGCAGTGCTCCGAAGGGCCCTTGGAGACAGGATTCCATGACATTACGACCAAACATGAACTGTTATCAGTCTCTTTCCCATCTCCTCATCACAGGTGGGGCCTGAAGACACCTGTTCTTACCTGTTCTTCCCACAGGTAAGAGCACCACGTGCTGCAGAGCATGGGCTGAGTCGCACCACGCAGGTGTTAAGTGGAAAAAGCTGCAAGAAGAGGAAGATCACAGGCTGCCGTGGTAAGGAAACGGGCCGAGAGGAGCATTTGTCTTTGTACACAGGACAAATACGGCTTTTACATCCATTTAAAAGCAGGCAACCGGACTGGCTGCAGCGCCTTAGAACTGGGATGCACAGGCTCACATAAGCTTCTGGCAGACGTGCACAGCCTTGTTACCTGAAACGACATTTGAAATGGTTGGCGTTTTTCAGGAGTTCCTCTCTCTGCTTGCCCTCTAGTACATCGGGCTGGTGCAGGTGCACCTCTGCAGAGCATTTTTCATGGCACCATTAAGTTCCGGCAGGAACCTGGGCTGTTTAGCGCACGATTTACAGGTACGGAAGCCTGCAGTGGTAGCGTGGCTGCGGTGCATCCCACAGAAGAGTCAGCACCAGGTGAGCACCCGTCCGCAGCGCTGCACACGGGAGGCCCGCTTTGGAGGGGCCTCCGGTCTGTCGTGCTGCAGCAGATGAGGTGACCAACAGCATGGCAGTTAAATGCATAAACCATTAAAGCCACTCAGTCTCTGCTTTCATTTGATTTTCCATTTTTTTTTTATTTTTTGGGAACAACTTGCACCGCAGACGGCTGGGAGATGGGTAAAATCTGAGCAGAGAAGTGCAGAATCTCTGGGGAAAACA
>VXAV01008951.1:337169-362002 GCA_013399715.1 Alectura lathami | reverse complement strand
AGCCAGGAAGGCCAATGGTATCCTGGGCTGCATTAAAAGAGGAGTGGCTAACAGGGACAAAGAGGTGATTGTCCCCCTCTACTCTGCCTTTGTAAAGCCTCATTTGGAGTCCTGTAACCAGGCCTGGGGCCCAGAAAGTACAGAAAGGATGTGAAGTTGTTGGAACAGGTCCAGAGGAGGGCCACCAAAATGATCAGAAGGCTGGAGCACCTCTCCTATGAAGAAAGGTGGAGGAAGTTGGGATTGTTTAACGTGGAAAAGAGAAGGCTCTGGGGAGACCTCATTGCAGCCTTCCAGTACTTAAAAGAAGCTTACAGGCAGGAGGGGGACCGACTTTTTGCATGGGTGGATAATGGTAGGACAAGGGGGAATGGGCTAAAACTGAAAGAGGGGAGGTTGAGGTTGGACATCAGGAAGAAATTCTTCCCTGAGAGAGTGGTGAGGCGCTGGAACAGGCTGCCCAGAGAAGCTGTGGCTGCCCCATCCCTGGCTGTGTTCGAGGCCAGGCTGGATGGGTTCCTGGGCAGTTTGATCTAGTGAGCTAGTGGTTGGCAGCCCTGTCCACGGCAGGGGGTTCGGAACTAGATGATCTTTGAGGTCCCTTCCAACCCAAGCCATTCTATGATTCTATGATAATGTAAAAGTTTCATCAGTAAGGTGAGTGCTTTCAAGTTTTATCACTACAGTTATCAGCAAGTTTATCTCAGTTAGAAGAAACAATGAAAATGTAAATATGCTATATTGTATTTACAGTACAAAGAAATCTGCTTTAACCATTTTCAGTGATTTTCTATGTGGGCTTTGACAAGTTAGCTAATGGATATCTTTTTTTTCTTCAGAGACATTGAAATGGGAAGATTAAATGTACAGTAAAATATCTTTTCACTGGAAATATATTGAAAATAATCCTCATTCAGAAAAGGCTTGGGTTTGAGCAATAGACACTTATCAGTGAAATAACATTCAGTCAAAACAGTCCCCAAAGCATATTACAATTTAGGTCATATTTCAAATACATATACTTAAAGCTATGTAACTATGTCATTATATATGCCTTACTGCTCTCAGGGAATATGTACATGGCAGTGTAGTAGTACTGTGCAGAGAATCCTGAGCTAGCCTCCTAAATGTAGCGATAGAATCATGATTAGTGCGGCAGTCCGCCCAGGGAACATATACTCTTCTTCTCAACAGACTTTATTCACTAGGCTGTGATATCAGGTAGTCCTGCAGTCTGCTTTGCAGGGCAGCTGGACCATTGCAGTCAGACCAGAGGAGACCCTCCTCAGTCAGGAAGCTGTTCCTGCTTCACTTATCCTGTCTTATCAGCTCAGACAAATTCTTGTTCTGTAGGACTTGGAGCACAAATGTGGCAGCTAACTCTCTTCTTTCTCTAAAGGACAATCACTTCCTGGATGAGTACAACAAATACCCACATTACAGGTTTTTCATCCAAAATGAAATACATTTCTGAACATTTTAACATTTATACAGTGCTGAAAAAATTGAAAGATACAGTTGAAATAATCATTATTGTATTTCAGAATGATCACAGCAGCTGAAGATTGAAAAGCTTCATCACACCAGCAGTCTCACCTTCCTGCATATAGTATTTTCTGAGAAAATATACTGGTCCCAACTCAAGAGCAGATACTTTCCATCTCCTAGGTGCCATTCAAAGACCTAAAAGAAAGTGGAAAAAAAAACATACTGAAAGGGAAACTCTCTAGTTCATGGTTCAGACAGGAGAGAGTGTGATCTGTACAGTCTTGCTGCAAGTTTGAACTTGCAAAGCTTTCTGCCTAGTTGAAAGGCAAGAGCCTTCTCTTTCAGGAGTAGTCAGCCTAACAGTTACATTTCCCCATAATCACATAATAAATTTCTCTCAGCACTGCAAGTCTTTTAGAAAAGTGCATGATGATATCCAACTACAAATTACTGGATAGTATCTTTGAAAGAATTACATTCCTGTAGTATAAAAGAATCTCCACAATACAGGTCAAGGTGGAAGATATTATGTTTCTTTAACAGATAATGGTGAAGAATAGTATAGTCAGGCTTAAATAGCATAACACCAAGCAGAAATAAAATATATACCCATTTCATATATATCACGTAAAGATGTACCCAACTATATGGAGAATGTTGCAGAGAGATACTGATAAAATGCATTATATTATGAATACAAAACAAGTAGCTAATATTATAAAACAAGAATAACATTTCATTAAAAATGCTCTGAGTGGAATATTTCAGTGCAGTAATTTTGATACAGGCAGTCATTATAACATTCAGAACATCATATATACAAAAAGACAGCAATTTTCATAATGGGTGAAAATCCCCCCTGCAATATACCTGCATGCACACACATGGGAATCTAAGCTTTCTGTTCCATTTGACATGTGCAAAGCCTGAGAATCTGGCTTTGTGTGGCAATGACTCCACAGGCATTTAATAGGATAGAATCAATCAATTTGTTTCAAATATATTGATGCCAGGTAGTTGACTAAACCCAATAATCCACAGACAGCACCAGATGTCTTTAATGCCCAGTTTTACACTGCTATGCTATACAGCAGAACAGAGAGCATGGTTGTGAACTGTCAGGTTAAAATGGTCATACCGTTACAAATAAATAAAGTTGTACAAGATGTAAACATGTTTGCTGCATATTACATGAGGAAAACAGCAGCTGTGGCTACACAGCATCTCATAGAGTAGACTTTCTTAGTGACAGTATTATTTAATAGAAGTTTAAATTTTGTCCTTAGAAGCTATGAAACTTTGAAAGGAAGACTAAACTGACAAAACAACATTTAAAACAATAACTGCTAACAATTAAAATAATAACGGTTGTGGGCTTATTTCCTGTAACATTTTATTTTATTTTTGTGTTTCTGAGATTTAATGTTACAGTCCTTCAGCTGTCTCTTATTGGAGGATAAGTTCAGGAAGTAACCTACATAAAATAAATAGTCTGAAATTCAGCACAGTGTTATGTATGAATGAGTACACAAAGCCACCCAGTTGCTGGATTGCTGGCTCTCATGCAAGTTACCTCTCGGTAGCTCATTCTAAATCTTTACATGCTGAACCAAAGAATGCTGACTGATTATTCAAATGTCTAGCGTTCCTGGGCAAGGAAACTATACCACTGGTCATTCACAGTGTACATCGTGAGTCACAGAATCATAGAATAATTAAGGTTGGAAAAGACCTCTAAGTTCATCTAGTCCAACAGTCAACCCATCACTACTCTGCCCACTAAACCATGTCCCTAAGAGTCATATATACACGTTTCACGAACACTTCCAGAGAAGGAGATTCTACCACCTCCCTGGGCAGCCTGTTCCAACGCCTGACCACTCTCTCAGAGAAGAAATATTTCCTAATATCCAACCTGAACCTCCCCTGGTGCAGCTTGAGGTCATTACTCCTTGTCCTATCACTAGTTACTTGGGAGAAAAGGCCAGTCCCCACTTCACTACAGACTCCATTCAGGTAGTTGTAGGGAGCAATAAGATCCCCCCTAAGTCTCCTCCAGACTAAGCAGTCCCAGTTCCCTCAGCTGCTCCCCATCAGACATGCTCCAGGCCCTTCAACAACTTTGTTGCCCTTCTTTGGACATGCTTCAGGGCTTCAGTGTCCTTCTTGTGGTGAGGAACCCAAAACTGAACCCAGCACTCGAGGTGGGGCCTCACCAGTGCCGGGTACAGGGGGACGACCACCTCCCTAGTCCTGCTGGCCACACAATTCCTGACGCAAGCCAGGATGCCATTGGCCTTTCTGGCCACCTGGGCACACTGCTGGCTCATGTTCAGCTGGCTGTCTAGCACCCCCAGGGCCTTTTCCTCCACACAGCTCTCCAGCCACTCTGCCCCAAGCATGTAGCATTGCGTGGGGCTATTGTGACCAAAGTGCAGGACCCAACACTTGGTATTGTTGAACACCATGCAATTGGCCTCAGCCCATCTATCTAGCCTATCCAGGTCCCTCTGTAGAGCCTTCCTACCCTCAGGCAGATCAACACTTCCTCCCAACTTGGTGTCATCTGCAAACTTACTGAGGTTGTCATCAATAACGATGTTAAACAAGACCAGCCCCAGAAGATATGCTGCTTCCTTAATAGTATTGTTTTTGCTTGAAAAATGAATATTATCCTCTCAAAATGAACTCTATTAAAGCAGTAGCTTCCTTTGATGTTAAAATTGAAGCACACATAGAAAAGCTTCACCTTCTAATCAATGCAATGTATATGGGTAATGAGATGTTATTCTACAAGAAAAAAAAAAAAAAAAGAAAAATGCTTTTGAAATTATCTGTATAGAGGGAAGAGAAGCAGCGCAGCCATTTTACTGTTGTCAGCATATCTACTTGCTCACTTCATGAGAGGCTATGCCATTTTGCATAAGCTATTATCAATGGTGCACTTTCATGTATAATTGTTGGTGAGCACTCACACAGCAATATGTCTTCTTGTATCTTGTCATCCTGTCATCTGTATTTTGCTCACATTTAGACTTGTGTGTAAATGATTCGTATTCAGTGTCATCAAAATGCTTTGCCAGTTCTGCATAAATCTCATCAATAGCTGATGAAACATCAACAGACTCTGTTAAATGGACTGTACTAGCTTCTTTACTTTCAAAATAAAAAAGAGCATGCATAACTAGCAGAATGTGCCACATAAAATACCATCAAAACATTTGCTATATTGTAAATATTCTGCTGAGAACCCGAAGAGAAAGCAAACTCAGTCCCTGAGTAATGAGTCTGTTTCGTCTAGGTTACCAAATCAAGACTTCTTAAGCTTATAAAAGGGGCAATTTAAGTTTCTAGTGTCTAATTACACTGTGGTCAACTATGCTTGACTGTGGTGAACTGAGCAGGTGGATTCAGACCAGTTCTAATTAAACAGAAGTGTTCATTAAAATAGTCTGTATTTGAAAAGTCTTTCTTGCAGGATCAGCAGAGAAGACCAGGACAGAACGAAGGGAAAATAACTGACTTCTTAACAAATCTCTTTGAGACTGAGAGATTGAGAGAGAGAGAGAGAGAGATAAAGGGAAAAAAAAAAAAAAAAAAAAAAAAAGAGAGAGAGAAAAGAAAATAAAAAGAAACTAGACTCAGAACTCAGAAGTTTAGAGTTTATTTTCTTCCTTAGCCTGGCTCAATACTTTGAAACATAGAATCATAGAATGGCTTGGGTTGGAAGGGACCTGTGGCTCATCTTATGACCTCTTTGTGACTTTTGTCACTGCACATTTGCTGCCACTGCTACATTTTTCGTGTTGATACTGCATGAAAATGGATAATACATTACATATGGGTACAATTTATAAGTTTGAAGGTGATATTAATCTTCAATTTGTCTGCTTCAGATCATACCATGTATGTTTTCTTTCCACTTTCTGAATAACAGGTAGAAAATTACAAGTTCTTTTGCATCTTCATAAGTATTGATGGAATATTGATAGAATGTTCACTGGTTAGTCTGAGGTGGATCTGAGCATTTGATGTATCTATACATTTTTAGGTGTAGAATTTTTTGTTCTATATAATCATAATGAATTGCAGAAAGAAAGAAAGGAAAAAGAGAAAATTAATCTACAGTGATTGCCACTGTTTTTTCCTTGGCCTCATTATGAACTCCACCCATCTCTTTATATATATATGCTCAGAAACATGAAAACTATTTTATCCAGAAGTCACTGAAGTCAGAAGGAAAGAGTTCAGGTGCCAATTTCAAAAATCCATTTTACAATAAAACCACTCTAGAGTTATTTTCACATTCACTAACTGGCTAGTCCAAATAGTAAATAATGATGACAATTAAATTCAGAATGACCTTAATTATAAAGATACTCTGAAACCTGAGAACTGGAATATTTATTTAGTAAGCAGCAGATGTGAATATTGTTAGGGTCATGAGAACATTATGTATAATGTTCCTGTGTATTAGACAATTTTTTCAGGCATATCTCTTCCTATTTCACATGAAAAGTCTGGAATTGAGAAATCCTCAACAGGAAAGCACATAGGATACCGGACTTTGTGGATTTCAAGGTCAATGTTTTTCTAGACAATTTCAAATGCCTGATTTAACAGCAGACAGCTCAGCCAGTTTGTATCTGAGAATAGACATTGCTTTTCCTTGACTTAGCAGTGGTGCTATGATTTCTGCTAAGAAACATAGGATATTACACTGCTTGCCTGTGCAGTGAATGAGTTCTTTTGTGGCTCTAACACTAAAGTACTTAAATGAGCTTTGAAGGTGGCTTCAATGCCTTAAGAATTATCCATTTCTTTATTCTTTATCTCTACCTTTTGACATATAGACAAAAAATTAATTGGGAATTACTGTCTATAAAAATTAGTGTAATAATATTAAGTGTGACCCAAATGCCTGGTTTTGGAGTACAAAGTGCATTTGCTATTATTTAAACATTTCTTGTGAAATTTTGAAAAAAAAAAAAAAAAGTATATAAGTAGTTTGGGAGAAATTGTGTTTTAATCAGATGTGTTCTGAAAAGAGGGTAAGCCCTTTTAAGAACTCCAAACTTAATCCTTAATTTCTGTTCTTTTTGCTTTATTTTTTTTCCTAGCACTCTCATTTCTTACCGAAGAGGACAGTGAGTCTTCTAATATTATAAAGGCTGGTGGCATGACATTTCTGTCTTTGACTTTCCTTTAATTATGTTCCATGATGACCCTCATATGTGGAGCCAGTAACAGAAAACAAAGATTTGATAGCAGTGTTTACATGAATGTTTGATAAGCATCTGCCAGCCCTTAGCACTCTACAAGACTGTGTAATACAGAAGACAGTCAGGGAACCCTGGAGCTTTTGCCACCTGAAAGCATAATCTGTGTGTTTTCTGAATTTCAAATGAGCACAGAGACTGTTCTTTTGCAACTCAAAATGTAATTTATGTATTATTTACTATAGGAATATATTAATGAGAAAAGACTTTGCTACTTTTTAAGAAATACAGCTTTGAGGAGCAAGGTCAATATGTCTTTTATTGCATACTTACCTTACTAAATTGTATCTGATCCCACTAAATAAAATAAAAAAAAAAAAGTATACAGATAAAATTGAACAATGAGCAATTCTTGCAAACAGCTTGATGATTTCTTACTATATTTTTCATTTCAAATATTTTTTTTCAAATCTTTTTATTTGCTTTCTGCAGAAATTATAAGTAGCAAAGCTTTTGTTTTACTTGTGTTAAAAGTTTCTGAACCCTAACAGCTGACTTGATTTGTGGTGCATGAGTAGAACTTGCAGTTCTAACACTAACCATCTGTGTGACCTTGATTTAATCATAGAATCATAGAACGGCTTGGGTTGGAAGGGACCTTAAAGATCACCTAGTTCCAACCCCCCTGCCGTGGACAGGGCTGCCAACCACTAGCTCACTAGATCAAACTGCCCAGGAACCCATCCAGCCTGGCCTTGAACACAGCCAGGGATGGGGCAGCCACAGCTTCTCTGGGCAGCCTGTGCCAGCACCTCACCACTCTCTCAATGAAGAATTTCTTCCTGATGTCCAACCTAAACCTCCCCTCCCCTGTAACGTTTTTCACAGTCTTTTGCTCATGTTGCACTGGCCCAAACTACTTAGACATAATATAGCTTGGAATCCAGAAGCTATGTATCCGTACCAGTTTGTCACAATATTCCCTGCCATTCACAAGTCACTGCTGTATGTATAGGTTCTTGTTAGGAAATGACATGCAACAAAGCAGCAGAACAAAGTCACATCTGTTTATTAGAAAGTATACCAACTATATACATGTGCAGTGATTATTGCTGTACTTAATACATTAAGACATCCAAAACTGACAAGGTCATTACCAAAAATAATAATAATAATAATTCTATCTAAGGTGAGCTTTAGATATAAGACTAATAAGTGCTCAGGTTTCAGACTGCTGTGGGCATCAGACTTCTCTTTTGATGTTGCTAGAGATTGAGGCTGGCTTTTCCAATACCATGATGAGCCCAAAAGCCAATCTCTCAAGTCTATAGTCTTTATATAACAGCTGTCATTCGCCCTCACCTGTCATGCATGGACCTGTGTCCACTGATAGCAAGGAGTAACAAGCTTATCTTTCCAAGGTCCTTACCACAGCTGTCTGTCCTGCTCTGGCCTTCCCTTTCCTTTCCTTCGTTGCTTAAATCAGCTCTATACACTCCCTTTGACGTCTCAGTGCATCCTGTTTTCTCTATATATGTTAAGACAGAATACTAATGAAGCAGGAACAAGATGTCATTGATATCTTCATGTCAAGCACATGCCCAATTCTTGGCAAATACATAATATTCATTTGAGCAAATTCATAAAATCCATTTATTTGTGCACACTTTATAAACAGAAAGGAAACAGGACTTCAAATACATGAATTGCTATGCATTATTTATTCAGCTCAATGTTCTTTGTTTTGTAAATCAACACATATCTGTTATTTGTTTATTTGTTTGTTTATTTGTTTATTGTGTAGGGAAATTGGAAATGCATTTTTATGGGATCACACAAGTAGAGGATTTGTATTGGTTGATTTATCTTTCATAAAGTTGTTTTACAATATAAACATAATGAAATTAGTATCATCTATAGTGTAATTCCTCTGATTTCCACTTGGAGAATAGAAAACACAGTAGCTTCAGTGAGTGAAATTTTTCTCAGGAAGATTTAGGGCACACAAGAAATTTGAATCACATTATTTGAGTGAACATCCAGAACATGCTGCTAGATAAAACAAGATTCCATTTAAACTAGATGTAGTAAGACTCCGTTTCACTATGAAAAGATAACTCCTTCCTATGTTTGTTCTTATGAGACTTCATGCTCATATCCCACAGCTTTCAAGGTCCAAGATGCAGGGATGGGTTAATTTTTTGGACTTTTTTGGACTTATACTTCAGGAGGCAACATTGGTACTGATTTTTCTTATACTTTTCTGACTGCAACGGAATTCCTTACATTGTCAGGTAGTGGGACAAGTAATCTGAGATAGCATTTTCTTTCTCCCAAGTACAGGGCAAGGGAATGGCAACTAGGATTCATACAAGCCAACAAACGGGAAGGAAGAAACCTTATTTAGCATGAAATGGCAAACAAAGTAAGATTTGCAGGAGCATAGACACCTAACTTCAGACTGCACAGGAACAGATGTTCCTGATGCTCCAACAGATGCACACATCACTTCTTTTTAAGCCCTTACTCCTTCAGAAATAAAAGATGACTTCTGCCCTTATGTGTTAATGAATACATTCTAGGAAATTCTTTTGCCTTTTTTTATGGAAGAACAGCAAAATATGTTAACAGCTTTGCCAAGCAACAGTTGGCTCATTTGTACTTCCTCTCTATATGCTGTATGTGAAATTAATGTAATCATGCAAAAAGGATGGAAATCCACTTGTGTCAATTAGAGAAGAAACTTCCAAAATACAAAAGGGAGAAAGAATGAAAAAAGCAACCTAATATTAATGAATATTTAAAAATTCCACTCAAGTGTTTGAGGTGCCATTGATTAGCCTGCCTAGCAAACAGTTCTTTCATGCTCCAGGTTTGAGGCCAGCTGGATTTTCCTTTCAGATCAGGACTGTGTATGCTCAATTTTGCTCTCAGTTACACTGGTATATATTAGGTGTAGCTCTGCTGTCTTGAAAGGAATTATTCTATTTACGCCAGTGTGACTGAGATTCAAATTTGCAACTCAGAATTCTATAAAAAAAAAGATTTAGGGGATTTCTATATGCTGTGTGAAACAATTCTGGAGAAAACACAGTTTTAAGACAGTGTTAGTTCCTTATACTGTTATTTTTTGTCTTTAAAACCTATTTTAAATTTATCACAAATTTTTTAACTGACACATGTTCCTGTCAAAATATTCTGCTCTAAAATTAATTTTGTTTAAGGAATGTTTCCCTAAATATCACGATCAATTAAAATATGTTAACTTACGTTCTCCAGGGTTAGATATTTATATTGAATCTTTTCAATACTTTCTAACACTATTAGCAATTTTCTGCATATTGGAGCAAATACAGGGAAATATGGCAGCAGGTTTCATGTAGTCTGCAATGTTTTTCCTTAAACAAACAATGAGAAAATTGATAATTAATATTTTCCATTTTTGTGCACAAGCTGCAAAATTGCACAACGAAATTAATGAAACAGATACTCTCAGTTTTGAGGAGAGTGAAATGCACAAACATTTATTACTTGTAAGTCTCAACTACATAATTTTCACAGTGAACTCATCAGAATTACAAACATGTGAGGGAATTAGCTGATGCAGTCACCAAGACACTCTCTATGATATCTGAGAAGTCATGGCAGTCAGGGAAAGTCCCTGGTGACTGGAATAAGAGTAATGTTACACCCGTATTTAAGAAGGGTAGAAAGGATGAGCCAGAGAACTACCAAGCTGTCAGCCTCACCTCTGTGTCGGGGAAGATCATGGAACAAATCCTCCTGGAAGCTATGCCAAGGCACATGAAAGACAGGGAGGTGATGCAAGACAATCAGCATGGCTTCACCAAGGGCAAGTCCTGCCTGACCAACCTAGTGGCCTTCTACAATGGCGTAACTGCATCGGTGGGCAAGGGCTGCGCCACTGATGTCATCTGTCTGGACTTCAGTAAGACCTTTGACACAGTCCCCCACAAAATCAT
The DNA here is from genome assembly GCA_013399715.1 of Alectura lathami. NCBI lineage: Eukaryota > Metazoa > Chordata > Aves > Galliformes > Megapodiidae > Alectura > Alectura lathami. The sequence goes on along the minus strand of VXAV01008951.1, from coordinate 351,312 downwards.
TCCCTCTAAACCGGAAAGATATGGATCTGATGGGCGAATTCTTTGATGGATGACGAACTGGCTGCTAGATCACATCCAGAGAGCAGTGGTCAATGGCTCAAAGTCTGGATGGAGATTGGTGATGAGTGGTGTCACTCAGATAGTCTTCCATATCTTCATCAGTGACATAGACAGCGGGATCGAGTGCACCCTCAGCAGGTTTGCAGATGACACCAAGCTGGGTGATGTGGTCAACACATCTGAGGGATGGGATGCCATCCAGAGAGACCTAGACAGGCTGGAGCAGTGGGCCTAGGAGAACCTCGTGAGCAAGGGCTTGCACCCGGGTCGCAGCAACACCCACTGCCAATGCAAGCTGGGGAATGCAAGGATTGAGCAGAGCCCTGCGGAAAGGGACCTGGGGGTGCTGGTGGATGACAAGCTGGACATGAGTCAGCAGTGTGCCCTCACAGCCCAGAAAGCCAACCGCATCCTGGGCTGCATCCAAAGAAGCGTGGCCAGCAGGGCAAGGAGGTGATCCTGCCCCTCTGCTCTGCGCTGGTGAGACCCCACCTGGAGTGCTGCATCCAGATGTGACATCTTCAGTACAGGAGGGACATGGACCTGTTGGAGCACGTCCAGAGGAGGGCCACAAAAATGATCCAAGGGATGGAACACCTCCCCTGTGAGGACAGGCTGAGAGAGTTGGGACTGTTCAGTCTGGAGAAGAGAGGCTCCCCAAAGACCAGATAGCGGCCTTTCAATATCTAAAGGGGGGCTACAAGAAAGAAGGGGGCAGACTCTTTAGCAAGGCCTAGGATGTGATAGGACTAGGAGAAATGGTTTCAAATTGAGAGAGGGGAGATTCAGACTCATTATAAGGAAAAAGTTTTTCACAATAAGTGTGGTGAAGCACTGGCACAGGTTGCCCAGAGAGGTGGTGGTGGATGCCCCATCCCTGGAGACCTTCAAGGTCAGGCTGGACAGGGCTCTGAGCAACCTGATCCTGCTGTAGGTGTCCCTGTCCACTGCAGGGAAGTTGGACTAGATGGCCCTTAAAGGTCCCTTCCAACTTGGATGATTCTATGATTCTCTGCAGGTACACATTGATAATACAAGTTGCAGGTATAAAAATGCAAGCGTACATTTTGCTAGTAGACTTTTAGGAAAAAAAATAATGTTCAATATATGCAAATGTACAACTGTAGGATGCCTATTAATGAAATAGTGGTTTACTTACATTGGACCTTGTTTTCTATTGCTTGTCTCTCTGTCAGTCTTGTTTTAATAGAAACTTAAGAACTTGATAAAAACATGGTGGATTTTGGGAATGCCATATTTACAGTTTAATCCCTACTAAACTTTGAGAAATCTGAGCATACTTACCCAGCGTTAAAAAAAAAGACATTCCTTGCAATTGCTATTTCTTTCTAGTGAAGAATGATGTAACTGCATTTACATTGGAATCATGCAGGGAATATTCCCAACCAGTGCAACACAATAATCTACATTGTTAAAAAGTCTCTGGTGCAGTTCTGGCTCTGGGTCATCTGTGACTCTCCCAGACAATTGCCGTGCACAGTTGGGAGCTACAACAGGCCAAGTACTGCTCCTATTAGGCAGTTTGGATGATGTCACCATTGTTGGAGGGCGAAATAGCGTAATAGTATGGATATGGGATGCTCCATTCCAGCTAGCCTCAGTGCCAAGAATAGTCCTAAGCATGTTTAATTTATGAGTATAGATGTAGTCTGTAGTGCCAAGAGGAGGAATGGAAACAGCTGTCCCATGCTCTCAGTGCCCAAACTGCCAACCATGGGTAGTACAAAGAGGCAAGAAAATGCCAAAAAAACAAAAAGCAAAGTCTAAGACATATGCTCTATTCTTGGGGTTGTTCATGGAGGGAAATAATAAGAATTTTTACGTCTGGAATATTTTTAGAGAAGAACAGAAGCAACAGTTAGGGCAGTAACCTTTGATACGTGTGCAATCAAGGTTTAAATTTATATCTTGCTTGATTCAGGCCAGATAATAGAGCTTCTTAACCACTATGCCAAGACATATTCCCTGGAAGCTGCATTCATTTATTCTTGTTGATGCTGTCCCACTTTGTATAAAAGACAAAATTTTTAACTGGGATAGGAGAGAGAAGAGCCTGGAGTCAAGGCCAGGTGGTATCAATAGCAGAGTGCTCAGCAGACTGCTGTCCCTATGCTAGGTATGACTATGAACCAGTCTAGTCTTAAATAAGGTTGAATTTCATAGTTTCAATATTTTCTGTGCATTCCATATCACATCCTTCCTTACACATAATTTATTGAAAAAAGCTACGTTTGAATGTTTTGCATAGAAAAGTCTATTAATTTTTCGGTACTATTCTTTTTTGTATATATTTTGTACTCTGTCAGATTGTTTACATGTCTTTTCTTTGTTGTTTTTCATGCAAAGGACTTTCTTCAGCTTTTTCTGACATAAAAATTGTAGTATTTTTACTTGTGTGCGCGAGCCTTTTTTCATATACTTAGAAATTTAACACCATTCCCCTTGACTCTTGTTTCTACAAGGTAAGCAGGAGATAGCACTGATGTAAGTAGAAGATGTGGTTCTCAACAGTTTTGAAAACCTGTTCCTAAATTTTGAGGACCAGAAAAAAGAGATAGAACAGTTCATTATTCATGAGCATTAGCACTCATATCTATTCAAAATGCAAGTCAGTCACACTTAAACTAAAATTAAAAATTAAAATAGTATATAAAGATTTTTAAAAAAATCTGACAACTTCTTATCATCTTCATTATTTTCAGTATTATTTTATGTCTGCAGCAGAGAGCTTCAACAAAAGATAACTGTTGTCCATATTCATAGCATCCTTACTGATGTAAAATTACTCACATTTGTCACAATTACAATGTCAGCCCTACTGAAATAAAAAACACCTGTATCAAAATTTATTTTTATTTTTCTCCATCTTGGCTTGTACAATACAGATTTTGTCAATATTTTCCTTTGGCATGAAAAACACATGACTAATCTTTAGAAGTCAACAAAAACGCTGAGCCTGAACCTGGCAGAGACTGACCTCAAAACTCATGCAGACATTGATTGCTCTTGCAGCCTGAGTAGTAGTTACCAGTGCTTTATCCTAAGCCAATGAGTGAATACTTATTGCAGAGAAACTGTCTGTACCACTGTCTGAGACTGTTAAGAAAGCATTGTCTGAAATCAACATGAGCAGTTAAGGCCAGAACCTCCTACAATCAGCAACCCTTTGTTGACAGTTACATCTGAAAGCACTCCTTACACACAGGCAGAAGCTGTTTGCTTCCAAAGAAAAGCCCAAGGCAGGAGATACTGGATGGTGCTTCCTGAAGAATCAAAATGGTAATGTGGTGTGCCTGAAGACCCTGGTCTGGGAGCAAACATTTTCAGCTTGGTAAAGGAAGTTAGGAGATGATGCCATTGTGTTCTGTGAAGGCAGGACACAGTCTGGTGTCTACCTGCTTCCTCTTATCTCTGCTGATTCCAATTTGCAAGGCCTGGAAGACAGGAACAAAGGAGATCCCTGCTGATAACTTGAATGCCAGAAACTGTCACTCCAAGAGTGGTCTGGGACCACTGGACTATAAGTAACCGAGCATGTATGCTCAGTTTATGGTGGTTAGCATCAACTCACCATCACACATTAGAGGACCCTCCACTACCGGCACCCCCTGACTCCAAGACATAGCTGGATCTGAGGACTGGTGAAATCTCTCTGCTTTGCTGCCTAGACATCTATCTTTCCCTCTGTCCATCTGTCTCTCTGTCTTCTCTTACTCTTTCACTGTCTGAGCTTCCCTGTCACAAATTCTTGCTTATTCTTCTACCTTACTCCTTTTCTATTCTGTTCCATCGCTACTCTCTCTCAATTTTTGGTAATAAAAGCAAGTTTAGTTGCACACCATTTGACCTCATTTGTGTCTTAATTTTGTCTCTTGGGATCGTAAAGGAATCTCCCCTGACATTGGATTGGGACAACAACTGACAAAATAATTCATTCTGATCTTCCAGTGAAAAACCCTGAGGAAACACAGACTGTTTTGAAAACCTTGTTTTAAGTTTAACAACATTGTGAAATAGGCATGTAGGATTTCTTCTATTTCCAAATACCACAGTCACTCTCTGCAAGAAAAGTGATTTCCCAAAGACAGGCACAGAAAATGGTAAACTGGGAAATCACACCTTGCAGTAACAGACTCTTCAGGCTGCTGGTTAGAGAAAAAAAAAAAATCTGGAGAAAAATAAAATCTATTAAGGTTTCACAGAAACAGAAATTTCAGAATAAGAATATGGAAAGTTCAACAACAGGATGAAGTGACAATTTTGGCATCAAATTAATGTGTACTTAAGTTGAAAACTGAATTTTTAGTTTTCCCTTCCTTCTTTTATCTACCTGCTTTCTGTTGAGGAAAATGTTCTTTAAAAATAACATTTAAAATAACATTTTTTAAATTTTTGAAAAGGTCAAAATAATGTGGGTAGACATGAAAACATCAATTTTAGAAATGTCTTCACATTTTTTATTTCGTTCTAGACAATTTTGGCTGAATTTAGCTTGGGTTCAAATTAAAATTTTCCCTCAAATTTTGTATTTCTTCAATGAAAATAAATTTTCCAACTCTATTTCATGTTTCTAACTCCCATTCCATATTTAAATTGCTGAACTATAATAGCAGAAAGGCAAAGAGATAGAAAGAAGCATCTGCACAGCTTCAAGATGGGGCATGGGAGATCCTTAGTGGAGTTATTGCATGAGGCTTCAGATCTATAGAAGTTATAAAAATGTAAGAGAGTTAGATGTTATTTTAATAAAGAATCATAGAATCATCCAAGTTGGAAGGGACCTTTAAGGGCCATCTAGTCCAACTTCCCTGCAGTGGACAGGGACACCTACAGCAGGATCAGGTTGCTCAGAGCCCTGTCCAGCCTGACCTTGAAGGTCTCCAGGGATGGGGCATCCACCACCACCTCTCTGGGCAACCTGTGCCAGTGCTTCACCACACTTATTGTGAAAAACTTTTTCCTTATAATGAGTCTGAATCTCCCCTCTCTCAATTTGAAACCATTTCTCCTAGTCCTATCACATCCTAGGCCTTGCTAAAGAGTCTGCCCCCTTCTTTCTTGTAGCCCCCCTTTAGATATTGAAAGGCCGCTATCTGGTCTTTGGGGAGCCTCTCTTCTCCAGACTGAACAGTCCCAACTCTCTCAGCCTGTCCTCACAGGGGAGGTGTTCCATCCCTTGGATCATTTTTGTGGCCCTCCTCTGGACGTGCTCCAACAGGTCCATGTCCCTCCTGTACTGAAGATGTCACATCTGGATGCAGCACTCCAGGTGGGGTCTCACCAGCGCAGAGCAGAGGGGCAGGATCACCTCCTTGCCCTGCTGGCCACGCTTCTTTGGATGCAGCCCAGGATGCGGTTGGCTTTCTGGGCTGTGAGGGCACACTGCTGACTCATGTCCAGCTTGTCATCCACCAGCACCCCCAGGTCCCTTTCCGCAGGGCTCTGCTCAATCCTTGCATTCCCCAGCTTGCATTGGCAGTGGGTGTTGCTGCGACCCGGGTGCAAGCCCTTGCTCACGAGGTTCTCCTAGGCCCACTGCTCCAGCCTGTCTAGGTCTCTCTGGATGGCATCCCATCCCTCAGATGTGTTGACCACATCACCCAGCTTGGTGTCATCTGCAAACCTGCTGAGGGTGCACTCGATCTCACTGTCCATGTCATCAATGAAGATATTGAAGGGTATCGGTCACAGAACTGACCCCTGAGGGACACCACTCATCACCAATCTCCATCCAGACTTTGAGCCATTGACCACTGCTCTCTGGGTATAATCTTGCAATTTGTTCTTCATCCATAAAAAAATCCACCCATTAATTTATTAGACTTATTTCAGTCATTTTTTTCTACCTTTGTCAGATATTTCTTAAAAGTACAAAACTCCTCTTCAAAACTCCCTATCTTTTCCCTGTTTGTATGCAAATTGCTAGTAGAAATACTTCCTGATGACATTTCCTTCTGACTTACAAATGAGTAAAAATTGTATTTAAAACTATGAAACAGTAAGTATGTTTCATAGTTTAATACATTTAACACACTTTACATAAGAATCTAGGAGTAAATCTCTCCCTGATCTTGTCTTTGGAAATGGCCCTTAACAAAGTCGTAGAAATCATAAATAAGAAAGAGGGCAAGAGTGAGCTTCCTTCAGTTCCTTCCTATTAGAGAGCTTCTCCAACATGTTGATGCCTCTGTAACACAGCCTATAACATTCTGTCACTTCTTTACCTTTCATATCTGCAAAGAGTCAAATTCTCACAATTTTGCAATTGTTGATTAGAAACACCAAATCTGTTCTTGAATAAAATCTCAGCCAAATCTCTGGGGATTTTTGTTGCTTGAAGGGCAGACTTTTAAATAAGTGGTAAAGCTCAAAAGTGGCAGAAGATTCAATAGGACTTTTTATAAGGGCTACAACCATATTTTTCACTTTTTTGTATGTTTCTTTTATACTTTTTCATACTATCATTTGATGAACTGAAGCGGAATAGGTGTTAGGTTTTACTCTGGAGATAAATGTATGAATAAATAAGTAAATGAGTCTATACAATATCACATTCTGGAAGGATTCCTGAGGGTCTTTTGTGCTTCAGGCTACCATACTGTAAAAATAAGTATTTCTGAATTCCCTCCTTTCTGTCACTACATGTCTTTGTGACATTCAGGGAGAATAAGGTATTTCCTTGCATTTCCTTTTTTGTTGTTGTTGTTATATATCTTCAGTGTGACAAAACTTCTTAACATCACTTCGCAGTTCTCACATCCTAAGAATGTGCAAAACATTATATTTGACAAGCAGTGCAATATGGAAATGAATCCATTGATTGCTATTAAAATTGTGATTCTTGACCACAGCTTCTAATACTGAGATCCACAGAAAGAATTGTGCAATAAAATTAGAAAATGACCCTCAGTTAAACCTTGAAATAAGTGCTACTGACCTTCAGAGGAGCTGAAAGTTTTTCAAATAAATCTAGGTACTGATTTGATGACTATAAGTTTTTAAATGAGACTACCATTATCATATTTAATATTAGACTTTCCAGGAAGAGGCAGAAATATCCCACTAACTCTGATCAGGCTTCTGAGAGGTGAATTCCATTTGGTTGATTTCAAATGGACTGAGTCTCTCATATCAATTCTTGTTAATTCGACTTCAAAAGTGATTTCTACCTTATGTGAACCATCTGCAAATCTTCCCAGCTCTTACAAGTGTTCCTTTGAGATTTTTGGCTTGACTATTGTGATCACAAATTGATTTTATTTCTTGAATTCTAGATTTAGAAAAGGGGAAATTGTCTTGTTAAACATTGAAACCCAAGCAGTTTACTTTTAGCATTTAGAATACAGCGAATCTTGGCTACCATAACATTCTACATACAGTTGCGGTAATGCCAAAAGTGATCCATTATATGTTTTCATGTATGGTTTCATTAGAATAATGTCAGCATTTGCTAGATTTATTACTTTTCTTTGTCTTTTATTCAGATTTATACTGTGCAGGCCATAAAGATCAGTATTGTTCAGGGAACATTATGAAAACCCATGGGAAGGCAGACTGGCTTAGATATCTGCTGTCACAGCAGTAGCTGGCAATATTTATAAGCTCAGGCTCAGGTTGTTTGAGTTAGATGAACAAAATTCTGCTTTTCAGTCACCCAGAGACTATTTCATCTTCACTATAGGGCACTGTTTATACTGAGGAAAGCAAAAGATAAGCAGGACAGGCAGTGGCAGACCACATGACAGGGGGTGACATTTAGCCCTTGGTTACATTAACAGTCCAGGACAGGGCCTGTTAGTTGCTTAGTGGCGGTGCAACACTTCTGGTTTCTTTCCTCCAAGGAGCCATAAGAGTTTCTGATTTGTTTGGCTCACCCAGGCTCTTATCCTCCAGCTGGGGGTGACAACAGAGACAGAGATTTCATTAGAACAAGGCTTTAAAAATCTGAAACACAACCCATATGTCATGTTGTAAAAAATGCAAAATATGCTGGATCTGTGAAAGCGGCACACCAGGCCATATGCTTCAGACGGAACAGCTTGCATACGTCTAGGCTTCTACACTAACTTCAGGAACTGAAAACAGTGGCTAGGCTATTCCACACCTTTCCACTTGTTAAATTTGTTTTACTGAAGTCAGATTTACATTGGAAGCTAAAAAAAAAAAAAGACACAGTCTTTATCAAAACCTTGAAGCTGATGGTTGGCCACTTATTTCCTGTGCCGCTTTGAACTGTCAAGCTGTGACCAAGTGAAGTGGAACAACTGCAAGATTTTCCAGAATTGTTGCTCAGATCCAGAGGTTCAGCCCACAATGACAAACGGGCTCACTGTTCAACACCAGGAGAGGTCAGCATGCCAGTTCTGGTGGGCTCTATGCAGAAAGTAACACTCTTATTATTTTTGCTATCATCCCAAACACTTTCCTGGTACTTTCACAAAGCTGAGAAATGTTAATTCTTTCACTCAGATCTAATTCCCACACCGTTATGTTTCACACATCAAAACCTGCATGAACACCTCTTTAAAGGTTGGTTTTAGTCTGGCAAATACCAGGAAATTCTAGAGTCATTAACCTTCCTTACTGTGCATGGTGTTATGGAGGTCTTTGAACAGCAGGATACTTTGCATACAGTATCCTGTATAAGAGCTAAAATATGCACAATTAAGCAGGTTAATATACAGCTTTAACCTCTGTGTTTCAATGATGAAACATCAACAGTGCAGCTGAAAACTCCTTTTTATATATGAACAGTGCAAATATCTGCATGTTTTAAACTTTCTGCAAAAACAGTTTTTTGAAGAAAACATGAATTCAGAACACATCTAACCTTGCTATATTGAATCCTTAATAAAAAGAGACAAAGAATTGACTGTACATTATATACCTCTGTGTCCCAGACTCGTCATAAAATCAAGTGAGTATTTCCAACAGTGTGAAGTCAGTTTTCCAAATGCTATATGAATTTTGCAGTGTTGGGCCACAAAGAGGATCAGAGGACTGGAGCACCTCCCCTGCGAAGGCAGGCTGAGAGAGTTGGGGTTGTTCAGCCTGGAAAACACAAGGCTCCAGGGGGATCTGATAGCAGCCTTCCAGTACCTGAAGGGGGCCTACAGGAGAGCTGGGGAGGGACTCTTTAGAAGGGCATGTAGCGATGGGACGAGGGGTAGTGACCATAAACTGGAAGACGGGAGATTTAGGCTAGATATTAGGAAGAAATTCTTTCCTGTGAGAGTGGTGGGACACTGGAACACATTGCCCAGAGAGGTTGTGGATGCCCCCTGCCTGGCTGTGTTCAAGGCCAGGCTGGATGGGTTCCTGCGCAGTTTGATCTAGTGAGCTAGTGGTTGACAACCCTGCCCATGGCAGGGGGCTTGGAAATAGGTGATCTTTAAGGTCCCTTCCAACCCAAACCATTCTATAATTCTATGATTCTATGATTCTATGAACTCTCAGCTTATGGCAACAAACTTCATTTTTGCACAGTATCCTTACTATCCTTACTTGATACTGGATGAAGGTGGCCTCTGTTCCAGAAAGAATAAAGCAAATTTAGTTTTGTCTGGTTTGGTATGTTGTCTTTCTCAAACTCAGGGCCTCATCACACACCCTCTTCCCGCTGCAGTGAAAAGCTTTCACCATGCAGCTGCTTGTCACTGTGTCCACTGGGAGGTTTTCATCCCCTCCAATCTATCTGCTAAGCTGCATTGTGAATGCTCCCTTATTTGTTTCTGTCAAAATGAACAGTGTTAGCAAAACTGTGCTTGTTAAACTAACTTGGCAATTTTTGACTAAAATAGGTCAAAGGATACTCATTCAAACAGGTCACCTAGCAAATCTGAGGGAAAACTAATGTCTTACAAGGGATGGAGATGTGCAGTCTCAGGCTGGAGCAAGAAATCCCTTCAGCAGATGTGCTGACTCTCTTTAGCAGGGTATATGATCAAGCTTTTACTCTGTAAAATCTATTTAGTGCCCTAATATTGCAAAACAGTTTGAAAGGAAGTATTTACAGTGAGGTTAACATAAACTACCAGGAACTAAGCACACTGATCACTAGACTTTATCCTGAAGAGGATCTGTATGTTGCCAGACAGTGCCTTCTGTGTAATACCAGTCAACTTCACACGTTTTACATATAGCTTTGAAATAAACATATTAATTTCTTGAATATACTAATAGTGAGAATCTATAAAGTGATAAAAATCCTGTGAGGAGATTTAACAAAACATCTCTTCTGTTTGTATAAGAGTGTTCACGAATCTATTTGCCTAGATGTGTATTTAGGTAACAGATGTTGTCTCTACAGCCTTTATTTTCCGTGGAAATAGGCATACATATAGAATAGTGGATTTTTATATCTAGGCATCAAATATTTTCTATTTTATCCTCTTAAATAAGAAAAATCAAATTTTTATTTACTTGTATTTATGCAGGTAGCATGCATTTTCTTTGAATAAACAAATGAATTAAAATTGTAAGTAGTCAGGTAGGTAGCTAGTTATTTTAATTTTCAAAGAAAAAACATATTTTCATTGTCATTTCAGACAGAATTCAAACAAGGTTTTCAAAGCTCACATATGAACACTAAATCTATCATTTCTAACATAAGACTAGAAATTTTTTACTTCTTACATATAATTATTAATTTGCCATGGCATACAGATGCCACATTTATCATAGAATCATAGAATCATAGAATGGCTTGGGTTGGAAGGGACCTCAGAGATCATCTAGTTCCAGTCCCCCTGCTGTGGACAGGGTTGCCAACCACTAGCTCACTAGATCAAACTGCCCAGGAACCCATCCAGCCTGGCCCTGAACACAGCCAGGGATGGGATGTTTATCTTAACATGTCTTATGGTGGGGTTCTTCAGTACCTCCTGAAAGTAACAGATCAGTATTTTATATGTGTGCCTATATTTTCTAATGCTGTCAGTATAGTTGCATATCACTCATGCCTATCACACAGGCATGTTTTCTTCAAGTTATTTTACTTTAGATTTGACAAAATAGCAGAAAGTTTATATTAATATATTTAAAAGGTGTTAGTATCTCCAAATCTGTATGTTGTTTTTTCACTCAAAAACAGTGGCATGTTAGTTTTGGCAAGTATATTTCATGCACCAATCATTATATTAACAAATTCCAAACATTGTACTGCTNCGAAAAGTGTGAAACCAAAGGTACTTTTGTCAAAAATGAGACCGATGAAAGCCCGCCAACCTGCTGAACATAGGAAACCATCACACCTAGCAAAGCGAGCATACCAATCAAACCTGGCAAAGCCATGAAACCTGTGTAACCGAGAACACCCAGGAAGAGGCACTCCACAACAGAGAACCCAAATACTCCTGCATTTGCCTAAGTTCTCTGAACATTTATTTATTTTTACTATATTACTAGTTACTCATTCATCATTCTTATCTCATCTTTTAATGAGTTTCTATTTACAGTCTATGAAGTTTTGCTTTTCCTACTAAGTACCTGGAAGGGAATTGAGATGAAATTCAAACATTAGCAAAAGAAAAAGTAAAAGAAAATCATGACATGAACCAGCCAGTGGCTCTAGCTAAACTTGTATGTACTAAAGTTCAAGAACATAAAGCAATACATGCACTGCAGATTTTCTGAATATAGCTATTATTATTATTATTATATAGCTATTATAGCTATGTCTAGGGAAAAAACTCAGCCAGGCATCATCTGTGTTTTCTGAACAAAACATACCAGTCACAATGGAGTGTAGGGGGTGTTCTGTTCTAGCTATGAAAGCTGACTCACAGCATTGCCTTAAGTTTGTCCAGCTGCAGCGGTTACCATCCTCAGCTCTCCATCCCGCTTCTCTGCCATAAATTTACACTTCCATAGCAGGGATGTCTGAGCCGGCTGTGAGAGGCATGGATGCTGATGAACCGTCATAGTTTACAGACTGTTATGTTAACATAAACTGGCAGTAACTTTAAGATGTATTACATGAATGTGCCTGGCAGGAGAAAGAAAATCAGACTGCAGGAATGGAAATGGGTTAGGCTGTCCCAGATTCATTCATTCTATATAGGAGTCAAAGTCTTTAAAGTCTACAAACTTTGCAGATGGAAGCAATGGACAAGACCTCTTTCTCTCCACCTCAGATGGTGTAGCCAGCATTTCTGAAAATGTATGTATAAGGAAAGCCTTTGCAAACATTTTACTCATTTTTGAGAAGAAAGGTCATAGTGTTGGAGAAATTTCAGTAACAATTTTTTTTCACTCCCTCCAAACATAAAAGTATACCAAGTGTTTGAAAATGTCTTTCAGATATTAAAATTAATATTTGGTTTCTAAGACTGTTTTTGTAATCATCCAGAAGACTTTCAATTTTTCTTTAAATCTGACCTTACAACAGTTACTTCCTTTGAAAATATGAGATAAAATTAGTGGTGGTAAACATTGCACTTCCTTGAAGTCAAGAAAGAGTTTGAGACTAGTCAAGAGGTAGAGCTATTTTAGCAGATTTTTCCTGTGCATTCCCTTGCATAATGTTTAGACCACCAACATAATTCTGTGAGACTTAAAATACAGTTTTAGACCCCTGGAACCTAGAAAGCCTGGATATAACTTTGCTCACAGATTCCTCATTTTCTCACATGTTTCTGGGCAAGATGCAGAAGATTCTCTTCAGGCTTTGCAGCCATTTTAATTCTAGAAACAATCTCATGCATCACTCAACAATTTTTCTATCTATACATTTCAAAAAATTAACCAAGTCCATTCTCCTAGCTATTATTTAGATCTCTGTACATGGGTGCTTATATTTCTGTATGTGACAAGCACTGAAAGAAAAAGAAGCTACGTAAGGGGAAAAATAATTTTATTAGGAATTGGGGTGGACATCTCTGAAGAAACTTTCTTTACATTGTGCCTATTTATGGCTTTCTTTGGGGCTTTTTTGTTATTTCTATTTGTTTGTTTGTTTTTAATTATTCATAAAAGACTTTCAGCAAAGGAGTAAGACGCTGAACAAATTACGATTGTCTCATGTCTGAGCTTTTTCAGGCATATTCTATGTAAATAAGAATTAGTAACATTAATTCCACTCCAATTTATGAAAAGAGACAGAAAAAGGAGCATTTATTTTTCAAATATGATCTCTTACAAAGAACTAAAATTGAATGTAACATTCCGAGTCCAAGTCCAAAGAGTCTAAATAAATCAATCATTTGCTCATGAGTTACAAAACCATTCATTTTTATTAACACCAGTGATGTAACTAACTGAATTTGTGAGACCACTCTTTAAAATATGCAGAGTTCAGTGCAGGAGTGGCTGGGCACTACTGTGTGAAACTTGAACTTCTGTAGTTCATTCAGCTGGGAAGTTCAAGGACTAAAAATTCACAGCTTTCCTCCATGTTCCTTACATGTCTCATACACCAAGGCATAAAGTATAAACTGGATGAAACAGGGAGCGTCTTTGGTGAAACACAGAATGTACCCCTTCTGCATTTATTAAGAGGCACAGATAGACTAGATCCCAAATCAGTCCCTTGCTTTTAGCCCAGTGTGATATAATTCAGAGAAGAAACTTGCAAAGCAAAAGTATTTCTTTGAAAAGACTACACAAGCAGATATTGTACATCTGTGAAATGTGTACAAAACTGGCAGAGGTATGATGTCCTGATGTTTCATCTGAATGGACATTGTGTAAAAAACTACTGCCAGGACACATACTGTTCTAGTAGCAATGAAGGGGCAATAATCTAGAGTCTTTAGGAAAAAGTAGGGCATGAACAGATTGCTTGCACCCAGGGGTCATACGAGCCAACTGAAGACGCCTGCCACTGTAGTGAGATACAACTGTTTTCAATTTAAGATAANTTTTCATATTAACTGTTTGTCACAGAGAAAGACAAACGATGCACATTTATTTCCTTGAACTGTTAATTTGGCCTTTAAGCCAATGAACTGAATGAAAAATAATGTTATTTACAAAATGGGAAATATATTCCAGAAAAGAAGACTGAAAAATATTTGGTTGCATCTAACAATGTGATGAAAATAAAATGCAGAATGATTTTGCT
>VXAV01008951.1:308490-323675 GCA_013399715.1 Alectura lathami | reverse complement strand
CCTTTTCCCCTGAAAGTCAAAAAAAAAAAAAAAAAAAAAAAAAAAAGCTTTAGTTATATTTACACATAATTCCTTGCATTTCAGTTTGTTCCCATTGCCTCTTGTCCTTTCTTTGGCTAACAGAAGAGTTGGAGAGAGTCAGTCCCTTCCAGTATGACATCATACTCCAAACCCTTATCATCTTAGTAGTACTTTGCTACTTTGGCAGTCTTTTACTGGGGAGACACACACTGGACACAGCATTCCAGGTGTGGCCTCACTAATGATGAGCAGTGAGGAATGATTGCTGATGATGCTCTTCTTAATGTAGGCATTACATTAATCCAGCATAACACTGGACTTCTTTTTCTAGCAGGAACCCCAGCTCCTTTTCTGCAAAGCCACTTTCTGCACTTTCAGTGTACAGTGTGTACTGGTGCATGGAAATGTTCCTCCTCAGATGCAGGATTTTGCATTTCCCTTTAATCTTCATGAGGTTCATGATGGCCCATTCTCCAGCCTGCTAAGGTCCCTCTGAACAGCAGCATCACCATCTGGTGTTTCAGAAATTCCTCTCAATATTGCATCACCTGCAAATCACCTGCTAAGGGTTTGCTCTGTCCCATCATCTAGGTCATTAATGAAGATGTTAAATATAATTGGCCCCCAGGATCAGCCAAGACAAGATACTAGTGCCTGCCCTAAGATTAGAAATATATATGTATCATAGCTACTTCAAGTATAATGACCCACTGCACTGCAAAGTTATTCTCAGAAATAACATATATATGCTAGTTGATGCTTGCAGGAACAATTTTACAGTTGTAAATATTAGCTTTTCCTTCTGATAATAATACGACTGTATGCAGTGAAAAGAAGCCTTTCCTCTTCACACAAATTAAAGGAAAGGTCAGAAAACATTATTTTTACTTAGTTGTTTTTTAGGTACAAGTTTCAATGATTTGCTGATAATATATCAAAATCTTAGTCAAATTGCTGGAGACGTCTCTACCAAAGTTAATATTTCCCTCAGAGTATAATATCAGAGAGCCCTAGGCAATCCTATGTAATCCCCTGAAGCTTCTTGTTACCATGCTGTATATTATGCAGGCTTACATTTTCATACCTCACTTAACAAGGCAAAGAGACATTGGTATCTTGCATCTAGTTTTGCACACCTTTAGAATAGCTTTAAATGTTTCAGCTTATACTTTAAGCTTTCTATGTCTAATACCATTTGCAAGTATTTGGCCCCTAGGATTCTCCTTGAATCTGTCCTCCACTGTCTTTTTCTGCACTTGCTCCTAGTGACATTTTCTACACCATAGCTCCCAGCTATCCCTCAACCACAAAGGTAGTTGAGGCAGCTTCCAAAAATACCAGCTCCCAGGAGCAGTCTTTCTGTGCTTGGAGTATGAAATAGGTCTCCTCTCTGTGCAGTAAATGAATTCATGATTCTCAATTCCCAGCTGACATTAATAGCAGCAAGGAGCAAGAAGCGAGTTAATGTTAATTTCTGCAGGTAATGCGTGAAAGCAGATAGGGAAAGCTTGAAAGGTCAACATCTGCTGTCATGCCAGAAAACTGCAGAATTTGATTGGCCAGTAAATGTCAAGACTATGTTCTAAAATCTACATGCTATCTTTTCAATTTAATCTTAGCTTGCAGCCCAGCTAGAGATCATGCAGCATGTTTCAAATACCCTTGAGTTTGAAAACCGAGTTGTATGATTGACTTCCCATGGCAATACAGCACTTGTAAATTACAAATTTGTCATTTAATCAGCATAGTAGGTAGTACAAGTCCTGCGATTTCTCTATATCAATTTTCAGGAAATGCTGAAGAATCCATAATGATTATATACCATAAAGAACTGCAGTTCCAACTGTTGCCATGGTATTATGTACTTCTCTTCTTTAAAAGCAGTGACTAGAATGTAAAGCAGATAATGAAACTAATTGATTGTCTCCTGCACCTCATAGAAATGCTTTATTTTGTTCTCTTGCTTTGTTCTCTGTTTTGTCTCACAGTATATCAGACATAGAACTACATTTAGTGCCTTGATGGCATTAATTTAGATAGCATAGGCATTCTCTAAAGGAGAAATACAATGACCAGCCCTAAGCAATGAAATTGAAAACTACATTTCCTTTCTCTAGATGGCAAATAGCAGTGTCTGTTGGAAAACATATTTTCAGTCTATGTTTATGTAAAATATTGAACTAGTGAAAGCTAGAGACAGAGAGGGGAAGAGAGAGTATGTATGTGTGTCCACATGTAGATAGTATAAGCAATTATGTATAGTTCCAGCAGTAAAATGTGACTGTAGGATTATGGTCCTACATGTACTTTAGCTAATCATGGCATTGTACTGCACTAATTGTAGAGCTGCACAATACGGATGATTCCAAGTGCAGGAAGTTTCATACTGTCTGATGAAATGCTGTGTCCTGCTCTGCCCAGCCTTTCTGGGATTTGCTTTACATCACCTAGCCCTTATACGTTATTTCATTTCTATGATTTGCCTCAAAATTACCATGATATAACTTGCTTGATCAATCTAACACAGTAGTGGCAGGAAGAAGAGCTAAAGATGCATTCCCTTCTTAGCGAGTTGGAGACAAATTCCTGTGCAAGTCAGTGAGGGGAATAGAGTAGAAATGAGAGAGGACTAGCAAATCTCAAATGCAGTCACATGGGCAGATAGTGGTGCCACCTCTATGGTGGTCATGTCTCCACAGGTAACATCTATTTTCTTGAATTTCCCAGCAAGTTCAGGTAAGCTGGGAAATGCAGCATTGTGAAGTAAGAGAGAGTCGTAAAAAAGCTTCCAGAAATTTCTGAGAGCTCTCAGTAATTTTGCCAAAATAGCCTCCAAAGCATTTAGTACTATTTCAGTACCTGGGGTGACACTGCAAAGTTCCTTCTAGTTTTTATTACCAACTTCATGAGTTCATCAGAGTCACCAGATGAGCCAAAACAGCTGTTACTCTGTTGTGCATTAACAGCATATGGCACATGATTAAGGAAAGGAATTATGTCCTGTATTCCTGTATATTCACACTGATACGTATTGCCTTGATACGTGGTAAAAAGCAGAGATGGAGGAGAGACTGAGACCATGGAACTGGTATTATCAGTACAAAGGCCTGTACAGAAAAATTGAAAAATACCTCAGAGGAGGAGATAAAAGTCTCAGAGGTTTAAAATAATTTTTAAAGGTGGTTAGCTAAATAATTGTATTTTCCTTACCAAAAAACTGTGGAAATTCAAGTAGAAAATCACACAAAAAATATTTGGGAATTCTAGGAATCAGTCTCATTTAACTGATTCCACCTTTTTATTTACTCCTTCATTGCCCACTGCTATTCCATGTGGGATGTGATGACCTGTAAGAAGATATGGAAAGTCAGAAAGTTACCAAAGCTTCTACAATTCTCATACTAATACATAAGACTCATTCTCAAAGTTTCTTGCTCCTTTCTAAATAACTACATAAAGAATGACTACTATTCCAATATTAGATGGATTATCTACTGAAAAAGTAAATCAGGAAAGTAAAAGGGGAATTACATAAACAGTTTTGTGGGCACATTCATGGGAGACAAAATACTCGTCCACATAGCCCCATTGCCATTTTCAGAGGTGGGCTGAGCCAAAAAATATTCCCCACCGGTTATTATATGCACCGTATATTTTGTAGTCAATTGTGACATTGTGCCTGAAAGATTCTTTCACCTTCCAGATTGTTCCTCACAAGGATCATATGCCCAGGCAATCATTGAATCACAGAATCATAGAATCATACGTTGGAAAAGACCTCTAAGATCATCTAGTCCAACTGTCAACACATCACCACCATGCCCACTAAACCATGTCCCTAAGTGCCACATCTACGTGTTTCTTGAACACCTCCAGGGAAGGAGACTCTACCATCTCCCTGGGCAGCCTGTTCCAATGACTGGCAACTCCCTCAGAGATGAAGTTTTTCCTAACATCCAACCTGAACCTCCCCGGCACAGCTTGAGGCCGTTACCTCTCATCCTATCACTGTTAACTGGGAGAAGAGGCCAACCCCCACCTGACTACAACCTCCTTGCAGACATCTGTAGAGAGCAATAAGGTCTTCCCTGAGCCTCCTCTTCTCCAGACTGAACAGCCCCAGTTCCCTCAGCCACTCCTCACCAGCCTTGTGCTCCAGGCCCTTCGACAACTTTGTTGCCCTTCTTTGGCCATGCTCCAGGGCCTCTATGTTTTTCTCCCAGTGAGGCGCCCAAATGCCCCTCACTATGCCAGCAATGATCTTGAAAGGATTAGAGAAGTTATACTGTTCCTGTCAATAAACTCATTATTAAATAGGACAACAGATTTTCCTACTCTTTTAGGCCCATTTATTTATTTTACTTATTCCTTTAATTTAATGGCACTACATTTCCTGTGCTTCTAGTGAAATGCATTGAAAAGAGCAGGACTGAGGTTTTGGCATAAGCTTCCCTTATACTGCCTGTTATTTTGCCTCTCATTGATATGGTATATACATCCCAAATCAATGGTGCATGGTTACTCTAATAGCTCCTCTCATCATTTTTCCTCCTTATCTCAACCACAATCACTGAAGCAAAAAACCTTATTCTACCTTTTGAATATAAGTAGATGAGTAATTTGTATACGGATCTGCTCATTATTGATTTTTTTTAAAACTCCCTCTCCCCCAAAGTTATGTGTAGTAGAAATGGTACATCTGCTCACACATACATTTAGATTGGTAATGATTCTTTTGAACATCTGTTATACTGCTTCTGAACAGTTGTGGTTTCCTTAAGAAGGCACAAGGGACTGGACCTGTGCCACCTCAATCTTGGCAATTTTTTTTGAGAAAAACACCTCTGGGAGACATTTATGTATATGGCGCCACATCAATACAAACTATAGCTCACTGTTTTATCATTTCTTTGCCCATTATGTTATTGATCAGTCTGTGCAGTTATTCACTACTGAAACACAAACTAGTTTAAGTTTTTGTTTTATTGCTTACGACTCAGATGTACTGAATATGAAAATGCCATAACTATTAAGTCCATTAGTCAAATAGGATATGTAGCTGAACAGCTAGTATGAGAACCACACATCAGAAGATTCATCTGGGCTAGGAGATGCTGGTAGCAATTTGTATGATAATATATCAGAAGCAACAAACCTAACCAAGAATATTAATGTGTAGGAGGACACAATAATAACATGCATTCACAAGTGAAAGTGAAACATCCTTAAAACAAGAGTTTAAACAAAAGTCAGTCAGGCCAGCAGCTACTGCACTGTGAGAGATCTGGGATCTCTTACCCTACAATGGAAAGTGTGATGAGCTAAAACACTCCAGAACTTCTTTTCTTAATTCTCAAATAAATCCTCTGTATTTTGAACAATGCAGAATAGCTCCTAAACATTTTTTGTTTTCTTGCTGGTTGTACCATATAAGCAAGCAATACAATGATTTACTTAGAAAAATCAATATAGGTAGAATTACTGCTCATTTCTAGGATAGATTTAAATAGGTGTAATTGACCATTAGCATAGTTTTCACTGTATGTGTGCCACTGCAGCTACTGTTCAACACAGGGGTCAAATTAGAAGTAATGTAGATGGGGGACAAAAACCCTTGGTATGTGACACCTAACCTAGCCTCACACTGACTTGATTTTAAAAGTTAAATAAAATCTAGCCAACTGCAAATTCGTCTACCAGGTACTGATGAACTTGGAAGCCTCCCTTCTTATGCTTGAACAGGGAAAGCAAACAGATCCATTGTAGTTGGGCAAAGCTTATATCTAGCAAGGCAAAAGTGCAAGGTTATAAAGATGGTAGCACTGAATTTTCTAGTTAGTTTACTGCTAGTCATCATTGAAGATCCATCCCATTCTGATAGAACATGACTTGACCTAAAACATCTCTTTCTACTTTAGTACATCATTGCAAGTTTTCATAAGTTTTAACTCAGACTACAGCAATATAAGTACTGAAACTGTACATTATATCAACTCTCAGCTGTCTGCTTGTAAGAGACTGACCTATGGGACACTTGTATCAAAGTTTGCCTGCATGGAGTTGTGAAGAAGCCCCTCTGAAGATGAAAGAAACCGTGGACCAGACATCCACTCTGCGAATGATAGAGACTGCTTTGATGGACTCTCACCTGCATCCTGGTTTTCCACTCTTACAGACTTTGGGACTCATTGGGTGGGGGGAATTGCTTCCTCAAATTGGACTTATATTCTTAGTAGTTGATATAGCTACCCTTCTGTTTTTCTCCTCCTTCTCTCTCTCTCTCTCCCTCCTATTCACTGTTTTCATTTCACCACTGCTGAAGAAGAACTTTCTGCTGCTAATTTGTTGATTTGAGTCACCGGGTGGTGTCTGGGGCTGTTAAAGCATTGTCTCAAATCAACCGGAGAACAATCAGCAACACCCGTGACAGTTTTACATTTGAAAGCACATCTTGGACAAAGCCAGAAGCTGTTTGCATTCAAATGAAAAGGCCCAAGGCAGGAGATACTTGACGTTGGGTCCTGAAGACCCTTGCCTGGTTGCAAATGTTTTTAGCTTGGTAGGGGAAGCTAGGAGGTGATAGCATTGTGTCCTGTGAAGGCAGGACACAGTCTGGTGCCTATCTACTTCCTCTTATCACTGCTGATTATAATTTGCAAGGCCTGGAAGACAGGAACAAGAGATCCCTGCTGAGAACTTGGATGCCAGAAACTGTCACTCCAAGAGTGGTCTGGGACCACTGGACTATAACTAAGGGAGCTTGTATGCTCAGAGTGTGTGGTCAACATCAACTCACCATCACACCTTGGACGACGAACCACCACAACCAAAGACCAGCACCCCCTTGACACCCAGATATCGCTGAACCTGAGGAGTGGTGAAATCTCTTTGCTCTACTGTCTCTCTCTCTCTCTCTGTCTATCTCTTCTACCTTACTCCTTTTCTATTCTGTCCTATCGATATTCTCTCTCTATTTTTAGTAATAAAATTGAGTTTAGTTTATGGCATTTGACCTCGTTTGTGTCTTAATTTCGTCTCTTGGGATCGTTAAGAAACCTCTTGTGACATTGGATCGCAACACTGCTATTTGTTCATATTCAGTGAATTTTGGTATGAGACTGGCAGTACACAGATTATTATGAGACAGGATCCAATGAAACTTTTGGATGCATCAGATTCATGCTCTAATCTTGCCAAGACTGAATTTTATGGATGATTTCTAACACTAGAGCAAAGGCAGAAAATATTATTGTCCTGAAAAATCATTCAAAATAAACTGATTTTAAAGGGACAATTACTGTGATCTTTTGTTCATTATCTTGAGTCCGCTTGGGTAGAATATATAGTCATTACTGATATTTTATTCTGTTGCCAGTTCTGCAATAATTTTATAAAGAATATCAAAATAAGTGTATAGCAGAAATGAACTGATTAAACCCAGCTGTAGCTGAAAGTTCTGTGCAATTTTAGCTACTATTTCATGATCTCATATAGACTACCAGTTACAGGGGACTTTCCATTATTAAGTAACTACATGCAGTCCTTCAAAACTCATAATATGTAGTGTAATATGGAATGAAATTGTAAAAGCATTTGGACAAAAATCCTAAGCCAAAATCAAAAGAAATACAAAGAACACTGTTAACTGGGTCAACAATCTAAATCTCAGTTAATATAAGGAAAAATAAATTGACAAAATTAGGTACTTTTGGACCTTGGAATTGTCAAGTGTCCATTCCATGAACGTCACTGAGAATTGTTATCCTAACTCCTAGATTATCTGGATATTTTGTTTGTTTATTTGTTAAATATTCAGAAGCCTAAAAATTCTAAGCACATACATGTCAAGGGACAATTGTCATGATTTATCCAGACAAACTCTTGTAGAATACAAATTACAGAATTTTGTCTAATTCAGGACAATATCTATGGTTTGCAATTGAACTGAAATAAAAAAAAATTTCTGGTTCAAAGCTACCTAGCTTCAATTTCCAAGCAATGGACCTTTTAGATTTGTCTGCTAAATTAGATATATTTGTACTACATTTATATACTTAATGCTGACTTGTGCACTACTGGAATAGTGTAGATATACCTTGTATACCTCATTCCTACCTTTCATCAGTATTTATTCGAAAATAAGGGCAAATATCTTCCCTTGTAGCTTTGTGTTCTATGTCAAGTATCAGGAATTTAGGAACATTGCAATATCCAACTTTATTTCATTTATGAAATCAGTTCCCATTGTGAGAGACCTACAGCATAACAACAGTTGTGAGAATTCCTGCACATGGAGGCACAACATTTTCAAGTAGATCTGTCTGGTTGACTTTGCTTCATGTGAGAAAAGAAATAATGTAGTTATTTTCTCTTGCAAATGAATTGGAGAGAAGCCTGATCAGAGAGACATGGTGAATTAACAGCTGCTATGTATTTGTTTCCCATTCTACCAGCATGTTTTTAACTTTCATAAAACTGTTGCCGTCCATGTTTAACAACATTCTCAGTGGCCAAGCCATCTTCTGTTCTGGAAGGAATTGCATAAAACTCTGCCTAAATATAATTATGTCTTCAAGGGAAGGAAAGAATATAGCAGAAAATTGATTAGATTTGTCAGTATCTTTCCTACAGAATTTTAAATTAGAATCTGTCTAAAGCATTTTCTATATCAATTTCTATATCAAAGTTCTTTCTGCATCTGGTAGTTTTTACTATGTGTATATGTGAAACATCAATATGCCTCAAGCCATTGTAATCATATAAATAACTCATATTTATATGGCACCTTTCATCTCCGAAAGTAGAATTGCAACCTCTGGTGGATGAATGAGTTATGAAACTGCCAGCTTACTGTATGGAATTATAAATGAAAGCATGCATTATATCTCTGTAAAAATAAGAAGTTCATAAACAAAATCCTTAATCATTATGAATTCCCATGCATATCACTTCCGATGGTATTTTTAAAAATTGATTTATTATTTATTTTCTCTGTTTCTTTAAACAACTAGCTGTTTTTCCAGTTTGTTAAGGAAACATTGGCCAAAATTTGTATTAAAGAAGTAGCCAAGTTCCTATTTTGCAATATTCTCTATAGATGTTGATTAATTCAGTGATAGAAAAAAAAATTAGAAAGTCTCAAAATAAAAAGAATCCATCTGTAGTTTTTAACTAAATTAAATGACATTCTAGTTACTTCCTTTTTCTGCTGTATATAAATTAATTACAATATAAATAATAAAATTTTAGAGCTATATTTTTTTGCCTTCCATCACATTGCTCAGTAAAAGCAACTATGTAATAGGGAAATCGTGTGAATACAGATGTTTTAAACTGAAAGACAGGGAAAAATACTTACCTTCCTCCACTCCTTACCTTTTTTTTTCCAATCATTCTAGCTGTCTAGAAGGGAAGGGTTGTTTGTTTGTTTGTTGGTTGTGTGTGTGTGAGATCCATGATAATGGTTCTATCAGGCAGAATTTGAAAGTAGTTTCAAGGAAATATAAATTTTGGAAAATTGTTTCTGTTAAGCTTGAGAAGTTTATTCAGAGATACAGAGAGAGTTACAACTTCACAATAAAGCAGGCTTTCTTTTTAATTGTGCTACAGTAGTTGCAACCCAAACATTACACTACAGTAAATTTAAAAACATACCTGACTTAAACTGAGACTGACTCATTTTCATTGCCTGAGATAAGAGAATAGAAAAGTAGCAAGAAGCTGCAAGGAAATTATATTTTTAGAGTTCTATTAGTTTGAATTGATGAAATATCGGTTGGTGACAAGGGAAGAAAGAAATGTGTTTGTTTACAATGTAAATTTGATTTAACATCTCTTGCAGAAACTGTTAAACTTGACACTGTTGTTAAAATTAGCTGTTCAGACTGAATGATAATTCTGTTTTTAGCTACCTACCATAAACCAGAACTAAACTTGGAGTTTAGTCTGATGAAATAAATGTAAATTTGTTAATATGTATCAAGTTCGTAGAAGTTTATTTTTAAGGAGATGTGTTGTTGTAAAAGGATCGTTTTTTTCAGAACAGAGCCTACATATTTTTTCTATTCTTTTATAACTAAATAATTAACTTACATAGTCATGCAATAATATAAATCAAATGGAGATAGAGTACCAGCATTGGTGGATAGGGGAAGAGCAACTGACATTATCTACCTGGACTTGTGCAAAGCATTTGACACTGTCCTGCATGACATCCTGGTCACTAAATTGGAAAAGCACAGGTTTGACGGACGGACCACTTGCTGGATAAGGAACTGGCTGGATGGTCACACCCACAGAGCTGTGGTCAATGGCTCAATGTCGAAATGGAGACCGGTGATGAGTGGCGCCCCTCAGGGATCAGTACTGGAACCAGTGCTGTTTAACATCTTCGTTGGCCACATGGACAGTGGGATGGAGTTCACCCTTAGCAAGTTTGCAGATGACAGCAAGCTGTGTGGTGCCGTTGACATGCTAGAGGGAAGGGATGGCATCCAGAGGGACCTGGACAGGCTGGAGAGGTGGCCCCAACCTCATGAAGTTCAACAAGGCCAAGTGTAAGGCCCTGCACCTGGGTCAGGGCAATCCCAAGTGCAAATACAGGTTGGGCGGAGAATGGCTGGAGAGGAGCTCTGGGGAGAAGGATTTGGGGGTGTCGGTTGATGAAAAACTCAACATGAGCCAACAATGTGCGCTTGCAGCCCAAAAGGCCAACTGCATCCTGGGGTGCACCAAGGGAAGCGTGACCAGCAGGGTGAGGGAGGTGATCCTGCTCTTGTAAGACCCCACCTAGGAGTGCAGCATCTAGTTTTGGGGCTCCCCACATAAGGATATCAAGCTGTTGGACTGGGTCCAGAGGAGGGCCACAAAGATGATCAGAGGGCTGGAGCACCTCCTCTACGAAGGCAGGCTGAGGGAGTTGGGGTTGTTCAGCCTGGAGAAGAGAAGGCTCTGAGGGGACCTAATAGCAGCCTTCCAGTACCTGAAAGGGCTCTGCAGGAGAGCTGGGGAGGGACTCTTCAGAAGGGCATGTGGCAACAGGACAAGGGGTAGTGGCCACAAACTGGAAGAGGGGAGATTTAGGCTAGATATTAGGAAGAAATTCTTTCCTGTGAGCGTGGTGAGACACTGGAACAGGTTGCCCGGAGACGTTGTGGATGCCCCCTCCCTGGCAGTGTTCAAGGCCAGGCTGGATGAGGCTCTGAGCAACCAGGTCTAGCGGGAGGTGTCCCTGCCCATGGCAGGGGGCTTGGAACTAGATGATCTTCCAGGTCCCTTCCAACCCAAACCATCCTATGATTCTAAGATTTAAGGTTACATAGCCTTTTGTAAGGCTTTGGATCCCTTTGCAGAGATCCTTTCTAAAGTATAACCTATTTACCACATTAGCATTAAAATAACTGATCACATTGACTGTAAAATGCTTTTCCATGTAATATATCTGGAAGCATTCCCTTGAAGAAAATTGTGCTGTGTTCTGAAGAGAGCTTTGAAAGCCATATTCTGTCTGCTAAACTTTTTCCTTGAACATATCTTATTTTGCGTTTTATGTAAGTGATGGGCATGAATTCCCACCTCTACTATGCAGCTATAATTTCATCTAAAGTCAATGCATACTGCCTGTCCTCACTTTCTCTTAAAATCAGACTACTAAGCAAGTTACTTAACATTGATTTAAGGACCTCCAAAAACTCTTAAGGCACAACATTGCAGAATAATTCTTGTTCACAGTAAGTACTTTTGAAGACATAATGAATAATTATTGAAGACATAATGAATAATTTCCAGAGGGACCTGGACAGGCTGGAAAAGTGGGCCCACGAGAACCTCATGAGGTTCAACAAGGCCAAGTGCAAGGTGTTGAACTTGGGTCGGGGCAATCCCAGGTGTGTGTACACACTGGGAGAAGAACTCCTTGAGAGCAGCCCTGCAGAGAAGGACTTGGGTGTTCTGATAGATGAAAAGCTGGCCATGAGCCAGCAGTGCGCTCTTGCAGCCAGGAAGGCCAATGGCATCCTGGGCTGCATCAAGAGAGGGGTGGCCAGCAGGGAGAGGGAGGTGATCGTCCCCCTCTGCTCTGCCCTTGGAAGGCCTCACCTGGAGTACTGTGTCCAGGCCTGGGGCCCCCAGTACAGAAAGGATGTGGAGCTGTTGGAGCGGGTCCAGAGGAGGGCCACCAAAATGATCAGAGGGCTGGAGCACCTCTCCTGTGAGGAAAGGTTGAGGGAGTTGGGACTGTTCAGCTTGGAAAAGAGAAGGCTCCGGGGAGACCTCATTGCAGCCTTCCAATACTTGAAAGGAGCTTACAGGCAGGAGGGGGACTGACTTTTTGCATGGGTGGATAATGGTAGGACAAGGGGGAATGGGCTAAAACTGAAAGAGGGGAGGTGTAGGTTGGACATCAGGAAGAAATTCTTCCCTGAGAGAGTGGTGAGGCGCTGGCACAGGCTGCCCAGAGAAGCTGTGGCTGCCCCATCCCTGGCTGTGTTCAAGGCCAGGCTGGATGGGTTCCTGGGCAGTTTGATCTCGTGAGCTAGTGGCTGGCAGCCCTGTCCATGGCAGGGGGGCTGGAACTAGATGACCTCTGAGGTCCCTTCCAACCCAAGCCATTCTATGATTCTATGAATATATATATATTTTTTCTTCTTATCTGTGCAAGCCATTCGATTTATCTTTTGAAGTTCATTGCTCCTTTTTAAGTTGTCTAGGAAAGTAGGAAGCATGTGAGTTTAACCACTCAGATTTGATTACTTAATTCAACGTACACATAACAATTCTTGTTACAGACCCAGAGGAGTGATTTAAACTTTTTTTCCCATGGCAAACATTGTCATTTGTCTCCAGCTGCAGTAAGATTCATTGTGAGATTTATCTCAACAGATAACTTTTACCAGCTTTTGGTAAAACATAAACTGACTAATCCCAAACTAGTCATTTAAATTGTCTCTACAGACAGTGGGGAAAGAGACTTTATAAAAGATAACTGATCCCAGCTATTTTTAAATGAGATTGATCTACTTATCAAGATCAGGCTGATAGGGCTCTGAGGAACCTAATCTAGCTGATCCAGCTGTAGGTTTCCCTGTTCATTGCAGGGGAGTTGGACTAGATTACCTTTTAAGGTCCCTTCCAACTCAAGCAATTCTATGATTCTATATCTTTCTCTTCATTGCCTAGAAAGCTTCTTGACCAATTTATGTCTAGGCCTATAATGCTTAGACAGCTCAAGATAGATGAGGTGAATCTCACCTTAACCTTTTTTGGCCTGCAAGACTAAGAACATTTGTAACATACGAGAATGTATAATCAAACTAAAACAATGAATTTTCAAAGCAATGAAAAGAACACTCATTAAATTTTATTGTATTGATTAAGTTAGATACAAGTAATATTTTCAACAATGCATTTCATTTCAAAAGTTTGAATGCATGAGAAATGACTATTTCCTGGGAAATAGTTCACCTTCCATTATATTTATATGCAATATGGACAAAATGTCAAGAAAACAACTTGCAGGATAAAGATGATTCAAGTACCTGTCTTCCTTAAGATAATGAAAGACACCAGCAACACAACTAAGCTTTTCACTTGACTGAACAGAGACTATTTAAACTGGAAATAGTTGAGAAAGCACTCAATTTCTCACTCACTCTCTACTGGAATGTATTCAAGTGGTTTATATTGACATAGAAAAAGTCATAACACAGGGTGAGTAGCAAAATATCCTTTGAATAAATTTAATTTACTTGGGCTTTCGAGATGTTTTTGATAAAATCTTGCACAGGAGATTAAGGAAACAGAAGCCACAGAATGAATGATAAAGTTCTGCTTTATATTAGAAAATGACTGAGATAAGAAAACAGAGGGTAGATATGTGTTCATTTTCAACATGGAAAAAGGTTAATAATGAGATGCCCCTGGATTACTGCTAAAAGTTATGGTACTTGACACATTTATTAAACACTTATTAACGTCCCAAATAAAAGTGTAAACAGAAAAATGGACTAAAGTCTTTCATTGAAAATTATGTAGGTCAAGAATAAAAAAGGGAGTAAAGAATTCCATCCATAAAAATGCTAGGTAGTTAGCTGGTGTAACACCCAAGGAAATTTCTATGGCAGAAGCAAAGACAGACATGGCCCACTTTACATTAATTTATGCACATTGATACTTCCCAAATCAACAGAAATCAGTAAGAAAAAAAATAGTGGCTATGATGGACAATTTATTTAATATCTCAATGAAGTTAGGAAAACAAAAGACCTACAAAGCAAATAAGATGATTATTGAAGAAAAATGGAGCATTGAAAATGTTCTACTACATTTTTGTGGATTATTTGGTATGCCATTAGAAAAGTTCTATAGAAAACACAAAAAGAACATGAAAAATGATTCAATATAAGGGAAGATATGAAAGATTAGAACCATAGTTTTAGGAGGTAAATGAAAGAAAATTAGTATTGTAAAATTATTGGAAATATTGGAAAAGTGACTCATAGTAATACATATTATTGCACAAATATCACCCAGTAATGCTAAAAGGCAACATATTTAAGTCATATCAAGAAATTCTTTTTTTCTTTATACAACCTCTAAATGAATTATGGAACTCATTGTCACATTGCAGTTATTATTGAGATTAGGAGAGAAAAACATCTAGATAAACTGCTTCAATTGCAGGGAGAAAGATTTTCACTAAACAGTAAGAAAATCTTTCTAATACTAAGAATAATTAATCCATGGAAAACATTCCTGAAGATGACTGTGGAATCAAAAAAACTTTCAATCACTGTGAGTCTCACAATTAGGCTGTACAAACATCTGTAAACAATAAAACATTGTTCCTTTCTACAGGTGTGAGAAGATAAATGACATACTGCTTTTTCCTCCAGCTCTATGAATTAGTCTGATATCTGGCACCAAAATAATAAATAAATAAATAAATGCGCTTACAGATTCCTTTAGTCTAGCAGAGTCCATGCATACAGACTGCACTTCCAAAATAGTCGTAAATAGGTTTTATAAAGAATCATTATATAAGATTAAAATTGGAGTGGGAGAGTGTAACAGGATATTTAACAGGGAAATCTGGGAAACTGGGAGATGCTTTGGGAGAGAAGTCTGTTTATATGTTTATTGATGGATAAGGGGAATTTAGTAAGACG
>VXAV01008951.1:215347-227334 GCA_013399715.1 Alectura lathami | reverse complement strand
AAAAAAAGAGAGATAGAGAGACCACTAGACCCTGGAATTTGGAAACAGAATGTCTGTAAGTAATCGACACTCAAAGAAAAATGTCACATTACTTTTCCCCCTACCTCCTCCTAATTACATATAGGACAAATGTTCAACATTTGGTAGATGTTGCTTGAAGGCAATTTTTTCTGGAAACAGTCTCCAGGCCTCCTCCACTCCCTTTTCATTATACGAATGTATGACCTAGAAATACTAAATAATAACCTTCAACCAAAAAAGTTCTCAAAGACTCACAAGAGAGGGCAGCCGTTTTGGAGAAAAGATATATCGCTACCAACAAAGAAACCCAGTTTTCATGTCATTTTTGAAATTAGGGAGGAATGTTGTTTCACATCACACAGTGAAACAATGAGAGTAATATTCTCAGGGTATATTGCCAGATCATCACAGAACTGAACATCTAGTCTACATTTTAAACAAATATTTAAACATTTAAACTAGCTACAATCTGCCAAATCTCACCTTCCATTTAAATTAATTGAAATAAAACTATCTGGATCATTTATGTTTAAAAAGTACTTGAAAATTATTAAAAAGTCATGATTAGCAAGATCTATTTTCTCAACCATTATTGTTTTTTCAAGAAAGAAAGAAAAGAAAAGTTTCCTTTAGTCTAGCATTATGAGATCGAATACAGTCCAGAGTTATCCTGTAGAATAAGGTAGCCACCCTTACAGGACATACCTGTTGTACCTGGAAGAAGGAAAAGTACATTGTTTGTAATTAACCATTCCTCATAAACTCAGGCTGTGATTCTGCAAAACCACATATTTTAATGCTAATCCCAAGAATTTGTATGGCCTCAGCCATTACAGGAATCTACCTTTAAGACATCAGATTATGCCATTTATCTAATAGTCATCTGCATGTTTGCGGCCCTGATTTTTGCTGCATGAGGCAAGGTGTCTCAAGCAGTTCAAGAGAGGCAATCCTTTCATTTTTGCTTAGCATTGTTGAGGCTTCATCTGGAGTTCTGTGCTCTGTTCTAGGTCACCCAGTATAAGAGAGGCATGGACATACTGCAGAGTCCAATGTATGGCTGCTTCTCCCATGAGGAAAGGCCAAGAGAGCTGGACCTTTTTAGAGTATAGAAGAAAAGGCTCAAAAGGAATCTCATCAATGCACATAACTACCTGAAGGAAGGATGCAGTGAAGATGGAGTGAGGCTCTTTACAGTGGTGCCCAGTGACAGGACAAGAGGCAAGGGACACCAGCTGGAACACAAAAAAAAAGTCCATATAAACATCAGGAAGCAGTTCTTCACTGTGCAGGTAACTGAGGACAGGATGCCCAGAGAGGCTGCTGAGTCTTTCTTGGAGACCTTCAAAAACCACCGACCTGGTCGTGGTCCTAGGCAACCTGCTGTGCATGTTCCTGATTGAGCAGGAACAAGGGGCAGATGACTTCCTTAGGTCCCCTCCAACCTCAACCATTCTGTGATTTCTGAAAAAAAAAAAAAAAAAAACCCACACACAGCTATTCCCCCTTGAAATAAAGGTAAGCTAGTTACCTAATAGCCACCTATAGCTTTAAAAACATCCCTTTCACTAAGATTTTTGGAGTATAGAGCTATATTGACTTAAACAGTATTAATTAGTGTTCTGAGTAGACTTAATTTGGGCTAAACTGTATCACACCCTAAAGTTTATAAGTGAACATGGAAAAACAAACAGAAAATGTAGAAAGGTTAAATATAGTAGAAAATCATACAACTTTCAGAATTATTCAAATGCTGCAAGGCATTTCTTACAGGAGCATTTAAAGCCAAACGAGATCTCCTTACATTTGTTTCTATACATGAAATGGTGCATTGAGCTATGTGCCATGATGTTTTGCTTTGTCTTGTGACACAGCCTGATCCGACATGATAAAATGTGACATATCTATCAATTTTATCTATCAAGTTCACTAAATCAACAGGAATGAGTAAATATTCACTCAGCTTGAATCTTTATCATTACCAATTCATTCTGAACATTAGGTTACAGGCATGTCCCTTCTTGCGCAACACAAAAATGCAGCTCATGGCCCATGGCATACTTAAAAAAAAAATCACTCTGGAAACAATTGTGTCAAATTCACAACTTAAGAATTTTTGGCACTTGACTAACTTTGAAACGATGATACCATAACTGTCTTCTCAGCTAACAATTGCTATACATCTCAGTGGTTTATGGTTTAAACTGAGCATAAAGCAGCAAGAACAGATTAGTTTTGAAGAAAAAAAAAAAAAAAAAAAAAAAAAAAAAAAAGATTATTTCCTGGGGGAAAAGAAAAAAATGTAACAGAAACAGCAAGATATACAGCTAGAACAGTTTCCAATGAGAGAGCCAGATTCATTGCCAGCTTTCGCAAGAGTGTGTTTGCCCACTAGCTGAAAAGTAACTTCCTGGCAGCCTCAACACTGGCTACAAAATGAATGATCCTCTGCTTTAGTTAAAACTCCCAGAAAGGACAGAAGTTCAAATGTCTTCTAGTCTCTTAAATAGATACTTTCCAATCTTTGTCTCTGCTGTCAAAAAAGTGAGATTATACTATAATACATGCATTGGCTACCTTGCTGCAGGTCCTCAGGGAGGCCAGACACTGCAGTTTTAAATGAGATAAACCAGTCATGAGAAGAAGTGTTGACATCAGCTATATCACAGCGAAGATCGCAGACGTGTGACCTTCACTGTGAATTCACAGTGAGATGAAAATGGACGGTTACCTTGTCACATCTCTACCAATTCCAGCCCTGTGGAAGTGGAGACACAGCATGGGTCACAGTCTGAGAAAGGATGGATTTTAAGCGTGACAGCCCGAGCCCTGGCAGACAGGGGTCTAAGGACCATGAGATGGGAGATGCCAGGCTGTAGCTTAGTAGCAAAGCAATTATCGAGTATGAGGGGAGAGCTCTGCCCAGGCCTTGCTTCTCCCCTCCCCTCTTCTGAGTCTTCCATTAACTCCTTGAAATATAGTTGCCCCCACTAGTTGAAGGTAGTGCAGCCTAGTCTTTATGTCACTTTTATGAGCGATATATAAAGCCGACAACAGAGTTTTGTTCCTTCTGCTTGTTTGCAGACTTTTAGCTAGCTCAAGCAAACTTTTAGAAGGAACATTTCTGAGATACAGTAAGAATTGGAAATTGATATCCTGCCTGAAAGTTGAAGAAGAATCTTCTTCCAGAAGTGAGAAGATGGGCATGATCATGTGTTTTCCATTTTCACTGTTCTGAAAACTGTGTATGCTCTGTATCTTCTCTGTCATCTTCTAACTTGACAGCTTAGTAAAACAGTAAAAGCATTAAACACAGTCAATCTGTAAACGTCATTACCACAAATGTAAAGGAATAGTCAAATGTATCCTGATCTAATAAATGAGAAAGAAGGGGAAGAGTACACAGGTAAGAGCATAGCCGGGGCTTGTTTCAAGTGGGAACTGAAGTCTAGCCCGAGATTTACTTGTCAGCATCATTGATAAAAAGGCTAGTTAATGAAGCCTGCACTTAAGAGATAAAGGACAGTGTTGAATTTAGTTATTTTCCTAGGAGTAAGAAGCAATAGTAGACTAACTAACCTGAAATTTCTGCTACCTTTAAATTCTTTCCAGCTATTGCCCTGCATGAAAATACACAAAATCTACAAGTAAAATGCACAGTATGAAACTTGGCAATAAAAATTGTGCCCTGCAGGAATCATTTTTCTGCAATTGCATTGATTTGCCATAAACAGCCAACTCAAGTTGTTCATCTGGAGTGCTTGATTATTCTTCACGTATATCAATAGGTAATGCGCAGAATCAGGTACAAAATTTGCTCATACCTTTAGAAAGTGTTTTTCAAATGCATATGTGTATGTAGGTCTTTGGACTTCACTATGTCCCTAGATATATGCTTATCCTTAAAATAAGTAGAAAAATACAACTGTAAAGCATAACATTGCTTTCTGCACAAAATTCACGTGTCTAAACGTGAAGGTAAGCAGAAGGATGCTTTAGGACTTTGATAGTAAACAGTTAGTTTTAAAAATTTTACAGAAACATCACTGAAAAAAGATTTAATCCAAATATTCTTGATTCGATTGGTATGGTGGACGGACCCTCAGCCAACAGCCACTCCCACCATGGTCCTTTTTGGACTTCTTTTATTAAAAATAAAAAAATAAAAAAAATCCACAAATCAAACCTTTTCTAACTCTGATCATTTTTCTTTTGCAGTCCAGTTCTAGTTCTGCCAGTACAATGAAGACTGAAACACTAGCTTTTTTCCTTAAATCTGTATTTGAACATAAGCTGTTCTGCTGAACTTTTATTACTGCCTTGTACTTCATTAACAAATTTCTCTGGTAAAAAGAAAAAGAGTATTTATGCAAGAATCTTAATTGCTTAAAAATATATATTTTGTATAAGAACAATCTTTATGTTAGAAGAATTGCTTGAAAATATTAAAGACTGGGAAAGAAAATTATCAAAGACACCAGAACAGAGTGGTTACTCAGTATTTATGTAATGATGAAGCTTGTTTCTACTTCATAAGTTCAAGATAATTTCTCACACAAGTATAGTAAATTCAGCATTTTTCTTTCATTACAATCAGTAAGGACCACATTCACTTCAAGAATGTGATAAAAGAGTCTGTCAAATCACATTTGTTTTGATCAGATAGAATTTTAAGAGATATTTTGATCATGATCATTCTTTCCCAGTTAACAGTCTTTTCGAGTTCATACATCACAGCTTTTGCATGTGATGACCTCTCAGTTAATGTTCACTAAAACAGATAGATTGTTTGCAACATTGCCCCCATGGTGTCAGCTTATCCTTGTGCTACACATACATTTTGTCTTGATTTTATACATTATTTGATTGTGGAAGTGCCCAAACTCAGCCAAATGGCTTTTAGGACAAAAATGTCAGTGTGAGCAAAGTACACAAATGGAACACACAAAATATTTTTATCCAGTACTAACCAAGATGAAGAACCATCAACTGGATTAAACAAATGAGATTTTTGTGAAAAAGGAGTCTGCAGCAAAAGTATAAAACAGTATGAAATTTTTCAACAGTAGAAAGAGACCTTTGAGCAGAAGCAGTAGCACTGCCCACAGCCACCCCCCAGTGCCAGGCTGAGACTCCCCCAGTGGGACACTGGAAGCAGCTACCACCCCACTAGGCATGGCACATGGGAACCCTCAGCCAGATGCATCTGCACAACATGGGGGGCATTGGCAGGGAGCAGGGAGTGGGAACATCCTTGCTTCTGAGCAGCGGTATGCGGGCAGGGTAAGGTGCCCACCCTGGAGAGTGGGTCTGCTGGTAGCCCACACCAACAGTGATGGAGAGAGGTGATGGGACAGGTGACTAGATGGCATTAGTTTGTTGTTGAGAAATTTGTGATGTTTATGAACGCTTTGTAAGTACCTTGTGATTTGATTTGTATGCTGTATTGCTGATATTTAATCTGAATATATAGTTCATTGATTGCTGGCTAATTACATGTCATTGATACATCAGTAAACCACCTTGATCAAGATTTGATTTAAACAGCATGAGCTGATCAGGTTTTTTCCTGCAACAAGAAAGGCAATGCTTATAGTACCTCTTATTAAGCAGAATACTGACATTTAAAGTTTGATATTTAAAATTTGAAGAGTTCTTCCATTCATTATGAAAACCATATGAATTTTAACAAAAATACTGAAATACTAATAAGTGCAGCTTTATCATCTTTGCTAAAGGACAAATGTACAAGGAACTAATAGGTTAGCAATTTTCTCAGAAATCATGAAATACATTAATCCCACTCATAGCCACATCAACTCCTAATCAGTAAACTATCCTAAAAGGCAGTAATTTACAACAAATCCACATTATCAGTGAGTGAGCTGCAAGTGAACAATGTTTCTGCTTTGGGCTTTTTGCACCAGCCAGTGCAAAACACTTATAGGCTGTTGTGGAAACATTCTCAGCTTTCTGAATGAAGTGATCATTTACACCTTACATATCCTCCTTACACAAGCAGCCATGGTGATGTAAACTGTGCATGAACATACTGGCACATTTTGAATTCATATTCTGCAGAAAACTGATTTTTTAATTTCTCAGCCAGGTAAAAATCAATTAATTAATAATTTGGGTATATTAGACACATTTATCTTTTTCCCATAAAAAATTATTACTTTGTATCATTGCTAAATGTAAATAAAGATCAGGTTTCATGAACATCACACAAAAAGCAGGTTTTCTTTTTCTCATTTTTTGTACTTTAAGATGCACTGTAAGACATAAATATTACTGTCTTGGAGATGTATTAAAATAACTTATCTGTTTGATTTAGAGAACAGAAATCAAATGAATGTTTCCCAGTTCTCCAAGAAGTGACTTAATGGGTAGAACTAGGGTTTGAACTCCTGCTGGTGATGGTTCTTAATCACTTATCCCAGGTCACTAGGAAATAAATGTTCATTTATGGATCCTCTAGTACATAAACTGATGTGTTGAGACTATAGCTGTAAAACAGTGCCTTATAAAGTTTGCAGAGCCTCTATTGTGCTAGTTATTTAGAACTGTCTTCATTTCTGTTGTAGACACCTTGAATAGCTGGTATCTCACTTGAAAGTATTGATGCCAAAATATTGTACTGTGATGGTAATATTTTTTTCTACAAACGTACTTTTAAGGGGTTCCTTTGTAAATTGTAATGAGATGGATGCCAGTCATCATGCTTGAGGAAGTTACTCATAATCTTTTAAATTTTGTAAGAAATGAAAACTAAATAATTCAAGAACCTTAATTGCAAAGGCAATGAGTTTAGAAATATCACCTGTTTCATGCCCTCTGCTCTGCTGAAACTTCACGTTGTTTCTTGCAAAATCAGCTGTAGAAGAAGAAAAGTAAAATTAAAAAAAGCGCTTAATTGCATGAGTTATCAAACTCCTTTTATAAATCCATCTTTAGCAGAAAAAGTATTAAACAAAATGAAGACTGAAATGCTGAAGAAAATTCTCTCTCTAAGCAACTACAGTCATAGACTTGTTTAGCCAAATCTGCAACCATGTAAAGTCAGCAGAGTGCAAGCATATTAAGGGAACTACTCACAATGCACAAAAATTTAGCCTACCTGCACATTTTTGGAAGATTGGGCCACAGAGAGAGAAAATGAATAAATATAGGATAATTCTAAAACATGAACTGAAAAAATTGTGCTGCTACACTAAGATGTGCAGTAAAACGAAATTTTGTAATATGGTGAAGTCCAAAACTAGGCCACCAAGTTCTACAAAGGACTGAAGAATAATGACTAATGAACTAGTCAAGGTCATTTGACATTTCCTTCGTCTGATATTTCCTAATTGCCTGATCTTACCCTGATACAATCCTTTGGTAAGATATTAATTAGTATACCCTAAGACATCAAAAATGTGACTTCATAAACAAACTGCATGGAAAATCTGGAAACTAAACTAGAAAACTCTTTAGACACTTTGTAGATATAATTTTACACTAATGTCCATGTCAAGGCCAAAAACCTCCTTACAAAGAACGGAAGTTTTATCCCTACAGGCAGAACAGAACAGGGGACTGTATCCTGGTAAAGCACTTCTGGGATTTTGAGTTGGTGTGAGTAACTACACATGAGCTCATATTGTGATGGTGTAACTAAGGGGTTAATACAAGCCACTGGTGAATAAACAAGAAACTAGGTAGCAGACAGATGAGACTTTTCTATGAGTGGAGCTGGTAAGATAGATTCTGGAACATGATATCCATTTCTGACTAATTTTAAAAATATTGAAAAGTTGGGAAGAGTCCTGAAGAGCCTGAAAAGTATATGTGAGGGCTCAAAAAAAAAAAAATTCCAGAAACAGACAGTTGGTTCTTTTATCAAACATGCTTAGGAATCTTTCTTGATTAAAAATAAGAAAAAAGAAGTAGAAATACACACAAATATCTCATGTCAGAAAGATCAGACCAGATAAATTCAACCTAGAAGTGAGTCTTTCTACTTTAATGACAAATGCGATTCACCATTAACATAACAAACAGCAGTCAATTTTCCACTTATCAAGAGATTGAAAACAACTTTTCTACTAAACTTCCTAAAGCAAAATTACTCTCTGTTTTAAAAACTTATTCAGCTCTTTTTCAAATTTTTATTTCTGTTCAGCATTTTCTAAAAGAATGTGACAATTTTAAAAAAAAAAAAAAAAAAGTTATTTCATTTATTAAAATCTTTTTCATATATTTTTTTGTTTTCTTAGATACTCTAGGAAATGCAGATCTCTAGCTATTACTTGCATAATTTTATAGAAAAATTATATTTACATAAAATAATTATTCTACCTAAGTTTAGTGCTAGAGTAACTGGACAAATTCTCAGGGTTGTACTACTTAAGATAAAAGATTATTTCTGTCAAATAAAGCACTCTGATTATCCCTATTGCTTTAAAATCTCTGACTTTGTGTGAATATGTGTGCTGACTCTAACCGTGATACAGAACATTTCATACGGAGTTGAATCAGCGGGCCATAGATTTATTTAAATACACAGAGCAGGTGTTCTCCATTCCCAGAATACAAAGGACTTCTTTTTATAATACTCTGAAATTCTCATGAAACATGAGGATGCCACATCTTGTAGCATCATAAACAACAACTTGCCTCCTTTCAAATTAATAAAATGTAACAAATTTAAGACCTTGTCAGCTTGATAACCCCACTGTTTTGTGTTTCTGCACATATTCACTCAGATATATGCAGAAAGACAGATGTCTTTTTACAGTATGGTTAGCCACGCTAGTGACCTTAGGATTAGTTTATGCAGGTTTAATCTAGGCTTTATTAATTCCTGTTGGGAAGATGCAGGGATGTATATAAAAGAGTGATTTCTGTTTTAACAGCAACAGATAACCAGTTACTATTCATGAAAGTTAGCGAGATAATAGAGAAAACTTCCACAGAAAAATAAATATAGCAAGACTTCTAAATTTCTCTGTATTTCCTCGCCCCACAACTAACTCCCAAAGCCAAAGAAATTAAATATACCTATTAAAGAGTGCACTAACATTAATTAAATTTGTAAATTATTTTTGTAAGTACACCTTTCAGAGAATTAGACTGAAAGAAACTTAAACATGATAATACTGATACACAGTCTTCAAATCTCAGCAAAAGGATAAAATAATCTTTTGTGGTGGGACTATAATGCAGCCTATGGCTAAAGTGCTTGGCATTAATATTATGTATAACTCTAATGCAGTTCCTAAATAATCCAGCTTTCCTATGTCTTTTGTTAAACTCNTAATTAAATTTGTAAATTATT
The DNA here is from genome assembly GCA_013399715.1 of Alectura lathami. Taxonomy (NCBI): domain Eukaryota; kingdom Metazoa; phylum Chordata; class Aves; order Galliformes; family Megapodiidae; genus Alectura; species Alectura lathami. The sequence goes on along the minus strand of VXAV01008951.1, from coordinate 217,991 downwards.
TTTGTAAGTACACCTTTCAGAGAATTAGACTGAAAGAAACTTAAACATGATAATACTGATACACAGTCTTCAAATCTCAGCAAAAGGATAAAATAATCTTTTGTGGTGGGACTATAATGCAGCCTATGGCTAAAGTGCTTGGCATTAATATTATGTATAACTCTAATGCAGTTCCTAAATAATCCAGCTTTCCTATGTCTTTTGTTAAACTCAATATCCTGTTATGGAGAAGTGGAGCACAATTTATATGTCAAATGAAGAATTTAAATTATTAATTTAAAAAAAAAAAGTACAACCAAAATGCAACAAACAACTATTACTATTACTCCAATTATAGAATTATAGAAATAGTAACACAGTCTAAACATGTGATTAACAGTACTACAGTTAAGAGTTTCGAGCCAGCAAAATCTCCCATTATTGTCTCTTTTGTGTATGTTATTCTCCCCCTTCCACTGCTCCTCTTGTCTTAAAGTCAACAGATTATGTCAAGAGTTTGGTAAGCTGGCAGAACCCTGAGATCTCCAGCAGGTGGAGAGAGATTTTAACGATAGAGACATGGGCACTTCTAAGGTTTTTTAACGCATTTTATACCTTGCTCTTTTTTTTTTGTCTGGTCTGTAACTTCATGTTACAACCAATGTTGCTTTATATGGTGCATCATATGCACTAGATAATTATTCTCCAGCTTTTTTGTTACCCCAAAAAATTGTTTTTTCCAGCTTCTAAGTTTGTATTGCTTTCAGTAACTGACTGGTGGGTATTCGTGGGGCCTCTATTATCACCCTATGCCCACACCTACAAGGCCTCTGCTCTCAGCCCAGGCCTATAGTCATTTATGCAGCATCATAATTATACTGCAGAAATAATTCACTCTTACAGAGCACAATTACTTGTTATGCCTACTACTATCAAAAATATTACTGATAGAATTTATTCCACACAGTTAAACAAAGGTAAGTAGAACTAAAGCAAACTAGATTACAGACACCTTGTTATTAAGCATTTTTTGTTACATCTTAGCAAGCTAAATCAAAACTCCAGTCAAGCCAAAACTGTCCAGACAAAGCAAGCGTAACAGCCACAGGCCTGCTGATGCCTGTGATGTTCACCTAGCACAGAGACAGTGGCCTGATAGCAGCAACATCAGTTCTGTATTATTGGACTGCAAGAATACTCTTCTATTTCTTTTCCTGCAGAACATGGATTTGTTACAAGAATTTATGAGCACTTTGTGCATCCTCCATACCTGAATTTTTGAATCTGATATCTGCACCAACAGATCTCAGTCATGCTTTCCCAAAGCTCTGAATTACCTTTCCTAACTCCAACTTATGCAAATCTTTTGAGCTGTAGGCTACTCCTTCACCACAGTCCAAGGTCCTTCATTTGCTCTCACAGACATGAAACGTAATCCTTAGCCTTCCAGTGGAAGCACCAGACCACAAGTGTTGTAGTGAATACTCCCCATAAGCTGCATACATCTTCTTTGATAGATTGTTTAGAAGTCTCCTTATTGGCCAATGCTAGACAGAAGGCAAAACACTTAACTACACCTTGGCCCATTTTGCTGCTCAAGGAAAATGTCATTTTGATCTGAGATCCTAAATGCTGGCAACAGAATGCTTCTCACAGTGCAGTCTTCTACCTCCACAACATCCCCATGTGCTTCCTGCAACTTAAGTATCTAAAAGGTAGATGTTGATGTCAATGTCAGTTCAGACACCTACATCTTTTTTTTTCCCCTTCTCTCTATGGTGTTGCTCAACTCAAGCGCTTTTTCCTCAGCACTCACTCTCCTGTGCAGTGCACTGCTGAACCAGCATACATCAGTGTGCCACCAGGCAATGTACGACTCCTGCTATTTGGAGTTAACAAAAACACTTTCCCCCATATAGGCAATGTCATTCATACTGCATGTGTGACTCTCTGTTTACATAAACAATTTGTTGCTTGAATTCTCTGCATTCAAACAAAAAGATTACATGCATGTAGCTAGACAATTATAGATTTTTCTCATTTATATGCACCTGATAAATACTGTCAGAGTGCTGTTACAAGTAAAGGCTGTTTGCTAATTGCTACTGTTCAACTAATTGTTGTGTTAGAAGACTGCTATCTGGGATGAAATATTTGAGATTATGCAACCAGGGGTGGCTGAGAAAAACTGGAAAATTATTTTAATTACTCTGTCTCAGAAGTCAGTAGAAGTGTTAATTTAAAATTACCATTAGCTATGGATAGGTATGTTTTTGCCTGTTTGGAAAAGATTATTTTAAACTCTAGAGAGATTGCTTTTTGTAGCATTACTGCTTTTTTTAATGCTTGAATAGATATGTAAGTTCCTTAGAAATGGCGAATAGGTTGAGATTTAGTGGAACTAGACATAAGCATATTGGAAGAGTAAAGGAAGGGAAGAAAAGAATTCCCAGTAAAAACATTTATAACAAACTGTAGTAAAGTACTTGAAAAAAAGGACCTTCAGACATGACCTTTTTTCTTCCATAGGAAGCAGAAGAGGGGCTTAACCATTTGTACTTCCCTAGGGAAGCTGCATATTATCCAGTCCATAAAGAAGAGATCTGGGATTTTGACTTCCAGTTTAACTTTAGAGGGATTAAACGTTGGGTTCTGGTACAGACAC
>VXAV01008951.1:194454-214466 GCA_013399715.1 Alectura lathami | reverse complement strand
CCCATCTCTTTAAAAATTAGAATAACAAGTGGAACAATTAGTGTACTTTTAGTAATCAATAGCAGAATAATACACATCTGCCATTGCATTGTTGAGATAGTCTGTGAATTTTCAGCATTGTCTGGTTTGTAAGGCATCAGTAAAACCTTATCACATATAATTAAAAATATACTGAGAATTATACACAAATAAAAATTGTTTACATTCTCATTAAAAATGAAGGACTTCAGAAAGTGGTCTCTGGCCTCAGTCATATCCAAACAGACACACACCATTGTATATATGCACATAGGCATTNCTAGAAAACCTTCAGTTATCTTCAGGAAAAAAAATTACATACAGCTATTCTTCACAAAAGATACTTTGTACATATATATGTTATACTTAATATAATTACATTATAGCAGTCTATACAAAGCCATGATTTAAGGTTGTTTATTAAAAAAAAAAAAAAAAAAAAGAAAAACAAAAAAATCACTGATGTCATANNNNAGAACATAAACATCACTGATGTCATAAAAAACCTTTATTTGATCTAAGGATCATGCCAAAATTTTAATTGAACAGTTCTGAAGCTGCTAATAATATCTCATTAAAATGATGCTATAAAAGTTGAGTCTGTTGGGGATTAAGATACAGTTGGATTATGTCTAATCACATTTTTCTGACTGTTTGCCAAGGCTTTATAAAAGATTTTGTAGCATTCATGAAACAGGAAAATAAGTTTCCGTACTTAATGCTAAACAGATGTCATTGTTTTTGTAACAACACAAAAAGTTCAAGGTAAATCCTTCCCAGTGATCACTTCCTTTATAACATTGATTAAAAAATCTTAGTATATCTAAGTATTGGTAACATTTTCAAATCACTCAATATTATCAAAATCCTGTAAAAAAATCAGTAAAGCAAGGCACGCACATCCCCATAGGTGTTTCACTTTATTTCTCCTCCTATCTTTATTCTGAAATTCTGGGGTCCAGTACTATGCTACTGTACTCTGCTGTATTGATATAAATCTGGAATGTGTCTTCACTCACTGCAAAGCTAACAGAACTGCACTAATTTGGATAATCTTGGGATACAGCTCAGATAAAGACCTGACTGATTAAAAATACTGGCTATGCATGCCAAATTTTGGTATTTTTTTTTAATAGTGTAGGCTTGGTATATATTCAAACTGAAGTTCCCAAAAAAGCCAGTCTTTTCCAAGTGAGTCACAAGTGAATAATAGGGTATACAAGTCTTAACAGCTTCTTCTTTCTTTTCTCTTTTCTTTTTTTTTTTGGTAATTGCTTATAGGGGGCAATAGGAGTTAAAGTTCCTTTACACATCACTTAAATCACAGGTGAGCTAAAGAGTGTACAGTTCTATTACACAAGCTGAATAAAGCATTCAGTGTCCGTTGCCTTTGATATATGGCATCAGAAAAGTCCTTCAAAAATCAGTACATTCTCAGAATGACAATTGGCTGAAACAGTACTTAAAATCAGAAAGAAATGCTTTATGTCACAGTAGAGGGGACATAAATCCTAATGGCTTGAACTTTTAACTACTTCCTTTTAACAACCTCCTCCACTATTCTCCAGTCACTTTTTAAATGAACTGAGAAAGAAAACAAAACTAAATGCCAGCTTCAGGACTTTAAATTAGAGCTGCAGTTTAAGAACTGTTTTCCTTTACCTCTGAAATACAGTCTACCTAATTATTGTTATCACTGTGCTTTTTCCTTCAAAAGAAAATACTGACCCTTCCTATAGCTGACACTGAAAGAACCTAGCTGCCTGCAGTGGCAGCTCTGCAGCACCTCTTATTCAAGGAACAAGTTAGAATTCACTGAGAGAGGAAAAAAGAGAGAGCACAAAATTAACCATGAAAAACATATATCTGCCCCTAGTCTCTACAATGCTGTATTCACACTGAGGTATGGGAGACCCAGCCACAGGTGATGGAAGTCAGCTTTGGTCCCCAACAGTAGCTGGTTTATAATAAGGGTGATGCCCTCAATCTCTGAGGAAAGGATTTGTGTGACATCACTCACAAGCAGTCTCTGGGAGAAAGTGTACTGTACTGCTATGGTCCTAAAGAAAATTAAAAAGTCCTGCAAAGGTAAGATGAGCTTGAACAATCCAGTTAAATGGATGTAAGAATAGGAAACAGGATTAAACACAGGAGGATGGCAGCTCAATGCAGTGGACAGGAAACAGTCTGTCCTTCTTCAGAGCTGACTGATGCTAGACAAATAAGTGAAGTGCTCCACGCTTGGAAAAAAAACTTGCCTAGACACTGCTTCCAGATTCCCCCTATTACCAGAAACATCACTGTCAGAAAAAAAAAAAAAAAAAAAAAATGGCTATACTCACAAATGCACTTCTCTGTTTCATTTCTTATAATGTTGCCTACACTCTGCTGGAGACTTTTTCTAAATCAAGTTCATAGAGGAGAAAAATATACAGATAATAATCTGTCTCCAGCAATTCTCACATCTTATTCCTTCCAAAACAGAGAAGTGTTAAGCAGTCTATTAGAGGAAAAGATCTTTCTATGCTAGACCAATAGACCCTGAATGTTCAATTTCTTAGCTGTCTTTACTTTTCACATTGTATTTGGCTTTTAGCTATAGGGGTATCTGCAGAAAATAAATACAAAAGTCTAACGGTGAGAATATTCACAGACTTAGTCAGATGTTATGACATCGTTAAACAGAGATAAATTCAAAATTTTAAAAGGGGAAACTGATTCTAAAAATGTTACTTATTCCAATAAGATATAAATGGAATAAGTAATGGATCTGAATATTTCACAAAAGCTGGATGAACCGGTACTAAGGCCGTGACTGCATGATACAGTGCTTCAGAAGAAGCGCCTATTAAGATATTCTTGTCCATATCTGTTTGTTGTATTTTACAACAGAATGGTTCTTTTGTTCACACTCTGACCAATAAATATCTGTGCAGTCACAAACAGAGCAGTGATATTCCACAGTATGGGGACAGGAATGAGTAGCAGATGTGGTAAAATAAGGTCTTAAGCAAACACAAGTGCTGAAAGTTTTGTATCATGAATTCTACAAAAAAGTAATGAAGCCTAGGAGACAATTTAAAATACAAAACAGTTCCTTCAGCTGATATAAATCTCTCTAGCTTCAAAGATTTCAAATAATAGATGTTACACCAACAGAGCTTATTCTGATTTAAAAAAAAAAAAAAAAATGACAGAGCTTATTCTGATAGAGCTGAATTCTTACTGAGGGTGGGAAAACACCACTGGGCTGAGAGCTTGACCAGTTCTGATCACAGAATCACAGAAAGGCTGAGACTGGCAGGAGCCTCTGGGTCCAGCTGTTCCAACCCCTGCTCAAGCACGAACACCCTGAGCAAGGTACCCAGGCCCATGTCTAGGTGGCTTTTGAAGGTTTCCATGAGGAGACTCCACGACCCCTCTGGGTAACCTGTGCCAGTGCTCAGTCACCCACATAACACAGAAGAGCTTCTGGATGTCTGGATGGAAGACTAATCTAGTCAAGTTACAGTGCGCGGTCAAAGACAGAACATATAGAAACATCTAGAAGTTATAACATTCCAAAAACAATTACCCAGCTCCTATTCTTTTTTTTTTCTTGTTTGAAAATTTGTCTTCAGAATCACAAGTCCTTCTTTGCCTTTTTGATGATTATATAAATTAAGAGTAGCTCCATTATTAATTACAGTACAAGCCCTAGGCCAAAATAAGGCCCAAAGCTGACTTGTTTATTCCACATCTATTTCTCTTTTTTCTTATTTCCCCTACAATTTAATGTGTATCCATTGTATTTTTAAAGATTAATATAAGACTTTCTTTAAAAATAAAAATCACAAGATATCTAAATCTTCTACTTAGCTCTTATCTTCTTTTCAATCTCAGAACCTCCAAACCATTTTTCATTATCTTCATTGGTTATGCTGCTTTACTTCAGGGCAGGTTTTAATTAAATACTCACAATATTTGCTGTAAAAACATTTCATAATTTCTGTGGTGGCTAAAATAAGATCATAGTCATCCAACCTGTACTTCAGTGAAATGTTTAATTATCTCTCTACAAAACAGGCAAAATCATAAAACATACCTTCTAAAGGAGATAACAAGCTTTAATTCAGGATGTTTACAACCAAGGGGAATCATATTAACTGCAGATGTTAATTTACCATAACAAGACAGGTCTACTGCTAACTACTCCTTCTTTTAAAAAGAAAAACATTTGAAATAATTATTTTAACTGCAGGTGTTGGTAATGGCTCAGCAGGAACAAAAGTATCATTTAAAACCCATCCTGTCTTTCGTCTGTGTTTACAACCACAGCTTTATTCATTCTAACAATAGACAAAACATGACTAAAAGCAGCCTGTTTACCCACTTGTCAACAGCAGAAAGGCATCATTTTGGGGCCACACTACTGCAGTATGTTTATTTTTCCGACTCAAAAGCTTTTCAAATATTCTGACAGAAATGACCACAGCCGAAACCTATGGGCAGAGAAAAATTCTTTCCCTCTTTATATTATCTACTCATTTACACTATGCTCTGAAAATAAAAATTGTTGATTTTTATCAATTCATTTTTACTCTGGGATTTGGGTTTGTTTTCATTCTGGTTAACATGAAAATGAGTTTGGTAGTCATATGTTTCTGCCATACAAATGCTAGCTGAAAATGTACAAGACCACTTGATTCACATTATTACAACTAAAATTTTCTTTTGAGGAGATACAAATAACTTGAAAAAAAAATATCAGGAAAACAACATTAACCCTTCATAGAATCATAGAATGGTTTGGGCTGGAAGGGATCTTAAAATCATTTAGTTCCAATCCCTGTGCCATAGGCAGAGACACCTCCCGCTAGACCAGGTTGCTCAGAGCCCCATCCAGCCTGGCCTTGAACACTGTCAGGGAGGGAGCATCCACAACGTCTCCGGGCAACCTGTTCCAGTGTCTCACCACCCTCACAGGAAAGAATTTCTTCCTAATATCTAGCCTAAATCTCCCCTCTTCCAGTTTGTGGCCACTACCCCTTGTCCTATCGCCACATGCCCTTCTGAAGAGTCCCTCCCCAGCTCCCCTGCAGGGCCCTTTCAGGTACTGGAAGGCTGCTATCAGGTCCCCCCTGAGCCTTCTCTTCTCCAGGCTGAACAACCCCAACTCCCTCAGCCTGCCTTCGTAGGGGAGGTGCTCCAGCCCTCTGATCATCTTCGTGGCCCTCCTCTGGACCCCCTGCAACAGCTCGATGTCCTTCTTGTGTTGGGGGCCGCAGAACTGGACGCAGTACTCCAGGTGGGGACTCACGAGAGCAGAGTAGATCACCTCCCTCGCCTTGCTGGTCACGCTTCTCTTGATGTGGCTCAGGATGTGGTTGGCCTTCTGGGCTGCAAGTGCACGTTGTCAGCTCATGTTGAGTTTTCCATCAACCAACACCCCCAAATCCTTCTCCTCAGAGCTGCTCTCCAGCCATTCTCCCCCCAACCTGTATTTGTGCTTGGGATTGCCCCGACACAGGTGCAGGACCTTACACTTGGCCTTGTTGAACTTCATGAGGTTGGCATGGGTGCACCACTCCAGCCTGTCTCAGTCCCTCTGGATGGCATCCCTTCCCTCTAGCATGTCAACGGCACCACACAGCTTGGTGTTGTCTGCAAACTTGCTGAAGGTACACTCGATCCCACTGTCCATGTCACCAACAAAGATGTTAAACAGCACTGGTCTCAGGAACAGCTACCCTTACTAACATTCTTAAATTATGTAATGTTGAACATTTACTATCAGTAATATAAAAATTGATTGTGATATGAAACAAAATTTCGAATCTGGAAAGTGTGTTTTAATTAGCATATTTCATTTTGAAGTTGTCATGTCAATAAAAGTAGCACTTTGTTGTTACTTAGCCATTACATCCCAGTGATGAAAAGATTCTTTAGTAAATGTAAACTGTTACAAAGGCTGGGAAATGTACTGTCGATACTAGTTGCGTGCTGCCTTACTTAAGCTTCCCAAGAAAATGGATTATTCCCAAAAATGGAAAGACTTTAATATAATGTCCTTTATAGTATGAAGAGTTTCCATAAAGACTCTCTTGAGTAGTGAAATAATTATGTAAAACTTTGAGATTAAAAGCAATTTTTCTGTATCAGATAAGTCTTGATTATGAAATGTTCAGAAAATTGGTCTGATAATTGCTGATATGTTCATATCCCTCCGGGAAGGTATGTAATTCATCTGTGCATACTATAAACCATGCTAAGAAGTGGCCACCACATGACAAACTGAAATCAACAACTGTAATGCAAGAACTATCAAACTTTTTCCTGACTACAGTTTAGTGCAGAATTTCTAGAAAACTGAGGCAATTCTGTATGAACTGGAAGATAAAAAGACAGCACAAGCCAACTCATACCACAGAACTGTCCGATTTAAAGACTGACCTCTGACAACACATTATTTACAATCCACCAGTAACAGAAGTGAAAAGATCTACACAGAAAAGCAAGGGGAGGGGGACTGGTTGTTTGTTCACACACAAACACAAACAAACACAAACACACCCTCCAAGTAAAGAAAGATCTTGGAGGACTTCTCCCATATACCTTCTTTCTTTTTCTTTGTGTTCCTCCACATCCTGGTCTGACCTCTTTCTATCTTCTTTCAGGCTTCAAAGTAAAAAATACAATAGATCAGAATGGTACACTACCTGTAACTCTGGGAACCCAAAAAATTATTTGTATTCCTCATCCTCCAATGCCAGGTCTGCCAGACGTCTGTGACATACATATGCCCATCCACAGTCAGGCAGTATTTCAAAGAATTTTTCTCATGGTTTATAAATCTCTAATGGCGTTGTTTAAAGTTTGAGGACTTTGAGTGTTAGGTAAGATTCATGATTAACTTCATTTGATTCTTAATAGAGATGAAATTAATTTGCTTCATACCCATAAGCATTCAATCCCATGCATGTCAGTTTGGACTTTTGCAGGTGAATAGCACAATACAAATTTTACTAAGAAAATATTTAAACAGTAATAACAATGGAATTAAAAATAATGCATTGGCACATTAATTCTTCCTCACAGGTATCCACATAAAATTTATTCCAACTTACAAAAATCAAAATTGGACTTATCATTGAAGTTAACATTTATAACCTTACACCAACATTTGAGGATTAAGCCATGTCTTTTCTGTTTCACACTTCATAAACAACAATATAAAATTTGAACTTAATATGAAATTTTGGATTTCCAAAATGGAACAAATCTATAGTTTATTCTTCTACAGATATGTTGGTCTACATTGGTGAGGACAGTACTAATGGTTTGAAGTTGTTTGAAGGACGAATGGTTTGAAGGAGACATGAGCTGGCAAGGAAAGGTGGTAAGAAGTTACATTATTGAGTTTTTTTCATTATTATTTTTTTTTTTAAATTTAAATCATTCTCTTCTCAAGGAAATACAAACTCAGCACAATACCTGTCTCATTCTCTTTGCATTTCACACTGCTTAAAATTTGATCTTTATCTCTTCTATGCTATGATTCTGTTCTTTATTAAGAAATACATGGAAGCAGAAGTAATTTCCAATTCTGACTGAACAAAATTCACATTAAAATGAATGTGATATTCTCTACGTCGGGTATGCTTTTTGAGGATTATTCAGAAATTAATCAGTTACTAACAGTGCAATGGTAGTTGAATCAATGATTTTGCTTGCTTTTCACGATGTCAAATTTAAACAGAATAAATAAAGATTGTTGGAGTCCACTGTATTCTACAGCCCCTGTGGAACCCCTTGTTTTCTCTTTCTCTCATCATTATTGAAAAACAGGGATAATTTCTGCACTGTTTTCACATAGTGTAGGACATTCATCCCCCTTCAATAGTCCTGGGTGTACCATTCTCTTCGCCTAATTCAACTCATTGATCGCTTTAGGGAAAAGTGGAATAATACAGTAATCAGAATCTCTGCTACCTCCTGCTAACCTGGATGCATTCCTAAACAGCTCCCATTATGGACTTCAATCACATCTTGCATCCCCAGCGATGACTGCATAGTCTTTTAACAGGTGGACACATCTGTTCAGCTCTGCCAAACTCAACTTATGGTGACTGTGCTTTGAAATATTTGCATAGTTTTGTTCCAAATACTGGGTGCATCTGTTCAGATCCAATATTCTTTGGAATTCTGGTTTAGTTAAATAAAAGGAAATACTTGTATGTTTTTCAGTAGTTGTACAAATATACGTTTAGAATATTTTGAGAGACTTACATTTCCTGACCATTAGTTTTGTTATAGCCACTGAGCAATTATCACATATATTCTAATCTTTTCTAAAATCATAGTAGGTAGAGAAACATGGCTTCATAAAGAAACAAGGGATGCACAAGATTATCTATAACTAGATATTGTAGAGAGTATGAAGAGTGATTTGGAGGGTACTTATGGTCTCCAGTAAAAACAGACTTTTTTCTAGAAATACTTTGAGACAGAAAGCTGTGTTTTTGCTGTTGTTGGTCTTTATAATAATTGGGGACAATATTAGAGCAGTCATTTGGTAATTCCATACTTCTTTATATTTAAAAAAAATATCTTCTGAGAATAGTGCGCAAAGTCTGTGAAAACTCATATCCAGGGGCTTTATCGGGTTGCTAGCTGAAGTTTATTAAGAGCATGAGTCTGATTCACCAAGACAGCTCATATAGGTCAATTATTACTTTGGAGATCAGATAGAATTAAATCCACAGAAGAATTTAAGTGTGTTATACCAACCTGTCATTTTATGTGCACAAATAAAGAACTGAGAACCTAAGAAATATCACTTCTGTTGTTGCTCTACTCTGGAGGCACTTAAAACCTCAGGACACTTAAGACTTCAGCAATAAAATTCTCTGTTTGCCCAAGAGTGCCTTCATTTTCACAAGTCTGGGTGTCTGCTATTTAAATTCTATTCAACACTGCAAATCAAACATTTCACTATTTACCTCATTAGGAGAGCCTCATCTAAAGCAAGTCTAGGAGATTGTTTCTGGCATAAAATACCCTATATTTTAGAGACCTCATTGCGTTTAATACAAAATTCTCAAGACTTCTCCAAAATCATTTCCCAGGCTCTTGAGGGACAGAAAGTCAATTTCTCTTGTTGAAACAATGTATGAAATAATGATAATAACACAACTACAATATTACTACATAACTCTGTGCATAGAATAGTTATAGAACTATAATGTTATCTATAACAGACAAACATTTGGCAATGAAGGAAAATAGCGAGCATGAATCAATATGGCTCTTTATGCCAAATGCAACAACTCTTGTGTGGAAAGGATTATACTCAGGTACTGCTGCTTTGACGGATAATATGAACATTATTGTCCCATTGCACAATACGAAACAGTTTTTTCTCCATAAGTTTTGTGGACTGAACTTTATGTTACAAAATAGTGTTAGTAGTTGTTCCTGCTCTTTCTAACTATTCATGCAAGTAGAAACTGCTCCAGCAGAACAATCCTCAAAGTTAGTCTTGTGATGAGTGCAACAAAAGTACGAGTTTGAATCCTGCCACAGTAGAAGTGACCTCATAATAGATTCTCATCTTTTAAACATTGTATACTCGGCATTACCTAAGACACAGGCAGACAGTATTACCAGAGGACCAAGGAGGCTGGTATCACTTTATGAAAATAAATTATTCTAGTACCTACTTTCAAGAGCCACAACTTAGAGTGGTGGAATTCAGTTCAAAAGAGTAAGCTTGAAATCTCTTTATGCCTAGAAAGAAGTAAGATGTACAGGACTACTCACTCCGCAGCTATTTCCTAATGACTGTTCTCAGGAAGCTGGCCTTTCTGCTAGGCAACACATCAAGCCATATAACTTGATGAGGCCTCAATGTGTCAGATACTCACTGAGGTAGTTGTGCCTTAGTAGAAAGGTGCTAGAAAACGTTCAAGCTTAACAAGGAAATCTTGCAGTCCTATTGTCAAGAGTCATTTTCAATTAGTTTCTTAATGACAAAGCTCTCTAATCAAATAATTAAACATTTTTTATCTTTGAAGCATGTCAGAATCTACACATATAAATCTCATATACACCTAGCTTTAAAGAATTATCTCCTTATTAAAACTCAGTGTTAGAAAATAAATTAATTTTTAAAAAGATCATAGAATCATAGAATGGCTTGTGTTGGAAGGGACCTCAGAGATCATCTAGTTCCAAACCCCCTGCCGTGGACAGGGCTGCCAGCCACTAGCTCACTAGATCAAACTGCCCAGGAACCCATCCAGCCTGGCCTTGAACACAGCCAGGGATGGGGCAGCCACAGCTTCTCTGGGCAGCCTGTGCCAGGGCCTCACCACTCTCTCAGGGAAGAATTTCTTCCTGATGTCCAACCTGAATCTCCCCTCTTTCACTTTTAGCCCATTCCCCCTTGTCCTACCATTATCCACCCGTGTAAAAAGTCGGTCCCCCTCCTGCCTGTAAGCTCCTTTTAAGCATTGGAAGGCCGCAATGAGGTCTCCCCGGAGCCTTCTCTTTTCCAAGCTGAACAATCCCAACTCCCTCAACCTTTCTTCACAGGAGAGGTGCTCCAGCCCTCTGATCATTTTGGTGGCCCTCCTCTGGACCCGCTCCAACAGCTCCACATCCCCTCTGTACTGGGGGCCCCAGGCCTGGACACAGTACTCCAGGTGAGGCCTTCCAAGGGCAGAGTAGAGGGGGACGATCCCCTCCCTCTCCCTGCTGGCCACCCCTCTCTTGATGCAGCCCAGGATGCCATTGGCCTTCCTGGCTGCAAGAGCGCACTGCCGGCTCATGGCCAGCTTTTCGTCGATCACAACGCCCAAGTTCTTCTCCACAGGGCTGCTCTCAAGGACTTCTTCTCCCAGTGTGTACACACACCTGGGATTGCCCCCACCCATGCACAACACCTTGCCCTTGGCCTTGTTGAACCTCATCAGGTTCTCGTGGGCCCACTTTTGCAGCCTGTCCAGGTCCCTCTGGATGGCATCCCTTCCTTCAGGGGGATCAACTGCACCACTCAGCTTGGTGTCATCAGCAAACTTGCTGAGGGTGCACTCGATCCCACATAAGATCAGACCTTTCTTATGTGGCTGAGGTCCAATTTTACTCCCAGTTCTGAGCTACTTAACTTACATATGTAGAAATTCAAACAGTACTTATGGATCTGCAATATCCTGACCTCAAAAGCAGATTCATTCAAAATCATGCTGAAGATCTGAGAGTATGTGTCCATATAAGATATAAAAGAAGAAATGCAGTTAATATTAAGCTTACATTCAGTTTATATAGAAAACATTTTTTTTCTCTGTATTCTCTGTATACACATACCTGCCACCACCTTCTGTTAAATACACTAAGTAAAGTTTAGGTGATTCTCATTCTATTTTATCACTCCTGTTCAGTATCAGAAAAGTTGAACTACCACCACCGACGTCTCTGGCATAGAATATGTTACACATTTCACGTCACTAAATGGGATGTGAAGGTACAGAGAAAGTCCATAACTTAGCTGTAGGCTCTCCAAAACTGACAGAGGCCTCCAGTTTATCCACTGTCTTTTGCCTTGCCTGCTGAAGTCCAGTGTCCATTGTGCCTTAAATTCCCAAGATGCCTACAGTGCTGTGCAAAGCCTACACCTAAGCAGCAATGTACCTATGTGGATCCATCCCACTGTGATTTCTTTAACACCTTACTTTATTATGGGACCTACTGCAGCTTGGAATGCATCAGATTTCTACAAGAATTTTAGATTACAGTAAAAATGAGTAAAAGGAATTTAACTTCTGATGCAAACGTAATTATGGATCTAATGCACCTCTCCACCTTTCCAGGCTTAAAATTTTGTCATTCCATTGAGTTCACTGGAATGATGTTGAAATAAAACTGAACTAATAATACATGGGAGTGTTTCTTCAGTGGGATCCCTCAGTGGCAGTGAAAGGAAGCAGGTAATTACTGTCTAGCTTCAGTTATTTGGAAGAAGGAAGGAGACAAACAGATTTTTTAGAATAGACTCATAATGCTGGAAATAAACTGAGATAAGTTCTGAATCTAAGGGGAAACATTCTGAATATGAGATTTTGTTATTATTATTGTGGCATATTCTACCAATGGAGACTAAACTTTATCCCAGGAAACACTGGACAAAATTGCTAGTGACTTTGTTTGCCCTTTGCTGAAGATCAGATTTTAGAGATGTTCAGCAGCATATTTCTTGTACTGGATCAGAAGCCTCATTATCTCATTATTTCTTATACTGGAGTTGTTCTTGGTACTTCTGCTGTGAATGACTTTTGATGAGAACAAGGTTCACAGTGGAGCTGAGCACACTCATTTGTAGGTACTTGCTTTAACTTAGACTGAAGATTAGTCAGTATTACAACGATTTTGAATTTTCAGTAGCAGAATTCTATTTTCGAATTCAGAATTCCCAGATATTTGTCTTCTACCCATCCAAGAAATAGGAGATGAGTGAGCAGTACTGAAAGGGTTAGCCAGCCACGCATTGCTCACACACATCTTCAGACCACAGATCTCAAACGCTGCAGGAAATAACCTTGGATCAGCAGAAACTTAAACTGGCTCATTGTGCTGTATCTTTTCTATCTTTACTGTCTCAGAGTCTTGGAAACTATTTGCTAATTTAATTTGTTGTGATTAATACATTGTTCCAGTGTGTCCTGCTGTTACAATCTGCAGGAGAATTTAGTTATAATGATGGCTAAACTCAACAGCAAATTTTAACAACAGGAATTATAGCACCATTATGCAGAAATGTCTAGCAAATTATGCAATTGTGTCTACGACAATATAAATCTCAAATATATTAAACATCTCTTTGTTTCTTCGAAGGGGCTAGCCTGGGTGCCAGCCAAAATGTAAAATTCACAAAAGCAATTTAATTTTTTTTTTTTTCTATCCTATGAGCATTTCAGAAGACTGTTAGCTGAAGCTCTAGGTCTGTACTAGTTCTGTTGATTCCAAAATTGTATTTGCTTACACAAACTCCATGCACATTGCAAGTTATAAGTAACATCCCAAATATGACTCAAGTTTCTTAGAAATGTACTGCTAAGCATACATTCCAAAGCGATTTATAAATGCATAAAATGTCAGGTTAGCAAATCTGAGGACATTTACAAAATGAGCAAAAGAAGTAGTAAATGCTTATCAGGCATTTACTGAATGGCACTTACTGAGAGGTATAAACAAAGGTATTTTTCCTCTGACAAAATTTCACTAGGAATGCACAACTGCAAAAGGATAAGAAAAGAGTTTGTGACTATAATTTGAGACCACTGCAAACACTTTATAGTGTTCTAAATAATTCGCCAAGCAAGTAATGCATGTTGCAAATAACAAGAGAGAAACTTCAAAAGCTTTTCCAGCCTTCCACATGCAAACTAACCAAGTCTTTAATCAACTCCCTTCTCTCCTCTTCCCCAAATTCCCTGATTCTAAACTATTTAATGCTTTGCTAATCCCCACAGCTTGAATTCACTGAATTTTTTTTCAGCCTCAAGTTCCCTCTACTGTCCTGTTTCTCTTTTAACACCCACACTCCTTTCATCTTTTATAATATTCCTACTATAGGTCTTCAGCAGAGTCTGCAATGACTTTTCATAGGCTCAAAGTGGCAGCTGTTACAAAGTTATACTCCATGGGATTCTCTGATGCCATCCTCAAAATGCACTACACGTCCCAGAGAATGAAAGAATGCTTTTAGAGAAAAGAATGGCTGACTCCTTTCCATCAGATCCAATGCCGGCTTTTTTCCTTCTTCTACCTCATGTTTTATCACCATTTGAGGTAGAACCTCAAAGCACCACTCTGAGACTTCTGGATTCTCCAGAGACCTCAGCACTGGACTGGTTGGAAACCATCAACTGCAGATCATCCCTGGCTTATCCCATCATAGTGCTCCTGCTGCAGGCATGTATTGCAGGGACATGTCATCCACCAGAACAAACATCTAATCCCATACTGTATGTAGTCTATCCAACTGCAGTGAGGAAAAGCTCTCTTATTTTCAAAACAAAGCAGAATTAAATGAGTACAACCACAGACCATACCCTACCACCTTCACTCTGCCCTCCCAGCAGTTCCAGATTTCCATTGCACAACTGATAACCTGCTCGACGTGACTTGACTGCACTGTGGTCTCCAGCAGCCCACTTTTTACAAATTGCTAGTAGTATAGAAAACAGTATACATGGGGAAGCAAAAAATAAGGAAATCAAAGTAAGGTATGTTGTTTGTAGGAGAGGACACGTGATAGAAATAAAATGTGTATTATTGAAAGGAAATACATAAAGAATATGTAAGTTGTAAGTATAAAGATGGCTTGATTATCTCATTTTTATGTGTCTGTGATGTATGTGAAACATATCAACAAAATGTGTTGTGTGTCTTTAATTTCTGCTGCACTTCATCTAGCTTTCCAACATGAGATCAAGGTAGATNATGTAAATTCTAAGGATCAGAAAGTAAACTGTGCTTAGGGATTTTAATCCACCTAGATTATTTAATGAGTTTCAATTTCATTATGCTTGCATCAATTAGAAAATAACAAGTACAACAGTCCACAGGATAGCTGAAATTTGAACTTCAGAAACTACTTCTTAACAAATGTATGTGTTCAGCTTTTGGGGGAAAAAACAGCTGATTTTATTCATTTCCTCACTAAGTCACACATTAATATTATCTCCAAGGACTCATTATGGGCACGTCTGCACTCAGAATAAAAACAAAAACATTTTGTTACAGAAATGCCATGCTTCTGCAGTCTCTTGCAGAGACAATTATAAACTACTATAACAATTTATTGTAACAAGTGCAATTTCTAATTTAGATTATAACTATTATAATTTATGAATATTATAGAAATTAACAAGANNAAATTAACAAGATTATTCAAACTCCTAAACAAATATTCTGTTGCCTGAATTTATACATTAGACCAATCAGTAGCAGACAGCCTTAGAGAAATGTCTCTGTGTCCATATCTCTGTGTTATAAAGAGCTTTAATTCCCTGGAAATGAGGAGTTCTTGGCAACAGCTATACAAACCATAACATTCCCATTTCAAGACATTTTATTTAAATCTATATACAGAGTGTACTAGACACTTTATAGCCTATCTTTAACTATAAAGACTTGTTCCATATCCCATAGAGTTTCCACTCTCACTTGAAGACTTGATGAATTGAGTGAGTGGAGAGAATACAGAATAAAGAAAACTAAGTTTTATAGAATAGTAACTAAAGAGTAAACAATATGAATTCAGAATAACACTATAAATTTGGAAGATGTATTTGGAAAGGAAACTCAGATGATTCAACATGACAATAACTCCTAGTACAATAGCCTGTATGTTGAATTCAAATTGAAACTTACGTAAGGTCTTGATTAGATCAGAGACTTATTAAAATTGTAATCCTGTGCTTTTCTTGACTATTGCTGAATTACTGTTTTTTGTTGTTGTTTTTTTTTCCAAAGAGGAGGTTATGTAATTATCATACATGGCTTTTCACTGCTCCTTTGAAATTTACTGGATATTAATAAATTCGTATTATTTAATAATTTCATATCATTGACACATTACTTCAGAGGAATGAATAATCTCTTCATCCATTCTGAAGTCTGTAAGTTGTCTTTGTCTGTACCTGCTTTCTTTTAACTACAAAAATGTACGTTCATACTGCATCAATATCTATTTTAATATTTTAAACAGGGGAAAATAAATACATTTCCTGAAGTAAGAAAAAAGCAGTCTCATTTGTCTGATGAATCTAGCACTTCCTGAAAACCTCTTACAGATAATATAAAGACAAAAGAGTAAAATGATATGGAAGACTCAACAATTTTTTATACTGTTGAAAAGCAAAAGCATTAAGCAGGGAAGGGCAAGATCACAATCTGCAAATATTTTCAAGGCTTACAAAACAAATGAAGGAAAGGAATTAATTTATAAGGCTGGAAAGAATAATTCACCCCACTGAGGAATCACTGGATGAAGTCCTATGGTCTGTTTTACTCATGAGGTCAGACAGAGATCGTCATAATATATTTCTGGCCTTAAGCCTGTAAATCACACTATCCAAAGTTGACAATTCAAAGAGACATCTGCACCTAAGGAGAAAAAAGTTTAACTGAGATATTAGAATAATATTCTTAAACATAGAAGTCTGGATACCTGTGTTTTCAGTGATCCCTAGCTCCCTTCCTTACCTCCATCCTTCCCCTTTCTTCATTGAGAAAAATCCAAAAATAAGTACAACACTAAGTCCATACTAGCAATACCACAGAATCTGGTGATGTCCTAAGAATTAGAAAAAATTAGGGCAACTCCCTCTTATGCCAGAGAGAGGTTTGTTATGCCACATGTACCTTGTCACATCTATGTAGTTTTTAAAGACTGACATTGTTTTTCAGGAATCTTGATCAGTTCTGAGATCCCATGAGATGTCTGTATTGTTAATCAAAAACAATTGTCTACAACAGCATAGTGAGTATAAAATGCTAAGCATTTAAGATGCAGACATCTGCACTCTTTTCCGTACCTATTTCTTCCTCAAACTCAAGCTGGAAGCTGCATGCAACAGCTTCAATAACTTAGAACTAAAAAGTCAAAAGAAGGTTAGATTAAGAGGTTAGAGAGTATGATATATGAGTAATTCTGCAGAATGCAAAGGTCAGACCAGACGACCCAAAGGACTTTTTTCTCTGCTTCTAATACCTCTGATTCACTCTCCTGCTGTTCTTCCAAAGACATTTCAGTGCTTCTTACTTCTTTGCATCCTTACACGTAACCCAAAGGGAAAGCAGTGAGAAGCCAAAATACAAGAAAAAAATTCAAAACATCTTACATGCAGAAAGTGACAATACATGTTTCAGATAGTAAAACAGAGGCAAGATTTACAAAAGTATTTATCTGCCAAAATGCAAATATGTGCTTGCTAAAATTTACCAATTAAAAAAAAAAAAAAAAAAGAACCGAACNAAAAAAAAAAAAAAAAAAAGTATCTGACTAGATAGTGTTGAAAACCTGCATCTCAATGTCTATAAATAGCCCCACAAATCCAGCACTCAAAAATCTGTGTTTTTTGCTGTATAAGGAACTGAGCCCCCCTGGATAGTTTTCAGGTAAAGTAAAGTAAAAATCAAAGAGATGTGTGCATGTATGCATATATAACACTTGTTTTGAGGAAATGGCAATATAGTGGGATAATAATAGCTGTGCTTGAATTACCATTTTTGATTCATGGATGTAACAGCACAGTTAAGCAAAGAAACTGCTTAAGCAAGGAATAATGTTGCTCTTATGTACATATCACACTTTACAATATCCATGAAAACACAGTCTAACTCAACGCTTACCAGTTTGTTAAAAAAGCACAGAGGAGTGGGCTTGAGATGGTTGAAAAGGAAGTCCAACACACAATGCAGCTGTGCAATGTAATGCACAGATGTGTTTCCTTCTTCCTGAGAAGTACTGGTGTAACGTAAAATGCACCTGTCATTTGTAAGTGTGGTGGACCTTTGTCAGTTTGTTGTTATCTGAAGTGTGAGGAAGTCAACTTTTTAGCTTTGATTGAGTACTTCGTATATGAAGCATACAAAATATTTAGACAGCTCCATACCTGTCATTTTCAGCAGGCTAATCATGTTTATAAAGATGCTTTATAAAGGCTTGTTTTCACCTTTTGTAAAAAAACATTCTCTACAGTTACAACTTCTCCTCAGTTTGCTGTTCAGTCTGCATTTGCCCTTTCCTGTACTGCCCTTACCAGCTGCTGCTACCCTTTCCCCTGAAAATAAGAGTTTAGTGGATGAATTTTTCCCTGAGGAAGTTGTATGTGCTTCCCTTTAGGTAACCTGCAATGCAGTAGGATGCACTGCAGCCAGTACACTCTCTTCTCGAACAGATTGTTTTACTCTAATTCTTCTCCCTTTCTTCATGTCTCTCTGCCCATAACAGGGAAGAAAAACTGCTTGGAGTCATCTAGTTTGATATTTTGCTTTTGCCTGGCTGCTTGTAAAAGCCTGTCTCTGTTATCAATATGTGATACAGCAAGCCTTCTTTGAGGTTACTAGGGGCTTTGCATAGTGGGATATACTACTTTACCACGTAAACTCAGTCTTCTCTGAAATGTCAGTCTTTAAAAAACTCCCCATTAACTGCCATAACAGCATGTCATTGTGAGTTTAAATTTTTTAGACACCAAGAACTACACTTTCAGCTGGGAACAAAATCACTCCAGTTTGATCAGCTCACATACATTCACTTAAGTTCAGTAATCAGATTTATTTCAGCTAAGTCCTCTAAAAGGCCTCATCTCACCCATGTTCCAAGAGATTACCTGGTACATGTTAACTCCAGACAAAATGCAGGTATCAGGATTATTTGGGGTTTCCTTTCCAGCTGGAAATGATACCAACTTTTACAAAATAATAATGTTGTAGTCAGAGAGATTGTTTAGAAAGAGGAAGTGAAGAACAGGTCCATTGCTTCCTTAAAAGGAGCATTTGTGATTCTTACAACCACGTTTCTCACCTTCCACGGAAAGGTTCATTCTCTACACTATGGAGTTCACCTCTATGAAAACATGGACAATCCCTTACCCCTTGTTACTGAAGTTGTGCCAAAAGCAGATAAAAATAGAATGTATCATAGTGATGGAAAAAAGTAAGAGGAAGACAGAATGCATGTTTCTGCAGTGTCATGCTTAGCATATTAATCAGTGGTCGAAGAACAAGGTCTAAGGTCTCAAGGTACATTTCTGGTACATTCAGTACATTTAAAATAAAACGGCTGTGCTGAGAGCAAAAATCAGAATTAAGGTCTCCCTGCTCCAGCATAGACAAGATCGTGGCTTTTAGAGCCGTGAGTCCTACTTTCTTGCTTTCCATTACAGCTTTCTTTTCCCACAGTGCAAAGGTAACATACAGCCTCATCACCCTTCCCTACAGGTCCTCCACTGAGAGCAAGTAAGCTGATCGTGACGTTATAAGGACACAGATTAATAATCAGAATACTGCCAGATCAAAGCAAAAAGCATCTTATTCATACAGATACCTGTGAATATCCATTGTGAATTAAACTGCACAGAGTTACTGCTCATTGCAGCTGATCCGTATTTCCCCAGGTGGAAGGTTCCAGCTTTGTTTCCGGTATTTTCCCTTGTGATTGGGTGGCCATGGACTTTGCCTCCCACACCTGCTGTGAAGGTCTCTTCCCCATCACTAAACAGGAAAACACCAGTCAGTTGTCAGGAGTGTGAACATACTGTGTGAAGGCATCTTTTGTCATTGTCATCCTGCCACAACCTTATTTCCTGTATTCTTTAAGGTCTGAGTGTATCAGGTCATCAGCTGTGCAGTCTTTTGTCAAAAGTGTTTCGTAAAGTTGGTTTAAACAAACCTAACACAAAAGATTACAGCCCCAACATTAGGGGATATCAGTGCAGAGAATCTGCTCAGTGCCACCTGCTATCTTATAACCATGCAGCTTTGTAAAGCACTACTATCACTGCTACTAGCAAGCTGTAAGATTTGTACTGAATTTGCAAGGCCTCAGGACTGATGTTTGCAAGGCCTACTGTGTCTGAACCTCCTTGATGTGCCTGCAGCTTTTTTTTTTTTTTTTCACTTGGTTTTTTTTGCTGTAACAGCAATCTATTTAATTGTTGAGCTGTCTGTGGGTAATTTGATATACTTTTGTTTATCTTTGTATGCTATTACTATAGATTTTGAAAACTTAGCATAATAATGTAGCATAGAAAATGCAAGTCTGATACATAAATAAAGGCCCTAATTGCTAAAGACATACGATTAGGAATGCAGGAGTACAGGCGCAGGATGACAAAAGATGGGGCACAGACTGGAGACCCCACAGCTGTAAACAATGCCTCAGTCCATTAAGAAATACAGACCTGGACATGGCCAAAACTGAGCTTAGCAGTATCAAAGAAAAC
>VXAV01008951.1:180183-194438 GCA_013399715.1 Alectura lathami | reverse complement strand
CTTAGCAGTATCAAAGAAAACAAAGAAATACCATCTGAAGTATGTAAAAGCCATACATAGCAAATTTTGATGCAACATCAACCTGTAAACCAATAAAGAAAGTTCATACAGAAAGAACCTGAGGGCTATAAACTGAGTGCATGTATAACAATTTTAACCATCTTATTATTCCTTCTTTTTCTGTAATAATTAGTTCTGGATTAATAGTGACTAGACTCTCAAATTTCAGTTAGCTAACAATAAATTCATGGATTTATATGCATACCTCAGGTGAGCTTTCTCTTTGTTCTGAGAGTTTGGTTCTCACTGGGAGTAGTGCTATTGGTTGCACTAAGCCTCTGCTGGTAAGGGACTGGAATGGAATTTGAATAAAAACAAGAAAAAAAAAAATCAGAATAATTTCCTCCCATGTAAACACAAAGTACAAATAAATATTAAAATCCAGGCATGCCATTCCAACACTGCTGAATTTCGATGGTAGCTATTTTACTTGCTATATACTTCATTAAGATGATTTCATTCATCTTTCAGCAGACACTTAAGCTTTAAAAACTCCTGCAGTTGAATAATGCCACCTTAACAGCTTAGCTTATTTTGCTGTGCCAAAACATCTCTAACTGAATGGGGTCCCATAAAACATGTTTTTGATATCGAACCAAGAGGAACTGCAGTTCTGAGAATTCTTCCACAAATGTCAGTGATAATATAGTTGGAAATACTTTGTTCTAGACCTAATGTTCTAGCAAAAAATATCACCCCAAAAGTACTTTTGTAACATTTATGTCACAGCATGTGTGGCAGCGTTGATTGAATGAAACAATCCACGGGCTAGTTTTATCCTGCTGGGCAAATTTTTATCTCTGTGTGCTGAAATCCAAAAGTGATTAGCATACCAGAAAGACATGCGGTGCCATCCCTAGTTCTTTGTCAGAAAACAGAAGCTTCGTTTTTGGTAGCATTTCAAAAATTTGGAAACAAGGGCAGCTGATGGAAACCCTTGCAGCTGTTCAGTGTCAGCCCTGAGACCAGTAGGAGAGCCCTGAAGTTCTCTGTCCCTGCTTACCACAAGGGGAAAAGAGGGCATAAATCACTGTTTTAAAAAGATCACATTTGTTGAAGAAAATAAACCAAACTTTTGTTTGCTTGTTTATTTGTTGTAATCTTTGCACCTTCTTGCTTTATTTGGGCACCTATTCACATCAACCACTAGATGTATCGTGTCTTCCACCAAGGATGTGTAACTACAGTGCTGTGGTAGGCACCTGAACATGCTTCTGCTGTGGCGCCTGAGAACAGCTCTGTTCCTCTGCCACCACAATGTAAACACACATTCAACCCACTCTGAACAAAAATAAATTCCATGTAGTACTTGTAATTTTTTGTCTTTTAATCACATCTGCTAGAGATGGAAAATGTGTATATATTCCATTTTCTATTATTTAATGAACTTTTAGCTGTTTCAAGCAGTGGAAGTATATTATTACCTTTGAAAGTTGTTTTAAAAAAACATAAACGTTATTGCAGCAAAGATTTTAATCTGAGTTTTCCTTATGTAATGTAATTGCAAAAGCTAATCCTTTCTATGATGAAAAACAATTCCAGTAATTTCTGTTGTGCTTGTAACTGAGCCTACATTTTCCAAAATATATTTGCATGTACTCAGCAACTTGTAGAAGTTATAATTTAGAAAATTTGTTTCTATAATCTTTCCTTATAAATCAATCCCTTCTACCCAGTGTACATGCTTATTCCTTTCCTTTTCACCTCTCCTAATATAAGAGTTCTTTTCTTCTGCTGTGGCATGCCCATCACTTACCATTCGCTCAAAACAGTGTTGCTATGAGCGCCGCTTCAATTCCTCCCCCTTTTCTCTTCTTACATAAAGATAAGCTGACTGCAAAATGGAGGAGTACTTGCAAGCTGGAATGGGCTATACACGCTGAAGTGCCTGGTTATAGCCAAGCTCTCTCACCGAGCCTTTCTGTGCTACCTTTCACAGATCACACCACATCTACATCATCAGGTAAAAATCTGTTCAATAGGGTAAAAAAAAAGTACAAGAACCCGTCTTGCCCCCAACACTCACTTTAAGCCATCTCCCTTTATTTTAACTACCTTGAGCTGCATGCTCACATGAACCTCCAGGTCTCCCGCTCCACAGTGAGGGCATTGGTTATCTCCTATTCAGGTTTTGCACAGCTAGCACAGTAGTTCCCCATTCTTTTTACCTATAGGACAATGCATTGAGCCGGTTTACATTCAATGTCTCTCCCTAATGAGTGCTACTCCTAATGGTATGTCTGTGTTACACAGCTAGCATGTAACACAAAGGGTGCATCAGGACTGCCATCCACTAGTAGAGGCTACAAATACATTTCAGGATAGTATAGAAAATCCTACATTCCCAGCAAAACCTTCTTATATTGTTACCAGTGTCAGCACATCCAGGATATTAATTTAGCCTTCTTTTTCATCATTCTATCATCATGTTATGGATGATCAAATGCCTGCAGTATGATACTGCACGAAATGATGCAAACTCATTTAAGGCAGTATGGTGAGATTACTTACACAATTATTTCCACCACAGGACAGGAATATTCCTTTTTCTGCTATTAATATCTGCTTTAAAAAACATCCAGGTCCTTTATCAGCTCAAAGTTTTCACATAACTGAAATTAGTAGCATTAATCTTCTCTTCTGCAATAAAAACATGTATAAGAATTACTCAGCGATAGCCTTAATGCCATCCATATTCCAATTCAAATGCTAAACTAGGTTCTCGCACTGCTGCTTGGGCACATTACTCTAGCATGGCAGATTTGTCACTGTAGCAGTAAAATGCTTTTCTTTTGTACCTTGACTCCTTTTTAAGTCAGCTGAAGATCATGTTATTTCTTCCCATTTTAAACACTGGGGGAAAAAAATTGTAGGGTGCAGGGAGAAGAGGCGTTTTCTTTTTTCTAAACAGTGCATTAAAAGATTAGCAGCACACAGAAGCAAAAGCACAACAATGCTGTAAAATAACTCTCTGTCCTCTACTTGAAAAAGATTAGCACAAATTCATGACATTAGGTTAGCTTGCTTTTCACAGATCCTGCTAGCTGGGATTTTCATAAAGCAGAACTTCAGCCATGCTTTTCCAGATTCTGACATTCTGAGCCTAACAAAGGCTGCCTACAATTTCCAGGTCTTTTTGCCCTTCAAGTAAACTGTAATAAGCAAAGGGAAGATGTACACAAGGGCCCCTGCATTAAAACCCTGCATTCTGTGACAGGCGGAGATTGCCATCTGCTGGTCTCTGGCCTCTACCTAAAGGCAAGCAAAGGGGATTTCAGTAAGGATCTCTGCAGTGGCCCTTGCTTCAAAGCAAAGGATATTTTTATTCAGCCTGTTCAATAAGCATATTGAAACATAGATTTGCACAAATCAGCATTTATTTGGAAATGAGGCCAGACTGTTTGGTCACCTCTTGCTCTCTAGCTGTGAGTTGGTATGATAGTTGGTAGGTGGCACCTGCAAGATGCAAAGTTCTGCTGTTTCAAAGATAAGCATAAACAGCAGTGGAATAATACTGCAGAGACTCTGACACATGTATGGACATCACACAACCCTGCCAGAATGTGATTCTCTGAACGGCAAGATAGGGGGCTTGTCAGGCAGCTGTAACGGCTGGGGAGCAGGACTGCGCAGACAGCCTGCGGACACCTCACACGTTTCTGCATCCCCTTGGTATTCGCCCCACAGCAGGGCAGCTCTTGGCAGCTGTGCTTGTCCCCATGCTGCAGCTGCCAGGTGACCCCCCCGTACATGGGCAGTGATGCATACAACCCCCCGGCATCACACTTGCAGCGTGAGATATCTCTGCTCACAACTGCTCGGGCACGATGTCTTTCTCACGATGCAGACAGAGAGACAAGGACGCCTGCTCCCTGCCTAAGAGGTTAAATTGCCCGTGTAAATGAGGACAGCACCAAAACACCGCACTGCGAACAGCCGCAGCAGACACGGGCACGTACTCCGTCCCACCAGCTGCATGTGGGGCCCCGGGACGTTGCTGGGCGGAGAGCACAGCAGCACCAAAGCCGCCCCGTGGCAGGGGGCCTCGGGGTATTTCTCAGAGCGGGGATGGGAGCTGCGCAGCAGTGCCAGAGACCTGCTTCCCTCCCTGCGGCCCCGCACAGCCACATGCAGGCACGCTGCCTGGCACTCACACACCGCTTTTCTCTAGCTGTCAATTGTCTAGCCCAGTAGAAAAAAAAAAAAGAAAAAAAGAAAGGCTTAGAGACAGTACAGAAGGGTTGAAGGGTTTAAATGGGAGTATAGAGGAATATAGAGTCGTGTACATACAGGAGGCTACATTGGTATCACAGAAAAAATTATTTTGCTTGATAAGAATCTGAGCAAGAGAGCATGGCATGTGAGTGGCTGTACCCACACAGCAGCACTCGAGCGTTTTCTGCAGTGCTACCAATAACCACAGCAGTCTGGAGACACCTGGTACGCAGGAGTAACTCCTGACTCCGAGGTGCCTGAGAGCTGAATGCGCAGCCCTGCCGCCCAGCCTGCCCTCCTGCTTACCGCTGCAGGACAGGCTGCGAGAACTGAGAAGCAGAAACCATCCCGACCATTAGTTTAGATGTGCGGCAGTCAGCCACTCAGCACAGCACTCCGCATTACATTGCAGTCTCACAGATAGCATCAATAGCCACGTCTGTGCGCAAACGTGCATCTGCACAGCCTGGAATTTCTGGTTTGCTATTTGTTTTCTAACTGAAGTAATGTCTGAGGAGAGCATACTCTCTAGAAGCAGTCAACTCCTTACAAAAGTTAAAGGGAATGTTTGACTAAAAAAAANAAAAAAAAAAAAAAAAAGCTGAAAAGAATTTTTTTCCTTTTTTTTCAGCCACTGAGGAAAAAAAAAAAAAAAAATCTGTAAAAAATCTATAATCCTGTTCTGAATGAAATTTCAGTCCATCCTCTATTATGGCTATGCTGCCTTCTCTTCCTTACTATATTGTTCAAAATTGTTAACACTACGGTGCACTGGAACTTGTGTTTTCAGTTATTTCTCCGTCACTATTTCACCTCTTTCCTAATCAGTATGCTGGATGACTGCATATTTAGTACATATTCCTTAGACTGATTCCTTACTCCCAGATGAATTGTTTAACATTCTTCTACATTGAACTGCATTTGCTACCTGGTAGTTCACTACTTAAATGATCCAGAACATTCTGTGTTTTAGTTTGGTTTCTACCACCTTTTATTTCTTTCAGAAAACAAAAAATATATGCATAAATAAATATAGTAAAAAACAACAAAAATGTTATAAAATTCAGTTTTTAAAAAGGTTTCCAACTGCTTCTGCTTGTTATCCATTTTTTTCCCTAGAATAAATCAGGATGCTGTTTTTCATTAGAAACTACAATGTATACTTTGAATTTAGTTTGTATGTAACAATTTCAAAGAAAATTCTGAAGTAACATGGTCAGCTATAAATTAATAGTGAATGAATGCATATTTCTTGGTTTTGTAGGCATGCATTTAGAATCTACAAATAAAGAGTAGGCTCGTTGTGGACTCATCCTTATGCATCCTTATCCTCTTGTTTCAGAACTTGCTTACAAGAGCAATGTAGCATTATTTCATAAATGTACATCTGACCAGAACTTACATATTTGCAGTGCAATACCTTTATGACCAAACAGATAGAGACATAATAAATCCAAGTCCCGCCATGTATTCACCCCATATGAGGTATCTTTAAAACATGCTTTCACAGACATTTTTATTCTAAAGGAAAATAATTTGTATTGTGGCACCTATTATCTGATTAGACTGAGATTTTATTAACCCACCTAATGCATTGCTCCTGTGTCTGTCTTTCATTTGCAGCAGTGCAAGTCTTATTTTTCACTCCCTTTTCAATTTGTAGCAATGAGGAAGCTTTATTTTCTTTAGAATTCATCAAAGGGCAAAAATAGAGAAAACTCACTCTCCAACAACCACCCAACAAATTAAGAAATAAATTACTTTAGGGAACATGTATAGCTCCACCAACCAGCCTGAGACCTCTGCTGCCCTATTTTGAAACGGCCCTCCAATTTTCTGCTCACCTGATTGTGTGCAGACTTTTTTCCAGGTGGGTGACATTCACTTCTGTGCACTAAAAGGGTTTTTGGCCTTCTTAAGACTTAATACAAACATTGCATGAGCGCTATTCTGGTCTTCCCCGTACCCCTGGAAAGGCTGAAGAGTGTTTTAATGACCCAATTTCCTTCAGGCTGTTACAAAGGTGTCTGGTTTTCTTTGAATCTTGCTGTTTTCATTTCTTATCACAAAGCCTTCCCTATAGACACGTTATCACTGGCAAGCGCTGCAGGATGGAGCAGGTTGTAATTTCTTACCTTTATGCTCCCTGCTTTAATCAGAATGGCATTTATACAAACCTCTCCCACCAGAATTTATCCTGCCTTTCCGAAGCTCTCAGATCTATAGGCTGAATCACCCTGAACGCAGTGCGAAGTGTCGCACATCCCTTTACCTCCTGTGCAGTTTCGCTGATATGAATCCACGCCACCGCGACACTCGGTGTAATCAGCAGAGACCCCAAACACTCTGCACACAAGTCCAGCCATATATGACCCTTCTTATACAGCCTTTCTTTCAAACAGCAGCCCGGTAGCCAGCAGGCTCTGGGGCACTGCCCAACAACTCAATTTCTCAGTTTGTACTTCTCCTACAGTGGCGGTACCGGATGCCCCTCCATGACCATTGTCAGGCTGCTTTGAGATGTTACATACCCACCTACACCGCCGCTCCTGATACTGCAGGATCTACTGCAATATTTACTGGCTTTATCCCCATGCTTTTCTAAGACTGGAAAATAAAGGGAAGAGTGGGGCACAAAGAGAGAATAATAACACTGCACACAGATGTCTCTGACAGAACAAGACAGAGGTCTGGGGGTCTGGCATTTTAAATCAGTATCCACCTCATTTCTATTTCTCAGCACTGCCTGCAGCACAAATCAGTTCTACAAAGGACACACAAGGATTTAAAAAAAAAAAAAAAAAAAAAAAAAAAAAAAAAAAAGTAGGGAAATACATGCCTCTGTGTGAATGGCATGGAGATTAGGGGCTGACTTGCTTCTGAAGGGACAGAGTTTCAGCTGGTATAAACTGGCCTGATTGTATTGACATCAGTGAAGCTGCATTATTTACACCAGCTTAGGATCTAGCTCAGAGGCTTCAACAACTGAACATTTCCAGCCAAATAAAAAGAAGGCTGCCAAGAGACTTGTTTATGGCTTAAAAATAATGAGTGGGATCCCACAAGGATCTAGGTAGCAATTTGTTAAGCTATGAGGGCAAGACCTAGGGGCAAATCTGGGGCTGAAAAGCATTTCCATCCAAAGACTGCTACCACACCAAATAAGCTACCTAGCAACACAGACAGACTCCCTGGTGCTAATGAATTTAAACATAGCAAAGATACATTACCACCTATGGCTCCTTCCCTCCAAATCACCCAGTTGAGCTCAATAAAATGAAGACAACAAATGCTTCTAAATCTGGAGCTGCATCCTGTGTGTGGTGTTTTATCATTTTACCCTGAACTTGATTGCAAATTGTGCCTACCGATTCACTTACAGAATTTCCTTCTCTGGGAACAGGATCTCCTTGTCAGTCTTCACCTCACTCCTGCTCTGCCCTGCATCACCAGGTTTGACGTGCAGTAGCATGTTGGTGGAAAGAGAAAAAAAGGAGGAAATCTAACAAGAAATCATTTCTCTTTTGACCTGAGATTGTAAAACTTAGAGAGCATTCTGGCACTGTGTAAGGTTAATATTACAGCAAATAGCTTATCACAGTAGCAAGTATAAAGCACTATCTTCTTTCTGTCTGTGCAATGAGTGGGCTGAGAGTTTTTATTTCATACTTCATTTACACCTTGCTGAGTGATGCCACAGAAATGGCAGAAGTTTCATCTCCTCCCACTTATGCAGCAGCACAATATGTGTAACAGCAGCAGCTCCCACACGACTCGCAGGAAGCTGGGGCCTGATGCCGATCACAGGTTCACATCTCCTTCCCCTGCATGACATTCTGAGATGGTAGCAAACATCTTTTATTTTCTTATTAAGGCTTGCTGCAGAACTAGCAGCTGACTGGAAAGCAGCTTGAGAATTTTAATCACGTAAACTAAAAAAGCACTGAGGTTTTCCCTCAAAAACTCTTCACAAGTAAAAATGGGAGAGCAAATTAACACAAAATCTGATGAGGAAAATGCTGAAATGAAGAGGACAAGCATTTGGATGTAAGGCACAGAGTCTTAAGCAAGCAGAAAAGGGTAAAGTTGTATATTCTTTGTTTATCACTATCAATTCTCTCAAAATGTTGCAAAGTCACACCACACCTGAAAATCTAGAAACTTTCCAGAGGACTCAGAGAAAACTTATGCTAAATAAGGTCAGAGGACTGTTAACAGCAGCCAGCACTGCTCACAGAAAGTAAACATTCAGGGCTTGGGTCTAAAGCAAGCCCAAGAGGCCTGCAAGGTGCTCAAGGCCATGGCTTTGGTTGACAGTTCCAAAGGCAGACGATAAATCAAACAGAAGTTTCGATTTTGAAAGGACCCTGCTCTTATGCCAAGCCTTGTAAGCCTCAAACCTTCACAAAGCAGGCAAGATGACCCAACAGTTTAGTAACGAGCTCAGAACTAGTCTGAAACTGCTTCATGCTGGTAAGTGACCAAAGACTGCTACTTCTGCCTGCTCCCAGCTGTTCTACATTTGGCCATGGTTCCATTTGTCCATTAGGACAAACCCACTTCTCACAATCCACCACAGCAAACTCCATCAACTAACACTCTGCTAGCAGTTTCAGTGACGAGGCCAAGAGCTGAATCTTCATATTACCTGAACAACTCTTACTGTCATATCCTGTCAATGTGAAACATTTTTTAGCAAAACTTGAACGCTGCCATTCCACCACGGTGGAGAGGAGCACCACAGGACCACCATTCCAAACACGTGTCAGTGAACCCTGTCTGCTATGAGCAGGAGGGCTAACATAACATTGCAGTGAAATGATGTTTGTACGGATAAATAGTAGAGACAGAACTTCTGTGAATATTTTGGTGATTTTTAAAAAATGTGATTGCCATGAACAGAATGCCAATAAAAATCTCAGTGTTTGCATGAACTGATTATCTATGCACACATAAAGTATTTTCTAGGTCAAAATGCATTTTAGTTACATTTTCTCTTTCAACCTTTTGTGCAGCCTAAATTCACTAAAAAAGAAAATAGTTTGAAATAAAATCCCTACAATTTCCTAACTTTAATAATGTCAACAGGTATTTTGAATATTAAAAACTTTTTTTCTCATAATTCCTTCTGTTGGGAAATTCATCAAAACTGATTCTGGACATTAATTTCTGATTTCCACAAATAATAATTTGAGGGAAAAAAAAAAAAAAAAGTAACTGCTTGTCAAAATATTACCAACTCAGTATTAGTCACTTTAGCAAATTTTGTTGCCCTTCCAAACTGTGGTTGAACTATATTTGCAAGCCATTGCAAATAAGCATATCTGAAAAATAACAGAATAAAGAAAGTAAAGAGAATTTTGGGTTCCTGGGCAACATGTTTCTGTCCTAAAGGAGCCCTAAGTTTAGTTTCCAGAACACAAGATTCCTAAGACTAATCACTTCATCACATTCATATCACATTTTTTTTTTAAATGATTCAATAGTTTGTCTGCAGCATTCTTTATTGTAGATTATCAGGACCTACACATGCATAGCAATACCCTCAGCATGCCACACAGGCAGACATATTTCTTTCAGGTCTACAGTGAGAGGCCCAAGAGCTGCTTTGATATACAGAGCTTGATGACAGAGCATCTGGCTTGTAAAGGAGTCCTGCTGCACTTTAAGCCGCATGCATGAAAATGCCCTGGAACTTGAACTGTCTAAATCAAAGCCAGCCAGCTGACAAATCCAGCACAGAACCAGCAAAAGTGGATTGCATATTAGTGAAAATTTGAGAGGCTGATACATCAGCATGTGGACTCAGGCCAGCTCTAACGCCTACAAAGAATCAACAGAATTCCACAGGCTAAGAATGGAAAAATCCTATCGACATGATGCAAAAATCCTATTGATATGTATCTTGTGGGTTTAGAAGCAGAAGCTGTTGCTCAGATAAAAGGGTTTTTGCCTCCAGAGCTGTTAAGGATTCCATCCCACTCACTGCACCCACCAAAACCAACCTGCAGTGGCTCTTACAGGAACATGCAGAACGCTTGACATTGAAGAAGCAACAACCTAGGGAGAGCAAATGGCAGCTGGACACTTTGGCACAGCCAGGACAGACTGGGAAAGGGATTTCACAGAAATTTACCAAGGAGAAGAACTCAAGGTGGCCTGAGGTGAGGAGGATGGCAAGGACAGGAAGCTTGGCCACTGCATGGATCAAAAGAGAAAAATACAGGTAAAAGTGGGAAAGGGAAAAATATCTATGGATAACATCACAAAACATTTCAATTTTTGCTGACATTATACTTCTATGAATCTTCCACTTTTATGGAAATATTGATTACAGCCAGCATTTTGGAGTTCAATATTTTTAGGCAGAAAGAATTCACAAAAACCTTGGAAAACAGTGTCATAAGCATCCTGGATTATACAGACAGAATGCAGGGTCCTGTAACTCTTCCATACAGTAAGGACATAGTCAAACGTAGACCTGGATGGCCAGAGGTTTATGCTACTGAATTTACACAAAAATTGATAGTGAGCATGCCAGAGGTGCTTTTAATTTTCAAATAATTTGATATGCATTAGCTGCAAATAAAACCTTGAAGACCATTTGGACATTTTCACACTACTGCAAAAGCATTTGGAAAGGTATTAGCTGATAATCCAGATGTTCCCAGATCCAAGGCCTTTTAGAACTATTATCTTTTTTCCTTTCAACATGAGATCAATGGCAACACAGAGGATAGGTTTACCTTATAACACACACTAACAGCCACCAATTAATTTATCAGGCAAGGTGGCAGGGAAGGATGCTGCAAGGTCACTGAATTGATGATAAGATTTGAGAAATGAAGAGCAAATATCACGGGCAAGAGGGATTAGAATTAGAAGCAATCACAGTAGTATGTTTGATATCATTTCCAACATTTGGCAAGACAAATCCACCATTACAATTTATTCCACTTGTGATCCTTTTTGATCCACCTATGTGTTTGTACCTTCTCTTGCATAACAGATCCTTACTCCATTCCAAATAAAACTAAACTCAGAAGTAGCAAAGCTCTACTAGCTGCAGTTATGTCCTGATTTCAGCTACAACAGAGTTTATTTTCTCCATAGTTTCTGGTATGCAGCTATGTTTTGGCTTTAGGAGAAAAACAATGTTGATAACACACCAATGTTTTAGGTGCTGCTGAGCAGTGCTGTACAGAGCTAAGGACATTTCAGTTTCTCAGCTTCTCTTACTGTCCTGCCAGCAAGGGGCGCTGGGGACACAAGGAGCTGGGAGGGGACAGAAACAGAACAAATTAATTTTGGAAGCATGGGAAATACACAGTTTTCATGTGTTCTTTCTTAAACTAAATTCTGTTGCTAAGAACTGGAATACATTGTAAATGGGCTGAAACATAATTGTCCTTACAGTAGCAGGACATGGGAAATGACACAAATGTGTTTCCTGTGGACTAAAATTCATTTAAAGTATCATAGAAAAAATAAAAAACTGTATGGAAAGGTTGAAATGATACAATAGCATCTAAGAACTTCACAAATGCAGACAATTTCTGTTCTCAAAGAATGTTGTTATGTTTACACATTCTCGTGGCAATGCCTGCTGTCTTCTATTTGTGACATTCTCATATCCTTCATGTGTATAAGCATGAAAACAAAAGAAATATATAGCACAGAAAACATCAATTATAGAACTGGGTGTACAGCTGACTTAGGAAAAAAAAAAAAAAAAACTGACAGAAACAGGCATTTTCCTATGAAAATCTTCAGTTTATTCCAAAGCCATTTTTATCACCAATAACAACAAAGTTCCAAGAAGATGTTCTGAACAGCTAGTTTTGTCTTAGCTAATCATCACTTCTTCCCACACCCAAGAAAAGCCAGCAATGGCTGGGAAAGAGATTTGAAGTTATGATGTTACCATCTGTGCCAGGAAAAAATTTGTTTGGGAATGTATTAACCAGAATTGCAATAGCTGTAAATTACTTGCAAGTTTATAATTCCTCTGTAGTATTTCATGTTTTTGAAATTAAAAGCATATATGTATGCACATACTGTCTCAATAATACACACACGGATACACAGCTCTTGCTTCTCCTGTCTTATTCATCCTCTTGATACATTCGAAGTGAGAAAATACACAAAGACTAACAATGCAGTAAGGCTAAGCATTATGACCTTCATTGTATTTACAAAAGAACTGAATGTCTACTGTTTTTGTAAATCAATGACCTTCTTTTCTTATAAAGTATCCTTTCCCTATATGACAGTATAATCTCTAAAGAGATACTCATGGCACAAATTACTTGAAAACACAAGATCTCTGGAATACAATGTTAAGAACATTGGCATAAAACATTACTTCCATCTTCCTAACAATAATTTTCTGAAAGCTAGTACTATAAAGAGAACAATTATGGACAATATAAAGGCATTTATATATGAGAAAACTGTTTATCAGTGTAGATACTGTCTCCCATAAAATTCATGGATCCGCATGTTGCCTCCAAATGCTAGATTTAGCTGACAGATGTGCATAATCTCAAACTATTGGTTAGCTCCCTCGTAGCTAAATAGCTCTTTGCAATTGTGTGCCAAAACTGCTCCAGTGGAGGGAGCAAATTCAGTTCATTAAGTTTCCTCCAGATCTGGATACTCTAAGTGGCAGCTTATTGTGGATACAAACTGTTCCTTTAGTCCAACTTTATTCCTCTTTCTTGATTCAGAAACCAGTTCTGTTTTGTTCCAGAGGTCATCAATGTCACCACATGTTTCAGTTTAGAATTACAGCTTTGAAGGCTTTGTTTATAAAAATCTAAAATAGAATTTAGCCCATAATATTTACCTTTTCTTGTTGGAAGGACTGTTAGACTAGATAAATAACAGTTTTGAAGTAACATAATCAATGAAGTATAACACAGTAAATGATGCAAAGCAACAGCAACATGGAAGAGCCACGTAGTGAGAGATGACAAGGTATTTTGTTCTATGACAATCAGATTATAATAACTCTGAAGAATGTACAGGTTTATTTCTCTCTCTGCTAAGGTTCAGATTTCAAAAACAAACTCATGTGGAAGACTGTTTGTGCATGAAAGCAAATTTTGTACATGATTATGCTTGCATCAAAAAATAAACATCAAGCACTCCCCTTGTCAGACAATGAAATGCTACTTAAAATTAGTAGTCAAAAAAGAAAAAAAAAAATAGAAAAGGCTTTTTTATTTTAAGGCAATGATTTTCATATTAAATCTAAGAAAAATAATGATTATAAATAAATAAAATTTTGGTTGTAACACAAAAAAGGCTTGATCTTCACTACTGAAGCCTGAAGTAATATTATGAGCAAATTAAGCCTTCCTAGTAGGTGACTAGGGCTTTTTTTTGTTTTGGTTAGGACTTCCAGTGCTCACACACAACAAGCATGCTCCAGCAAGGTAAGTGGCAAGATAGTTATTACCTTCTGTCGCAGAGAAGGATGAAGGCTGCTTTTGGGGAAGAAAACTGGGGACCAGGGCTGACCCTACAGCAACACTAGAAGGGGTTCAGGGAAAGGCCTCCCAGCCTCCAGCTCATGCTCCTGCTGCAAGGCCCAAGGCAGGAGGGGGGAGTACACTTGTGTACACACCACAGACCAGGTGCCCCATTCACTGGCACCCAAAAGAAGCGCAAGTGGAACAAAGACGGAATAAGAATCTGGTAGGTGATGACTGAGACTGAACACATTTGGGATCTGAACAAAAAGGTGTGGCTCTGGGACCACACAAGGAATCGCTCTGCATCCATCCCACAACTCAGAGCCTACACACAGTGAATGGGCCTAGACTCAGCTCAAGCTTTGGAATTTGTGATGGCTGAATTCAGGAAATCTTGTTCCAGCAATTATAGAGAGGTGGCACACCGCTGATTAAGGTCTTCCCTCTAAAATGGTTCCCTATTTCCACGTACAATCACACACAAGCAATCACAAAAAAAAA
>VXAV01008951.1:137167-148188 GCA_013399715.1 Alectura lathami | reverse complement strand
TGGTATGGATCTGTCAGAAAACAGCTTGAGCTTTGTCTCAGGAAAAAGGTCTTTCCACTTGG
The DNA here is from genome assembly GCA_013399715.1 of Alectura lathami. Lineage (NCBI taxonomy): Eukaryota > Metazoa > Chordata > Aves > Galliformes > Megapodiidae > Alectura > Alectura lathami. Next base: position 148,126 of record VXAV01008951.1, on the reverse strand, counting down.
ACCAGGCAGTATTCAGGAATCCTTGGTATGCCTGTATCTCCCAACTATCTTACTACAGCAACCTCGTGCACCTGAAAGCAAAAGATTTTACCTGCTCTGTATACGAGCTCAGCTGGGTACCCCAGGACCAAGAAGCCCTGTTGCAGGATGCTTTATATCTTGTTCTGGCCTGTCAGGATCACCTGTGCAACAGAGAAGGAGGACTGTGTTTGATCAAGCCTATCAGCTCCACTGTTCTCTCAAATGCCGGAGGCCAAACCACAATCAGAAAATCTTGTCTACAATTATTGGAACATTTCTAAAAACCATTGATGAGATTTTGTCCCCAGTAAAGGCAGTGACAGAAATCCAAATTACATCAATGAAGCAAGTATCTTCTTTGCAACTAGTTATGAGACACCATGCCAAGCAAGCTATGTCATCCTGGCTGAAAATTACATTAGCATCCTACCTGTTTGCATAAGCCTATTTACCAGTGAAATCTCTGACAGTGCAAATACACTATTTTTGCTTTGAAAAGTCAGTGAAGACTTTACAAGCTTACTCATGTACCCTCATGAAGTTAAACTACCTCTGATTCAAAGGTCTTGTTCTTCCTACTATAAGCTGACACTCCACTTCATGTGTCCTGAAAACATCTCTGAATCAAGCAGTTTTAGTCATGTGGATTTATTTGATATATTGCATATTTAGAAACCTGCAGCTTTGTTTTTGTTGCATTTGCTCCTACACACTGCTACTGACCCTGTATCCTTATAAAGAGAAATATGTTACTTTCAGTTATACTAAAATATGACCTGTAATTATAATTCTACATTAAGAGAGATTTCAGTACTTATACAGCGTTGTGTGGGTGTGTGTATGGACTTTATCCTTGACAAAAGATTCCTGAGGTAGCTGTGTTCTTGCAGATTTCCCTTGGAGATAACCACACCACTTCAGGACACAATAGTCACCAGCTAGAATACAACCTGCTTCAAGTAGAGAATTTGAAAGAAACATGGAGGCTAATAACAATGTCCTAATAACAAAATACTCTGTGGCCATGAAATGTAAACACTGCCCTGGCTGCTTATTTGCCACAATAGACAGTTATTTTATCTGCTAGCTAGTTCCAAAAGGGGAAAGCGACATCATCACGAGATTCAGTCATAGAATTATAGAAATTAAAACTGTAAATTACTAATGAGATAATCTAAAGTGTCTCACTCTAAAGCTGTATTACTTTAGTACATCTTACTTTGGTAAATATCTTTGATCATTCAGCCAAACTTTTTTTGGATTTCCCAGATAATACAACCTGTACTGTTGTTTTTCAAATAATTGGTGTCTAGCCATTAAATTCTAGCCATTAGAAGAGTTTTAAACACTCAGTTTAAATTTGCATGTATTTTATTTCTTCTTTCTTAAGAATATGTACCCTAAAACTGCTGCCTTAAAAAGACTGCCCACCTGCATATGTGAAAACTGCTACCATGTTGATGTTACTCCTTGTTTAATCAAACTAGACATATTCAAAATTATTCCCAGTTGATTTTTCCCATTGATCAAAGCATATTATTTTTTCTAGAGCTGGCTTATAAAAACTGGAAAATTTTTCACAAAATTTTCTTTAGTAAAATTGCCACTTGTTTCTCTATGAAAAACACTTACCCAGGTTAGTGACTGCAATTCATTATCATATAATGGCAGCTGGTATTATTACAGATTTCTTTCCCCTGTGGCATATGTTTTCAATACTGCTATTTATGATACAGCTTGAATGCGCTAACAGATAGTCAAAATCACGCAGCAAGCGTGCAAAGTTCTGAGCCAGATGCAAATTTAAAATGAAGAAAGCATTTCAGTGTCAATGCCATGATTCAAATGTTCTTTTCTTAGCCAGGATGGACTCATAACTGGCATATTTTGTTACCATGCCTCTAAAAGATATATTTTTCTCTCATTCCAACTCTACCATAAATGATTTTAGTAGAATTTTCAAAGTCCCTATATGAATTAGGAATACAGGTTCAATTAATTTTCAATTAAATTCCATTTTATTTCTGAGAAATAATTTGGTTTGGATATTTACATAGATTTGAAAAATCGTCCTTAAAGATATTGCGTTATTGATCCTGATATGATTCTTTGTCTGTCAGTCTCCCCCTCCTCATAATTTCCAAAACTGTTGACTAGTTTCAGTTAAAGAGTAGGAGGTCAAAACCTTAAAGAGAAGTCTCACAACTTTCATCAGATGTGGTGGCTTGTTGGAGGATACAGGCCCAGACTGATGTCCCACTCGGAATAGAGTATCACTTGTAGCTCAGCAGTGATCTTTTTTCATTGACCTCTTGCTATCACTCAGTAAGTATTCTTTCAGCACATCAGTGCAAATGTAGCTCTGAACTACTCAGAGTATATAATGCCTCCTGCACAGCTATCTGCAGACATGAAAGGCAGCTGAGCAGACTGGGAAGGGAAGTCCAACAGAGCTGGGCATAAAGCTCAAGCTCAACATAAATAGATGAGGCTGCCACAAAGGGGCAAAGGAAGGGCTGTAAGGAGACCAAATAAAAATCCTCAAGAGATCATCTCATTAGCTCTGCTGGTCACAGAACAATTTGTATTGTTATTTCTATTAAGACAACAGAAGCCAAAACACAGACTCCCTCTTACAATGACTTTTGAGCACCAATAGAATCAGGAAATAAGATTAGTATCTGAAATAAAATGCGTTCTCATTTTAGATTGTATAGATTGAACACAGTCAGCTAAGGGATTACACTACAGAATTTTGCAGAGGAGCTTGAAGGAGATAGGCAGCTACATGATACTGCATTTAGTGTGATAGCATCTGAGGAGCTGCAGCACCCCGCTGCACTCAGCACAAGGCATGAACACAGCGAAAACAAATATCTTCTAGTTCTCATGTGGTTTCATTTTCACACATTTTCTTTTATGTCTCCCCCTATGTACACATAAGGATAATTCTGGTGGCCGAAGAGGAAAACTTCACTCATGGCAAACAGATTAAAAAGATACCTTTAAATCATCTCCCTGAAACAGATAACCTGGTGGCAAATTTACTAGGATTTTTAGTGGCACAGGGATAAGATGATTGTATGATAGACCCCAGAGTGGTCCCAGTAGTATTCTGCCAACTTGCTGTCAATTTTCACTCCTTTTTCTCATGCCACCACTGTAAAGCTCGTAAAACCGGATGCTATGCTCTTGATGCAGTGAGATCAAGTTACGTTGGTATTGCAGAGGTAGGTTTGTGAGTAATTAGAGAATATTGGGCTGCTGGGCTCCCTGGCTGGTACTATCTTGAACAGTAAATTTATCTCAGAGGAGAACTGAAAAAATTGTGTTGGCTAGTTCACTTCTGTTTGGAGAAAGAGAAAGAGAAAGAGAAACAATAAAGGTGCATGTTTCAGTTCAGAATTTTTTTTTTTTTTTAAAAGACTATTTTAGTTTTAGATATAAGAACACCAACAAAAATAATTGTACTGTAGATTCGAGAGTATAGTAAGTCATAACACAATAACTGAGTTGGAAAAACATTTTGAGAGATGCTTATCCAACTTTTTTTTTTTTAATTTTGCATAAGCATAGAAGAAATAATTAAAACACAAAAAAAAAAAAAAAAAAAAAAAATATTTTCAGAAAACAGCATAATTCAAATTTTTTATGTTTTCTGGGAGTCTGGGAAACCTTTGACTAGTAAACTAGAAATTTACTTGTAAATACCTCCACAGGGACCGGAACTGCCCTCAGAGTTGTGGTGAGGATGTGAGAAACCCATTCTCAGGAGTCTTTCACTATGGTATTGGTTGACTAATATCTCTTCACCTGCCTTTTGTTTCAAGGGCAGCAATAACTCCATAGCAGCCTGCACCAATAAGTCTTTATTCCTAATCCAAATGGTTAGGAAAATTAACTGCAGACAACTACCCTTCTCTATCCACTGATGCAATGTACATTATGAGTGGGAAAACAGTGTCCTTCCCCCAGATCTTGAGGTCCAGACCCTTCCTCTCCTCAACCATGGGGTAATAGCATAGGCAGCATAGCTGGGATGGTACACAGCCATCTTCTACCTCATAGAGGAGACATTTTATCCATTTTGCTTCATTTAACTGTTCCATGGAAAGAGAAAAAACAAACGGCAGACCAAATGGCAGACTATTTTCAGCTAGTATTGAAAAATCACTGCTGTATGACTTTATTCAAAGTCCTTCCTTTAAAAACTTCCTGGGAATACAAATGTTCTGCACACAACAGAAAATAACTATAGCTTGGTCATAACTGGGGAAACGCAGCAGAGAACTGTTTGCAAGAAAGGAAAAGATCTCTTTTTTTCTCCTTTCATGACACATTCCTTTTGTGCTCTGGAGGTTCTTAATGAAAATGTGCACTCAAAAGATACATATGAGTTTTTACAGTCTAGCATGAGCAAAGAAGCAGCTATTCATAGAGGCAAATGCCCAGCAGCTTATTTGAAATACTGTTCCTGCTGATAGTAGAGCAGTATTCAGAACAGGGAGTTTGTGTTTGGGACAAAGCATCTTTTAGAGTTACTATGTGATACGACAAGAAAAGAGTACAAAGAAAAGCAATGAGAGTAAGGCAAGGACAGATCTGATGTGGTTTCATCAGAATTACTGTAATTACAGAAGTTTTCAGGAGTACTGAAGTATATGTGGGTGCACAGCTCCCTGCTGAATACTTGAAGTAGATTACCTGCACCCTCGAGCATGCTGACAGCAGTGCAGTGCTGGCAGGAAGGTGTGGGGACCCAGTGCCACTGCTATTGCTGTGTTACTTCCCTGACTGTCAGTTTCTTCCTCTCCCCTTTCACATCATGTTCCAGCTCCCTAAGTCAAACTACCTAAAGCCACTTTCAAAACTGGGTCTGCAGCAAAGCAATGAAATCCCAGCGGCAGCCAGAATCCCAGCAGCAGTCTTCTTGACTCCAGAAGACTCAAAGCTAGGTAGGTATTTCAGTGCTCTCTGGAGTTGTCTCACACAATTCTCATATTCAGATTTTAAAGATGCCACAAAATCTTTCCAGATGAGATAGACACTCATCTATTTTTTTTTTGAAATGTGTTTAGCCAAAGAAACATAATTAAGAAAGTATATTTGGACTTGACTTAGTTTCTCAAGTAGATTTCAAGGAAAACCAAGCTAAAGAATTTTCCAAGTCCTCCAGACCAACAGAGTCAGAGGAGACTACACTATGACATTCTCATATTTCTACACTGCCCATAAACCTCCAAAAAAGGGGTGCCTAAATGCTGCTGTTTCATGCTGAAAGTAGCCTTCTTTTCGTAGGTAACAGAAAGGGTTCCACGGGAGTGCTTTTACTTGTTTTGTGTGTTTTGAAAAAGGGACCCAGCTTTGATGTCACAAGGTATCTTGAATTGCCTTAGCAGTTAACAGGAGACATTGCTGTAGTCAGCTCACTGGATTTTGTTTTTGGTAAGTCATACAATATGCTAGCAACACATCAACTAAATAATGCACCATGGAATATATTTTTCAAAATAATTATAAGTTGTTTTTTTTTTCACTCTGTCCATGCAATAAGAGTCTTGTATGCTGTTTCCATTAATGTAGCTACTTATGCCATGAAATACCACTGAAATCAATGGGACTATTTATGGACTCATTTGCTATTCAAAGGGCTTGATTCTCTGATTATTTATTCTGGTTTTTCGCTAGTGTTACTCTGCTTACTTGAACAGAGTTACTTCTATTTTAGCTGACGCAAAAGAGACTACAGTCAAAGGTGACAGAGTCTGGCACGGAGCTGCTTTGTAAATAGTTGCTTCAAAATAAAGAAAAATAATGTATTTGGATAAGTGCAAATCGCAGTTTAACAAAGAGCTCAATCTGGATTTTGCAAGTTCAGTGGAATATTCCAAGCAAAAATTAATACTCAAAGGTAGCATTATTTTTGAAGTTTGAACACTCACCTCATGCTTGACAAATAGCATCTGTCTAGAGTTAAATGTTGCTTCATTGATGTCATTAGGAGACCTTAAACAGAGATCAGATTTCATCCTGGGGAAGCAGGCTTACAAAGGATTTTGTTAACAAAGTGCTTCATTTCATAATGCAGAGGTGCCCAGCTCATGGGCCGTTCCAGCACATTTCAGGGATCTGAGCCCAAAATCTACTTCCAGATGTGGGTGAGGACCAAGCTGCAGATGAAGATGGATAATTCTGACAGCAGGAGACTCTTGTTTCACTGCGGGCCCCTGCCCAAAACACAGGCATCCTGACCACCTCTTAGGTACAAAGCTCATCTCCTTTGCAGAGTGGGGTTGCACAACCTCCCCTTTCTGACATTTCCAAGGCGGGCAGGGAGCAGGAGGTGACTTACAACAGCCTCTGTATGAGCTGTGCAAGAAACAAAAAGGCTCCTAGGAAGCACCAGGCTTATTGTGCCTGCTTTGTTCAGGCTCTGTGTAAATGTGTGCATACTTTCAGATTTTATGCACATGTGAATATCAGCTGTCCCAGGCGCGCATGGTGGGTGGCATGCTGTGGCAGGAAGAATGGGCTCCACAGTCATAATTGGTAAGCTTCTGATGAGCTGACTGAGCACAGTACACATCATGTAGCACTTTTCACATTGCCAAGTTAACAGCTATCACCAGAGGTAGAATTGAAACTGCTGGAATAAACAAAGTCAAGGGGAAGTGTCTTGCTGAAATGTCACCTCCCACAGAGCTTGTGGAAAGCCATTACTATTGTAAAGATGCATATATGGGATTTCAAAATGTATATTATGCCTTAAAAGATATACTTCAAGAATGCAAAACATACAGCAAGGGCAGACAATTCTCTTTCCCAGAGTTTAAATAAGATTACCATTTTTTATGTGTTGGAAACTTCCCAGTATCTTTCAGATGGTTTATTATTATACAAAGTAATTTACCTACCTCAACTAAAACACTTTACCTGAAAAAAAAAAAAAAAAATTGTGGTTATAAACTTTATAGAGGTTTAACTTGCCTACCTCATTTTGTCAGAGAGATAAGGCTATAATCTCAGACAGCTACCAGGAGAACTAACTGGTTCACAAATTAGAAGAAATTTACCTAGGTGCCAAGCAGAGTGTTGTGGGGCTTCTCCTCATACCCCAAACAAAATTAGTCCAGAACTGTGGGTCTCAAGAACAAGAATCTTCCTTCTGTATTCTATTCTGTGTCGTGTTTTCTGAGACAGCGGAGGATGCCTTGGATCAGCCTAGCTGCTCCAGCTGGCTGTATAAGGTGGGCCGGAGGGAAGAGCCAGGAGCACAGCAGCCTGTGCATCACCAGCCCTGCAGGTGCCTGGTGCTCGAGTCCCGAGCAGGATGTGGCTTCATGGAGGGGTCTGAGGGCTGGGCTAGGGCTTGGCTGTGTGTTGAGCTCCTCGGCCCTGCTCCCTGCCCTCCAGGGACAGGGCACAAGGCTACGGCCCTGAAAGCACGGAATTTTGTGATGCGGCTCTGGCAGATCGGGGCTCCCCGAGGACCAGCCGGGGGAGGAGGGGTGTGACCGGCAGCAGGAGGGGCGGCTGCGGGGCGCGGGGCGCGGCTCGGGGCGCTCCCATCCCGCTGCTGGCCCAGTCCCGCGGCGGCACAAACGGGGCCGCCGCCTCCCAGCGGCCCTGGGCTCGGGCCGCCTGCTGCGGACACTGACAGTGCCGAAAGTCCTTTTCCGTTTTGCTTCCCTTTTGCCAGCGCGGTTTACCCAGCCTGTGGGACTGCCGCACACGGTCGCGGGCGGTAAAATAAATAGCTGGAGTATGGGAAATGAAGCCGTTCAAGAAGACCAAGAGCAGGCAATAAGGAGGTGGTATCAAGCACTGTTCTGCTTGAAATCCTCGACACACACGAAGTAACTGTACCGTTATTAATTCTCCTCTCTGCCACCCTTCCCTGTTCCCACCGCTGAGGTGACGCCAAGGAGGCGACATCCAGCGATCGGCAGAGGGGGCCAGAGGAGCCCTAGGGGCCGGGCACATAGTAGGAGCATCGGGGCCGCACCCGCGGGAGCCCCGCCGGGATCCTGCCCGAATCCTGTTCTTCATTCCCGAACCGAAAACTACAAGTATTGTTTTATGAAGGGTTCGATCAAGCAAATGGTTTTGCTTCTTGCCTGTCTGGAGAGCTAGAGAGTAACTTGCTTAGCCCTTTCGTTGGCTTGAATTAATGCCAGGTGGAAGAAATGCACCCGGGAAAATTAGACAGGAGACGGATCGCCTTTTGCTAAAAAACGTATTTTCGTTACTTTAACTTATTTGTGCTTATTTTTCCCACGACGGTTCTCCGATTGTAAGGAAATAGACCAAGTGTGAAATAAATGCTTCGACAAAGCAAATAACAGTTATTACTTCAACCCGTCCATAAATACGCTATAAAAGTAATAATTGATCACATTATTTTTCATTTCCCTGTTTCCATTTCCTGAAGGACACTGCGCAACGCAAGTCGCCGGGAGCGCTGGAGAAAGGCAGCGTGCTGTGGGGGCCGGGGGCCCCGCCGCTGGGCGATGGCCCTGCTGGGGGGGGGAGCTCGTCCCCCCTTCCACGCGGAAAGGCTGACCCGTGCGCCAGCGGAGTGCGGATGAGAAAAGGGATGGCTGGGGACAGGCTTTGCTGGCTGAAGGCGAGCTTGAAGCTCACCACGAGGACACGAGGACTCGGATGGAGGTGCCCCAGGCTTCAGGACCGCAGTGTCCCAAAGCTCTGCGTTTAGGCTCCATTCGGGACCCGCTGGGATGTGTGAAGGCGGAGAGCCGGGGCCGTGAGCCGGGGCGGCGCTCCACGTGTGGCGGCACAGCCCAGGCAGGGCCTCAGGGGCGGCGGGACCGAGAGGGAGCGAGCGGGGCGCACCCGGGCGCTGCCCTGCTCCAGGCCCGGCGCAGCCCAGCCTTGTGCGGCGGTGGAGCCTGGAGGGAAACACAAGGGACGTCAAATGAAGAAGAAGAAGAAAGAGAAAAAAAAAAAAAAAAAAAAAAGGAGAAAAAAAAANAAGGAGGAAAAGCAAAATCAAAAGGAAAAGGAAAAAAAAAGAAAAAAGAAAAAGAAAAAGAAAAAGAAAAAGAAAAAGAAAAAGAAAAAGAAAAAGAAAAAGAAAGAAAAAGGGAAAGAGGGAAAGGAAGAAGGAAGGAAGGAAGGAAGGAAGGAAAGAAAGAAAGAAGGAAAGAAAGAAAGAAAGAAGGAAAGAAGGAAAGCAAGCAAGCAAGAAAGAAAGAAAGAAAAGCAAATTATTGCTCTCAAGTTTTCCTCAGTTTATCTGCCAAGACTTCCGAGCAGGAGGGAAGAGGACCCTTCGGATTTTTGTTGTTGAAGTGCTTTCCCGACTAGAATGAGGTCCCCATGCCGCCATGCACCGCTCTCAGTATGTTTGCATTAGGTGCGATGATCACAGTAGCAGCAACAACGCCGAGAACTGTGAGACGAGAGCACGTTTGACAGTGTTTGAGAAATTCAAATACAGCTGCATCGGCTTTGTCTTCAGTTCAGTCACATTTATTTCCCCAAGCTAGGCAGACAGCCTGAGTGAGGCATGACAATGAGTTTTGTAAATAGCAAATGGAGGGGTTTGCTGGGTTGTGAGATTTTTTTCCCTCCCCTCCCTGTTTGATTTTACTCACAATCCAAATAACCTTCCTCAGTGAATGTCTCAAACAAGAGAATGCGAGCGGGAGGGGCCAAGGGGGGCTAGTAATTGCAGGTTCCCTTCGGAGCTGGAATTAAAACGCTGACGGCGTGCGTCGCGGAGCGAAAGTGCGGGGCAGCCCCCGCTGTGGCCGCAGGACGGCCGCGTTGTCGCGGCCCGGAGCTCTCTGACAGCCGAGCACTGGGGAGCGGACGCCCCTGGAGGCGCGGGGGACGTCGGGGCCACGGTCCTTGGGCGGAACCGCCGGGACGGAGCCGCCTGGCCCCGGCGCGTCTCGGTCACCTCCTGAGATCTGCGTGTTCTAGGGGGAACAACAACGTGGTCAGCTGGGGACGGCTGGGAAGGATCTTGCTCAGGAAAGCGATGAGCAGAGCATTAAGACAGCTCGTTTCGGTCGATCGTTCTTGTCAGGTTCACGTGTCCTGTGCACAGAAGAGTGCGCAGGTCCGTACCCAGCGCAGACACGGATGGGGAGAAATGAAGCGTTTCGTTCTCGTGCCCCGGAGTCCGCTCCCTTGCTGAGGTCAGGTCACCACTGCTACGGAGCGGACCCCTCCTGCTTTCGCTGTGCGAGAAGTGTGTTCCCTTCTTTATCAGCTCCCTGACCGCTTCCTCCTTTGTCTCGGGAAAAAATATATACATATATTGTTTCCCACAGAGGGATTAAAATGCATTTGCAGAAGCGTCTGCAGCTTTTCAAAACCTTCCCTGTCCCTTCCCCAAGCCACCCTCCCGGTGGGAGGGCCGGAGCAGCCTGCTGTAGTTTGTCTGGGGTTCTGCTGCCAGCGAGCCCGGCTCCTCAGGGCGATGCCGCGCTCCTGGCACCCGGGCCGGGCCGCTGAGCGCAAATACCCGCAAAGCTTCCTGCAGAATCTGTGCCTCGCCAAGCTGGGCCGAGCATACCAGTAACTGTTTTCCTTGGCCTCTTGCGGCACTTGCACTCAGAGCCTTTCCCCGCGGCTGCCGCCGCAGCTCCCACCGAAAAGGCAGGGCCGCTAGCCTTAACTTTCCTCGAGAGGGCAGGAGGGAGGGAGGAGGGGGAGCGGGGCCGCCTCGCAGCCTCCCTCACTGCGGGCGAAGCCTGCCCTGCTCTTCGCGAGCTTGTAATAATAGAATCCAAACATGTGTTTTGTTTTCCATTAAGTCGATAGACCAGACACGGTCTGCCCGGGGGAAAAGATGACTTGAGCTGCTAATGAGAGCTGACACTAAGATTTAAATACTATGGACTTCCGTCTCGAAAGGTGTCTCACCAATATTGTTTTTCCTTTTTTTTTTTTTTTTTCTCTTCGTAG
>VXAV01008951.1:86024-99403 GCA_013399715.1 Alectura lathami | reverse complement strand
TCCAAATTATGGAGCTTAGGGACAGAGGATGGGAGGCCATCCAATTACCAAAGAAGTGTGGTCTGTGGATGCTGCTTAAGCTTACTTGAGTACAGGGACTCTTCGGGACTAGTGACTTTGTCAGGGGACACAGGGACACAGTCTGTGGCAAACAGGAGTTTAAACTACCATTCGTTAAAGGTAGAGAGCAGCCACAATTTGTTAAACTGCGGGAATTACCAAAGCAAATTCATATTGCCCCATGAAGATCGGGGATTTTCATACTCTAAACAGATGTGCAGAGGAGGGCAGTGGTTGACTTTTCTTGTCAATACCACATGTAGGCTGGGGATCACAGGTGTTAATAGAAGCTATTTTCTTTCTCAAAAGAGAGAGGTAGAGCTTGATTCAGGAACAACTGCAAAATTCAACTGAGGATACACACAGAAAAAAGGAGGGAAGGGCTGAAACAAAGGGGTGGGAAGGACTGAAGTACTGAGATGATAGTGGTGGAGGTAGAACAGAGTCATCAGCCAGATATATAGCTTGAATCAGCAAAGCATTTTGCCAGGTTCATGGAAGGACTACAAAACTAGAAAGACACTTTACAAAGAAATACTAGAAATATTAGAAAGCTACCATTACAAGTTTAACTGTCTTGGTATCTCTTTCTTCTGCAAACAAGTTGTTTTAATTTGTCTGCTTATTGTGGACTGTCTACTTAGCCCTGTATAGTAACACTAAAATAAAGACTGCTCTCATTTCTTTTCAATAGATTTCACAGGATATATTAGAAAATGTGAATGCTTGCTTTTGATTTCTTTATATCCTTTATAGAATGATGAATCCTGATGAGATATGTCATGGAAGACTCTAAGCAGATCTCTTATTATCAGGAAAATGAAAAATTCGTCTTTATATCCCATATACATCTTTTCCCCAAAACTACATTAACAACTCAAAACTTGCACTAAACTTCTTTAAATTTCTTCATGAATAACTCCACTGACATCTAAGCAATTTGTGTGAGAGGATGAGAAGATATTGCAGTTGTTTGTATAAAGGTAAATAAATTAGATGGAACTAGTCTTCTGTCCACATCTGACAAAGAAACATTGATATACAAAATACTGGTACGTAATATTTTTAATGTTTATTGATGTTTTTTAGGTTACTTGAGCAATGCTCATGTACAACTTAATTGTGCCTGGAAATATTCGTAATGAGCATCCTACAAACTGTTAGAAAAACTGGATAAAGATACAATGAACTAGTGTAATATACTGAACTTAAATCCCTGAGGAGTCTAATTAGTAGCAGCAGGAACAAAATATGAAGCTTTTTTTATAAGAGGAGAAACATTGTAATCCCAGACAATAATACTTCTTATGCATGTCAGTATAAACTTCATTTTAAGCCAGTTAAGAAAAGATCACAGCTTTAATGACCATGGTTTGCCTGGAGACATTACTTAGCCTTTGACTTGAGCTCTAGCTAGCATTGGAGTAACAGTCCCAAACACCAATAAAACTTTACCTACAGTTATTTGTCAAAACCGTATCTGTCAGTTTTTGTTGTTTGGTCATACACCAGCAAAATCAGCATGTATTTTATTTAGCACTTGAAGTCATGTCATGGTGTAACTTTAAAACCACTTAACATTAATTGGCAAATCATGTAAGTTTGTATGTAGGTTGACTTAAAGACAATTCTTCCAAAACAGTTGTTACATTTTTTCCATGTTGCTGCATTGTGAATTTTGAGCTTAGCATCTGACATGTTTTCTCAACTACTGTTTTTTAATGAAAACATGAAAGTACTCGGGGGAATGTGATAAAAGCAAAAATTCTATGATCTCTGCAAGGTAAATGACAGCATGGAAATTGGCACATCTGGATCAAAAATATTTCATTTGTTTTNCATCTGGATCAAAAATATTTCATCTGTTTACTTAAATAAACAAATCTAAACATGGGTAATTAGGAACATAACTCAATATATGTTTCCTGTAACAGTTTCTTTTTTTTCATTGATAATTCAGATTTGTCATAAGCATTTACATGGTACACATCTTGCTTTTCTTTATTCCAAGCAAACAAAATATGTGATTTTTTTCTTTTTTTTTATCTCATCCCCTTTTCTGTTAACACAGTGTACATTGTTTCTCTTCACAGGAAATCATGGTCTTTTCAAGTTATTTGCAATACACATACAGGAAATCACAGAAACTGTTTTCAGGACAACAGAATAATAATAATAAATCCCTAATAATATTACTGTCATTGTTGCTTCATTAAGGATATTTATTTTTCAATTTAGATCAAATTGTTCTCCTTCTGTTCTGTTGGTGAAGTCATTTACATTAAAGAGAATTCTTATGTGAGGAAGCCATGCAAACTTAAGCAGTGGTTCTTTGAGTAGCTGGAAAAGTAAGCTCGCTCATGCAATACTGAGAAGATTTGCTATCATGCATTTTTAGAATTATAGTATTTTAATTCAAAAATACTAGTAAATATGCTAAAATTGCAGTTTAGTTAAAACACTCTTCATCACAGAAATAAATTGCCCTAAGGCTTTTATTTTGTTCCTTTTGATTTGTTAGCTTGCTTGGGATTTGAAGCAAGAAGTCTATTCTGAAGGTATACTTTGTAAATTGCATGTATTCACATTTTTACAATGATAATGTTTTTTAATAATTGTAAAGACAGTGACAAATATTTTGTTTCAATTCTAGTCACATGTCTTGCTTTGAAATTAAGATAATCATACCTCCTTGTCGAGCTGAAAATGTTTTCTTTAAATTTGGTCACAGGTCCTACTATTCAATTAATATAATCATACCTCCTTGTTCTGCTGAAAATAAAGCAGTTGTTTAATTAAACATGCCAGTTGTTTATACTATAATGTTTCAGAAATACTAGTTTGAAAGAAAGGCTAAAGATTTATATCAAACATTTCAATCTGACAAGTAAATTACATTTCTTCTACCATAAAGAAAGGTAAGGCAGGAAAATGGTTGCAGTATAAGAGTAACTAGGGTTGTTGCACTGAGGAGAAGCACACTTATTCTCATTGCTCAGAGATATGATATGGATCAGTCTACAAAGGTGACCTTTTACACTCTGGAGATTAAAGCTTTTTACCTTGATAATACAGGGAAACATACATTGTTTTGAAATTTTGACTGTATTTTCATAGCTAATTCATTCAGAAATGAGGAAAAAAAAAAGAGATTTTCAATTGAAAAGGGAACAGAATGCAACTAACAGGTTTAATAAAAGCAAGAATGATGTTTTATCTAAGGGTCTAAGCAGATCTTATCTTGACTTCCATCCCCATTCGCAGGTTGTGATATAGTGTGTCTACAACCTAAAAGATGTAGGCTGGCTGAATTGTCTCTCACATACTAAAGCTGGCATGATTTGCAGCTTATCCCATAAGGCAGGTTTTCCCATAAGAAGTTCTGTTGCTGGAGTTGAGGTGCTTCACGGTTTCCTAGAAAATCCCATTTTTGCTTTTATTTAGCTGTGGTCTGGGTTATCTGTCTGGTGGTCTTCAAGACATTACTGAAGAAGTCAAGTGTTTCTTTGAACTCACTGTACTTTGACCTGCTTGAAATTGAAAAAAAAAATTTTTTTGAAGGAGAAAGGAAAATTTGCCCTATTGTTGGATGTGCAGTCAGAGCATCCTGATGTCTCCCTGTCTGAAATCACAAAGCATCTCTGATAATAAAACAGATCACTTGAAGAGCGAGGAGGGAACAGTAACAGCTTGTTATATGTATCTTTTTCAAATCCTGATAGACTACTGCAGTGTGCTTTGATAAGCCAGCCTAGGCAAAATGTGCATACTTGTGGTAGGTAATTGTAGAAATAGAAAACTTAACTGCTTTCAAGATATGACACAAAAAAATAAAAATCGTTAGCTGCAGCATTGCTTCATGCTACACTTTAGTATGACTTCACATGGGCATAGAGGATTTTCTTTTTCCCTCATGAACCACAAGAATGAAGATGGGTATGATTTTTGCAAGGGTGAAATAGGTTGTCTGTCAGTTGGGTTTAGGCGACAGTCTGTCTGCAGCCTGTAAGATGATCTGCATAGTGCCAGAGGAAAGCAGGCAGAATTCCTGGCTTGCAAGCATAGATATTGATCTACCTTAGCCACCTAAACAATGCCTCACCTGTTTGCCTTGTCCATACCTTATTTTACGCAGTCTAATGCTTGTTTTGTTTGACTTTTCTTTTATTTCTGTGGATCTGAGCTTTGATACACTTTGGGGAGTACATAAACACAGTGTTGTACTTGAACATCACCATCCTGCAGAGTGCTCTAGTGGCTCTGGACCACCACTCCCCACATGAGAACAGCGCTGTTACTGAAAATTATGAGTGAGCAGCAGTAAATAGGCCACATACACAAGCGTTTGATCTATCAGACCCGTGTCCAATGACATTGAATGTGAGATGCTACTAATTACTTCACTACATACTCCCAGTTAAAATTTCTTAAGTTGGAGCTGGGTAAAAGGCTCTATTTTTATACATATATTTTTTCTTTTTTTTTTCAAGTGATGGTTACAAGATAAGACACTACAGTGTTTAGAAACCTATCCACTTATTTTGGAAAACAACTATGTTATTGTGTACTGTCTCAAGCTGGAATGAAATAGAAAATGGTATTCATTTTCCCAGTAAACTATAGCATAAATATTTTACCACCATTTATTATTAGTTTGCCATTTCCTGCTGACAGCATTTCCAACTTTGCCAGCAAGCACTGTGTCTCACAATTGCATTGTGTTTGGAACAAATTAAGACAAACACAATTTCTTATAAAATAAATGAGCAAAACCTGTAACAAAAAAAAACAACTCTACTGAAGCTAAATGAGCATTTCTTTTAAGTGCTGACACTTGATATTATTTAATTTGCATACAGCACATTTCACTTTTACTGGAAAACAATTAACGAAGAACTAAGTCACCTGTACTCAGGGATAATTGAACATTGCTCGATTTAGAACAGTTTTACGTTAATGCTGTGAAGGAGCAGCCTACATCATGGTAAGTTTTTCAGTGTTTTCAAATGCAAACATGGTTTTGGCCCAATGACACATGAAGGGGATTGATCAAAATGGACCACAAAATAGATTGTAATGACAGATAAGTTGAGCTGATAAAGAAATTCTTTGAATACAGGGACTGATTGAAACTTTTTCCTCCTAGGAGATGAGCTCTTCACTTGGTAGGATTATTTGGCTGTGCAAGGACTAGTAAAGGTGGAAAATCTTATTCATTTTCTCTTATCCTGGTATTTTCTCTTGGGCACTAAAGAGTTTTCCTGAATTAAGTGAGACAAACAAAGACATGTACGTTGGAGTTGCATTCCAGTATTTGTTGCAAGTGTACAAAACTGTAGTGAATGCATGGCTTTGGGCTTGCAACACAAGATCTTTGAGGACAAGATCTACCTACAGTACTAGTCTTGAGAGTGGTGGCTTTTCATTTTTTTTCCTCCATTTAGACTTATAGAATGGAAATAACTAATCCCTTTAGATTTCTGATGCAGATGATTATAAATAAAACTCACTGCACGACAGAAATATAAAACTTCAATTTAGAACTACTAGAGTGC
Organism: Alectura lathami; assembly: GCA_013399715.1. Classification (NCBI taxonomy): domain Eukaryota; kingdom Metazoa; phylum Chordata; class Aves; order Galliformes; family Megapodiidae; genus Alectura; species Alectura lathami. The sequence goes on along the minus strand of VXAV01008951.1, from coordinate 93,788 downwards.
TTTAGAGGTAAAGCAGGTCCAACTCATTTATGACCCACTTGAGCTGAGATGGGTTTGGAAGTGAAAACTCTGAGCTGTCCATTCCCTTTCTAATTGTTAACACTCTTTGCTGAGCTTACTGTTACTGAGGGTGCCCAGCTGACAGCACAGGTAACAAAAGTCTGCAGCTTTCTATGGAGTACCATGGATGCACCATGTCTAAAAAAATCTTCCTGTAGAATTCTGCAGATAGGTGCCAATCTTTAAATCAAAGAGCCCACCTTTGTGGATGAAAGGCTGGTTTAACCTCTCCCTGTTGATTCATTCTTTGGCCGCTCAGCTGGGAATATCAATTGTGATAGTAATTCTTCTTCAAATAAGTTGGAAGGGTGACAAATCATAGCTGCCTCTGAGAAATTTTGCAGTCAGAAAAAAATGCAATTTTTCTTTAAAACATTCCTTTAAAAAATTTAAATAAGCAATACAATTAGCTAAGCACTTACATTTTATTAGCAATAGCAAGTAAAATTAATAAGTAAATTCAATGAAAAATGATTATGTGTCACAGTATATAGTTTTTACATTGACATTTCACATAATCTGACTTTGCTGAGAGGAGAAATCACTCGTCTGTTAAAATTACTTTTTAAAAGCTGTCAAAATTGGAAAACCTGCTGTCAAAAATATGATGAGAAAAGTTTAAAAATGGTAAAGTATGTTGACTTAGACAAAAAATATTACCTTTAGAGTGGAAAACTTGAATATTGTATCATTATCTTCTGCATAGATGAAAAACGTTACCTTTTTCGAAGCTGGCCATTTTTTTTACCTTTTAGATTTATGTTTTACATTTACATTTCAATATCAATGGGAATACATCCAATTTATACTGCAGCAGAAGCTGAAAGTAGCAGGTATTTGGACATTTATATTTTAATTATATGTTTGAGTTTTGCTGCTTTTAAGAGTGAGATTAGCAGCCCTAAGGGTGAAGCCTGCTGTTCATTCGTGCTTCGGTCCTTCAAACAGCTAGGTGTGAGGAACCTTGAAGAGGAGTTTGGCTGGTGAGTTGCTGGCATCTACAGCTGGCCTCCAGGGAGCAGGTTCAGCATGACCAGTGACCACAAATCCTGCATCTCTTGTCTCTGCCCTGCTAAAGAAGGACAATTTCTAAGAAGGTGACAATTCATTCTCCATGCGCTTTCAGTCTTTGGCCTCTTTGTTGAGACTGCCAGCAAGGATGCCAATTAGCGCCATTCAAAAAAGCCCAGATATGCTGTGGTAATAATGAAATACAGATTTAGAGGGATACAATCCAAAATCATAATTAAATGGAAATGAGACAAAACAGAATCCGAAATAAGATTTGACTAAGGACTACAGAAGTATATCTCTCAAAGTATGTCTCATTTTTGCCAGTTACTTTTTCAGCCATTACTGCCTTTTAATTCTAGACAGCCTTTAATACTGCACTGCTTTTAATACTATACCAGAGTTCCTGCATGCATGTAGATGAGACTGGCAATGAGTGAGGCAGTGAGATTTACTGTGAGGGAGGAGCAGTGGAAGCTGTGCAGTTGAATGTGGCACTCTGACCCCAGTGCTAAAGGATTCAACTCAGGTGTCACAGAGTCACGTTGGAAATGTGAGGTAAGCAAAGAATGATTTTATTTTTGCCTTGCCAGTACTGAATATATTTTCTGGTATTATGTTTGTGATATTCTTTCACTTTCTCAGCAGTATAAGTTGAAGGGAACGAGGTACTTTTGCTCTCAAAACTCATGCCTTGAAGTGCAGCCTGATTTAATCTTGCAGTTCAGCCTGGATTTAGTACAGCTTGAAATATATTCATTTTTTCCAGGATGAGGAATGGCTACTGAGAAATAATAATGTCAATAGGGAGGCTATGCATGTAAATTATACTTCCACACAGTTCATGACCCAGAGATCCCCACATTCTTCGTGCAGATTTCCTTTTGCTCTGAGCAGCTCTTTACCTTTCCACATTGCATTGCCACCCAAATGTTCTTACTCCTAGGTTTTCTGTGCAAACAATCCTTTCTGCCTTTCCTTATAGAGTCTTTCTGTCACTCTAGTCTGCTTCTGCTGCTTAGACACATTGATTCGTATCCTCCTTTCAAAATTAATTCTCACTGTGGTAGCTCAAAAACACTTCTTCACCTAATTCAGTAAGCTGTAACATCTAAAGTCTTTAGCATGTTTTGCTATGGCTCACACTGACCACAGAATTTCTTAACAATCTTCAAACCAGATTGNTTTTTTTTGTAGAACGAATAGGAATTTAGAGTCAAATGTGGGAGGCTGTATCCCTAGCATTTTATAATCAGCCTGACTCACTTCAGGCTGTGTGGGGGCTGCTCTTTTAGTTCATGAATACCACCACATCTACAAAATATTCTCTGAGGTCCATCTATCTGTCTATCTATCTGGACTCCCACATTGTTGCATGAGTATCTGAATGTCTCTGGTGTATATTGTTCAAGCCTCTTGCAATTTTGGTGTGCACTTATTTGAGGCAGGAGGAACAATTTCACAGTAGCCTAACACATCTAATAAGGGAACACATTTTTTGTCTGTGTTTTCTGAACCTGTCTTTAAAATAACTTCAGTGAACATGATTATTGTTGACATTGAATCCAGTGATTAAAACAGAGGTAGAAGGCCTCCAGTAGTTACCTATGAGATACTATTTGACATGTCAATTACTGTTCTGGTATTTTCAGAGAATTTATCACATTGACAATCCATGTTGGATCAAAAGAGATGAAGGCCTCATATGAATCTAAGGCCTGAAATTCTGTCAATGAGATCACAGCTAACACAGAACCTCCCTGGAAACTGTGAAGACAACAATATCTCACACAAGAGTGCTGGATTAGTATTCAGAGAAAAAGTGAAATGCCATAAATGAAGGTTAGTTCCCCCAGCAACATCACAAGTTTGCCACACAGAGAACACCTTGTAACACTTTCTGGCTATTTTTGTAGTGTATGGAAGTAACTTTTGTACTGCATGGAAGAAACTAAACTTGACTGACTGTTGTTCAATACAGAATGATATGTCATTGCTCCAGGGAATCACAGAATGGCTTGGGTTGGAAGGGACCTCAGAGATCATCTAGTTCCAACCCCCTGGGCATGCCTTTTTTGATAAAAACTGCCTAAGTCTGTTCAAAGATAAAGCACTAGAAAAGAGTCTATCCATACCTGTGACACTTTAAGCTGCTGATAAAACTATTAGGAAGTCTGTCCACACATGGCAAGACCAAACATCAGAACTCAAAGCTGAGACAGGACAATAAGGAAGTGTGTCATTTCCAGGTGAGAAGTGGAAAAGTACTGTTTGTAAACTGAGGATAACTGGAGTTCTTTGCTGGGAGGACACTGGTGAGTATTTAAAAACTATATGTGGGGAATTCATATATTAAAATCCTAGGGAAATCTTCCCTTATGTAGGAGATGATCAAGCATCAGAACAATCTCAAGTACACTTTTTTAACTACTAGTCTTTCTGACTACCCTTTGGAAAGGTTTGGCCATGCTGAATACAGGTTCTTGTGAGCCACAGAAGAAGGTGTACACAAGTATATGAAGCAGCTGGAAAATATGACTGGGAAGCTCTCATGCACCCTTAGATTGGAATACTTTTTTGAGGAGGTAGACAGGTGAAAATAGACAGTATAGTCAACATCTCACTTGGGCTGATGAAACTCACCAACATCTGTGGCCCCCAGTACAGAAGGGATGTGGAGCTGTTGGAGCAGGTCCAGAGGAGGGCCACCAAAATGATCAGAGGGCTGGAGCACCTCTCCTGTGAGGAAAGGTTGAGGGAGTTGGGACTGTTCAGCTTGGAAAAGAGAAGGCTCCGGGGAGACCTCACTGCGGCCTTCCAATACTTGAAAGGAGCTTACAGGCAGGAGGGGGACCGACTTTTTGCACAGGTGGATAATGGTAGGACAAGGGGGAATGGGCTAAAACTGAAAGAGGGGAGGTTTAGGTTGGCCATCAGGAAGAAATTCTTCCCTGAGAGAGTGGTGAGGCGCTGGCACAGGCTGCCCAGAGAAGCTGTGGCTGCCCCATCCCTGGCTGTGTTCAAGGCCAGGCTGGATGGGTTCCTGGGCAGTTGGATCTAGTGAGCTAGTGGCTGGCAGCCCTGTCCACGGCAGGGGGGTTGGAACTAGATGATCTCTGAGGTCCCTTCCAACCCAAGCCATTCTATGATTCTATGATTCTATGTTTCTATGATTCTATGATTCTGGAGAATTGTATTTTTTCAGCTGGGTTTTGTGTGGTAGTGCTCCAGAATTTATTACAAATTTACCACAGATATATTTTAATAGAAAGATTTAATGAGTGATATGTATAATCTCCTTTATTCATCTAAACAACTGATTTCAGCTTTCTCGTATTCCTTACAGGTAAGATTTTCATTAAGATTACATTAGGTAGAAGTTAGGAAGATATTAGAGAAAAAAATAGCATTAAGTGTCCTTTAATCTGGAAACAAAGTTTATCCTAAGATCTTCAGATTAGTATTATTTTTAGTACTGTTATTATTAGTGTTAGTCCCACTTCCCAAGACTTTGTATTTCAGCAGACGCTGTTTGGATGAGTGCTGTATGTGGTTACATCAGCAAACTGTAGGTTCCTTTTTTGATCATCCTGGTCATCATAGGATATATACATGAAAAAAGAGGAATCTGTGCTTATAAAACAGACTGAACTGTCAATATATGGTCAGATTAGCCAGAATGCATTTTTAAAGACCAGAGAAGCTAATTAAGACACAAGCAAGATCTATAGTACCTCCATGGAAACATAAGCTCATTTATGAACTGCTGCTGTTTTTATCCTAGTTATATGTTTTAGGCTAAACAGTCTTTTTAATGGCAGGTTTGTTCATCACTGAGGAAATTGCACAGACTCATCAATGTTAATGCACCAAGGAAGGAAATACAGGCAGAAATGCAGTATGGCTGTATTGCTAGAATATGGAAGAAGCATTCTTACAGAGAAATATAACACATTTGTACCACTAGAAAACCTCTCGTACACTTTCACATAGCTTAGAGAGAGACTGGTCTGTGGTCTGGACTTTCTGTGTGAGACATTTACAGCCTAAGAAATCTTACCATCCCTGGGTTATGGGGCACCAAGAATAGTGTCAAAGGGAACTCAGCAAATCAGTTTCCTTTTTAATCTAGCTGGTGTTGAACAGTACTTGCAATGTATACATAACTTTCTTCACTCTGTGTAACTTAAAAAGCTTGAGTGGAAATAACTTTGCAGTGAAATTAACATAATCATCAATTTGCCATGCATCATTTGCTCCAGGTTAAATGTCTAAGCCTTTATTCTTACTGTAATTCTAATTCAATATAACTCACCATCATTATCATGTGAGCTATGGGACTTCTCAGACACACGTTTACCACAGAGAAGATCATACTTGATAACTGATTACTTTGTAATAATTTCTTTGTGTTTCAGAGTCCTTTGGATTCCAGAACATTATGCACATTCTTGAAACGTTCAAAAGCCATGTCGTGGGTGCAGAAATCATGAGATTGCCTTAAAAAAAAAAAAGTGACACATCTGGAGAGACAAAGAAAAAGAACTGGAGAGACAATGAGGAGAGAGCGGGAGAGGAATAGGGCTGGAGATATTTACTGTTCTTTTGGATTACATTGATTCAAATAATATTTTCAAGATCTACTATTTTTAAAATAAATGAAAGTCTACCTTAAAAATAAGATTTATGATTCAAAACATGCAGTTTTCATTCTCGTTTTTAAAAAGTCACAAAATTACCATGACATTTTGTAACCAAATCAGGACATTCAGCAACATCGTGCTATTTAGTTTAGGCAACTGGCCTTCAGATGACTCTTAACACTAAATTGACTTTACATTTACTGAGTTTTTAAAATAAATTTGTTTTGCACAGATTCTTAGGGAATGGGAACTTCCTTTAAGCAGCATTGCAACCAATATACCTATGATAGAAAGAATTATTTTCATATCATCTTCCATATGGTGTTCAAAAAAGAAATCCAGTAAACTATCCCTGAAGGACAGTTCTCTATATTCAGGAATTGAAAAAATAGAATGGTTAAGAAAAGAGAACAGAACTTGCAGTGCCAATAGTTTGAATGCATGTAATTTGTGTGTGTGTATGTGTGTAAGAGATGTTGAAAAAGAAGGCTGCATTGGTTTCAAAGATATTAAGATAGAAAAGTTTGATTAGTAACTCACAGAAGTAGACTGATATCAGTAGTTTTAGATCAAACTACAAATGAACCACAACTCCTAAAGAATGCATTGCCTATTCATTTCTTTAAAACAGTATCCCCAGATCCTAATCCTTTTTGCATTCCAGTCGTTAAAGAGACCCTATCTGCTGGGTAAGCGTATGACTGGAATTCTGTGAATTCAATACATTCATAGGCTCATATATTTTTCTGGATATTTTCCATTTGCTTCATCTTTAATTGTAATAGGTAATGACAGTGGGCTGTGGAGCTGAAACACGTGAGGAAGAGATCTGTGAGTGTGCTGCTTTATGAAACCAAATAGTAACTAAAACATTGAACTAAATAAATATTAAATANCTCCACATACTAACTTGAAATTCTGAGTTTGAAGTCTCCAAACCCAACAAAACCACAGATTCCATAAATCTTCCAGGAATGAGCTTGCACTTAAATTTAGATAGTATTTAAAATTCTTACAGTATAATTTCCCATGGCACTATAGTGACAGTAGCAATGACATACCAAAGTTATAATCTGTTCATAGCACGATGTATAACCCACTCTTTCAACTTTGCTATCATGAACTTTTGTGTAGGAGGATCAAATGTTGGCTATTAATGGTTTCTGGAAGAGGCAAATGAAAAGAAGAAATAGGACAATCCTTTCTGGTATCTCTTTTAAGAGGAAATCAGCGAAAGGAGAGCCTTTTGGTCAAAATTAATACTCTGGCATTTTAAAAAGTCATGTGCGATAAAGCATTTCTGAAATGTCCTCATAGCAAAAGGATTTTAACAAATGAAACAAGAAATTATAATTCCCTATCAAAAATCTGAAGAGGGAGGGAATATTTTTGCTGTGTGCAAGCTGAATCAAGTTAATGAGGCATCTAACACTGCGAAAAGAGCGTTCTCTATAAATAAATCCTGTCTGATTGGGATATATTAGTCTTCTGATAATATTCTATAGCCTACAGATGCTTTGAATAGAATGTATATGTGTGCAAATACTCAGATCTATTGGAGTTACTGTTCTACAAGTCCTTGTCCATTACACATATTACAGTCATTTTCATATTTAAGCACTGAATAAAACCTCAGTCTCACTCCACTGCCCAGCTTGAATAGGTAGGCTCAGCAGCTAGGCTTTGTGAAAGCCCTGAAGGTTGTGTTTCACACACAGAGATGTGGCTAAAGGACAGCTGTGTAGCTCGTCTGTGGAGGACTCTTCATCTGTTTGCCAGAAGTAACACTTGCTCTCCAAAGAGCTTTAAAGGATCACGGAGTAGGTCTTTGTGTCACCGAGTACTTTCTCCCATGACAAGCCTGACTGTACACTTTGTGTGTCCCCTTCTGGTTGAGACTGTGGGGACCGTGAAAGCAGTGCTGGCAAAGAGTCAGGAGGAAAAATATATGGCATGAAGTCACAGGGTCTAGTAGAAGTAAAAGTGTGTTTAACCACAATATCTCTTAATTACTGTGCCAATTTATTATTTGGAGAGGGAAATGAGCTCT
>VXAV01008951.1:73556-85993 GCA_013399715.1 Alectura lathami | reverse complement strand
TTTTTTTTTTTTTTTTTTTTTTTGGTTTTGTCCTCTGAGTGAAGGTGGTCATAAACTTATCTTTCCTTGAAATAATGTTGCGATTACTCATGTCATTTTCCTAAAGGGTTTTCTTCTTTGATTTTTTTTTTGTCTTTTTCCCAGTTTTGAGAATAAAATGACCCTTTGGAGAGGGTGTTCATGTTTCTTTGTTGTGGATACTCAGTCCTTTCTAATAAAAGAAAAAAAAGATAACCTAGAGTTTTAGAAGCATTTACATTCTGCAGCAAGCCAGAAGCTTTAGGAGTATTTACTCTGTGCAACAACTCAGAATAAAAGAAATAAATACCCAACGTGTCAATGCCAGAAAAGACTCCGAATCACTAAAGTATAATTAGCAATGCAATCCTAAGAACAAACTTCCAGAAATCCTTCAAATATGATAACATGGCTGTGGACAGTTGCAGGTTTTTTTCACTGAGGCTAGACAGCAGAGGATTTCATTGTTCTTTTCAACTATGTGAGAGTACATGGTGGTTCAATTAACTTTTGAATCAAAAGTACTCACAAGCTTTTAACTAGATTTTAAGACACTGCTAATTTGAGATTGCAGGAGTTCAGAGCAGCCCTTTTTGGAATTAAGCGACGACACGGTTTTTGAAGATCTAGACCATTCGATTTAAAGTGGTAAGAACAAAAATAAATCTTGATATTTCTAAATCTGTACTGAAATGTCTAGTTAGCAAAATACTTTTGTCCTGTAGTGCAGGATAATTTGGGTTTATTTTGTAAGAATGTTGCATAGAATTGATGCTTTGAAATGCGTTTTGCCTTTGCTGGTTTCATTTGTACTCCATGTTTATAGTACATAAATTCAAATCAGTGTGCTGTTCAAGAAATCAAATCTTACAATGTTCTGATCACTGCCACTGTGCTATTTGAAGAAGACCTCCCTAAAAAGCTGATATCAATCATTCTTGTCTAAGGTCTGAACAAAATGTAACCTGCAAAGGCTGGTAGCTGGGCTATCTGCCATCATTGCTGGCAGCATAAGGGCTCAGGATACAGCCTTCTAATAGGAGGAATATGGAGACAAATCTGTCTGTTTTCTATATGTGTTAAGTTTCTGAGATTACTTCGTGTAGCTGTGTATGAAAACAGTGGTCTAGACTTCAGGGCCTTTCCAGAAAGCGTGGCTCTGTGAACTATTGCTTTGTGGCTATAAGACCATCCTTGTTTTTGAAAAATGGCCTGGAAGAAAGGCATTGGTCCGTTACCAAGATGAGCAGTAGGCTAGGATGGACATGTTGGTTTTGTTATACGCATGTAAAGTGCTAGTACAACAGTGCCCCAATGAGGATGGGGGAAAATTTTATGAGGAGGGAGTTAAAATAGATTTATTATAGTGCAAATGGATGCTTACAGTCATGCAGAAAAGGGAAAGCTGAATACTGAATACTCAGTACTTAACTACACAACCTATGATTTCCAGAATCTTCCAGGATTTTTTAATATTTATTTTCTGTGGATGATGAGACTGTACAAATTGTTAATAGTTGGATAACAAATATTTAAGGGAATACCAGTTTAGTATCTGTTATGAGGCATATGTGAAACCTCATTTTCAGTGATCGTAGGAAGAATGGAATAAGAGCATGTGAACAAGGATAATTACTTTAATTCAACCTAGATCATTCCACATAAAAATGATGACATTATGGAACTGTTCAAAACATCTTCTAATAGAAAAATATAATTGTGCTCCTTTTCTTTTTATGCTAACAGGTACTGTTGTCCAAAAAAATCTGTCAGGGAAAGTATACAAAACTGCTTTTCCTTTGAATGCATATTTAAAATGAAGGCATGATGACAGCTTTCATTTGAGCACTGGACAATTTTTTTTTTTTTTTTCAGAGTTTGCTGCTGTTCATGCAAAATAAGTTGCTGTGATTGCAACATATGTATTATATGGCACATATGCTACCTCTTAGATAAAAGTGTAACTCTTGTGGTTCCTAGCATTTTCCTAAGGACATACAGTGTTTAACAGTAACAGATCTTTTTATAATATTTTTGCCATGTTTTTGGCAACTAAATATTTTTTCTTTAACCTTTCTCATTCATAAGTTAAATTTGTTGTTAGAGAAAAATGGAGTGTGGAGGTAGAAAGCAACAGTGTGAATAAGAGAGCAAGAGTGTTTTGACTGGCAGTTTTCTCTTTGGCTACCATTTTGGGTTTCTTTGTTGTAATGCAGGAGGGCAATAAATTGCCAGCTGCAAACAAGGTTCTGTTTAGCTACATATTGTACAGACAATCATATACAACCAATTACAGGTTAAAATACTGGTGTGGCACTTAAGGAATTAGGAGTAAGGACTACTGTTAAGAATAATGTGGTTTTATTGTCTATTTTCTGACATATGCAGGAAAATGTGTATCTTTTACGTCTCTTTCTTTGGTTAAGCTCAGTCCTCAAAACCTTCTCTATATAAAGATGTGGGCTTTGAATTATGGCATATTGAAACATATTTTCACATGCATGATAATGAATCACAGCAAAACAACAAATAGCCAAAGCTCCACCCTCAGCACCACTGATCGAGCACTTGTCCATGTCAGTATTCCCATGAAACCATGGAACTAGTCATACAAGTGTATTGTACTACACGTGAGTACAGAGACAAGCAAGCCCAGGTTTTGGCATGAACACGAAGCAAGCTTTCAAAAAGGGACAGCGTTATTTTTTCATCACGTAAATCCTAAGGAAATGGAAGTGGACCTTCAGCCTTCTCCCTCCTACTCCCAGGAATGATCCCATTATACTGGTAGTTCATAAATATGCAGTGAAGCCCATCTGTTCTAGCTTGCGATTTAAAATAGTGTCTTGTTATTCTTTCTGCTGTCTCTGGGTCTGATCAGAAAGGTACCAGAGGCAATGGCAGAACCTCCATTACCCCCAGGTGCACTGGCTCAGGGTGCCCAGGGGCTCTGACGTGAGCATGAATCTCTCTCTCTGTCAGGAGGCATGCCAGTGCCCTCTCTGCTGCCCACCCTTCAGGAGACGTCTGGGAGCGCTCCCCAGAAGCAGAGCTGCCTGCTGGGAGGGGGCTGTGCAAGGCTGCGGGTGCTCACGTCGTGATGCTTTCCCCAGCTCAGGCCAGAGCACGCAATTACACTGTCAGGCTCTATCTTGAGATGGAGATGACTTTTTAGGCAATCTGTAGATCTGAGTTTACTGTCAGAATTATGAAAAGACTTGGAAGGAATTCCATAAGTGTTCAAAAATAGCTATTCTTAAGCAACAACAGAATAGAAGTAACAGTTTGAGAGATTTTTAAACTCCATTACTTGTACATATTTATACAATATAGTGCCTGTCAAGGATAATGCACAGCAGATTTATCACGTGTTATTATTTTAAAAAAGAGTCGATTCTCTGAATGACGTATGAAATAAATTGCAAATAAACAAGCTGCTGCTTAATAAAACAATTAGTTTTGCGAAGGCTCTAGCAGTGCTGTCTGAATTCTTATCAGCCTTGGCTTACAGCTGTAACTTCAGGATATAATAGGAGATTGAATCTTTTACAGGCAATAAAACAGATGATCAAATTCACAAGGGATCGTATCAGGCTTTTTCCAGTACCAAAGAAACATATTAATCCTTGTCACTGTTTTCTGAAACGCTGTGACAGAAATAAACCTGTACTGTAACTTGGCCCTTTTAATGAGCTTCTGGAGTGTGGGCTTTCCACTCAGCACCTGGAAAACACAACAAAACACCTTTTACATTAAAGATGTGAGGTTTGCTGCTGGCTAAATTTGTACACAGAAGTCTATAAACCAGTGCTCAGCCAGCTGGGAAGCAAGAAAGCAAATTCAGATTCTGCCATGAACTTCACAGCCCAATTATCTACTTGGAATCATGGGAGTTGAGCAAACAAATACCAGCCCCTGCTGAGCCTTTTCAGGCCAGCAGCTTATGGGTGATTCAGTTGCATCAGAGGCTTTTAGACTGATCAATTCTTAATCACAAAGCACAAAAATTATTCTCAGACTCATGTCAGTTTCTTTGGACACCTTTGTTAACAATCTGCTTCAAATCATTTTTTTAAGGAACCGCAGACACTGTTTTTATTGACTCCCCACTTGTAAAATGTTTATAGCTTGTTAATTTATATTTACCCCTTTACTTTTGCCTGCAAATCAACATCACTTAGCACAGTTTGGTTACACTTTGTCCAAAGGAAATTACAGAAGCCTGCTATGGGGCTAAAATGAAGGAAAGCTGAGGAAAATCAATACACTGATGATTAAACAGATCGTAGCAAATTCACGGCTGTAAGCTACAGCATGGAGACATCAGTGTGATGCCTATCTAGCAGTTAATGTGCTTTCAGCCAGTTGAAGAAAATTTTGCAATAAGGCAAAAGTAGCAGAAAAAATATAAGCTGCTACAGAGCAATGCTTTTTTTTTTTTTTTTTACTCTATAGGAATAGTTATAATGTTCATGTTTTATTTTGCTATTTGACTTCACAGAAACTATAGAAAAGGTTTAGATTTAAGAAGAAAACCTATTTTATGTGGAAATTTGCAGCGGGAGTTTTAAATAACTATTTGAGTTGCAGTATCATTCATGTCTATTGTAAAAGCTGTGTATTTACTGTTACTTTAAATCACTTTTTTCTGTCAGTGAATTTCAACTGTGATAAGTTCTATTTTAATCTTCCTTTTGCTTTAATTAGAAGATAAAAAGTTATAAGCATGTTTCCAAATAAGTCCTAATAAGAAGGGTAATATTTAGTGTAAATTGTATATTTTCTAACAAAGTGATAATAATCTGCCACTACTCATTTTAAGTAATAGAGTAAAAGTAGAATAAAAACAGACAAAAGGTCTCTGCTTTTTTTTTTTTTTTTTTTTTTTTTTTTGTGTGTGTGTGTGTGTCTATTTGATAGAAATAAATAAATATTCATTAAATAGATGTGGAAAGAGAACTGTCTTGGTAGTAATAGACAAAGACTAGCACCAGGATACAGCAAGGACCCTGAGTGAGTGCAGGGACTTCACACAGGTAGGGACTTCTCGTTTAAAGACAGGAAATGTTTCCTCAATACCACGCACTGGGTGCCCTCAAAGTGCAACGTGAACCTGTGCAATGCATGTTGACTGACCAGCAGGCATGTAAAAACATTATGTGCAAAACAAACTTGCAGCGTTAGTGCCAGTTTGTCGCTACTGATAGAAATAGGGACACCAAGGAAGAATTAATTGCAACCAGAGGGAACTTCACAACTCTGCCTTGAGCTGTTGCAAATCAGCATATGCCCATCTCAGCAGATTTCGAGGCTTGTATGAGGAGATGGCCCACTGAGCCTGACTCATTCCTTCCTCAGAAAGGATACTCAGGCAGCAAAGGAGATTCTTTCTCACACAGCTTGAGTATCTGCAGAAAATGTTCGCTCTGGTGAAGGAGCATTGCTGAACTACTCCTCAGTTTTCCTCATTGGCAGTGTGGAGACCTTCAGTCATACTCTCTGCCACGTGCCAGTGCACTGCTGTCCTGCAGCAGCACAGACAGCAAATCCCATAGTTGCGCGGGGCACGGGTGTTTGGGTGTTACCAGCTGTACCCACCTCCCTCACACTCCTCATAGAGTCCACATGGAGAGCTACCATCACAGCAAAGTAAAACTGTGCAACAGACTTTCTCTCACAGCATTTCACTCCAGAATTATACACATGTACTTGCATACCCAAAAATCAGTAGAAGAAAAAGACTTGGGCCTTACTTCTGAAATCTAATGCAAAAATACTTCTTCTACAGGCACACTGTCTTTCACCTGAAGTTTTCCAAAATGACATGTTTCTATACTTGCAACATAATCCTGAAATTCCTTATTTTACTTAGGAGAAATATAACAAAACCAGGGGAATGTGAAATCCCAACCAGCTTACTTGTGTGCTAAACTACAATTTGTTGCTGATTTATTTACATGATGAACTAAATCCTTTGTTTATCTGATATTTTTATCATGTAGCCAGTTTTTAAAAAATCTGTTGTTTAGGTTCTGCGCCTAAAATGGAGATTATTTATTTTGTTTTGCAGCAGGTTGCATAGTTACATTAGCAAATAGTATGAAATTAGTCAAAAAATGAATAAGCCACAACCAGTTTTTCTGAATGGAAGTGACTCGTAGACTGAAGTATTAGCTGGGGAGTTGCTGGTTTAAGACTCTGTTAAGACGCTTAAAAATTCTGAGTAAAATGCATGCAGAAATATGTTCAATATTAAAAAAAATATATATATATAAATACACACAGATAAGGTTTTCAAAGAAAAAAAACACAGTTTTCTGAAGTCACTCTGTGCCAAAATTCAGGAAAATTACAGATTCAGTGTATATTTACGACTATGGTTAAGTTGCAGCTTTAATATGAGGATGAAGGTAATTCAAGGAAAATACAAATATAATAGGCATTAAATATACATTGTCATAAAATTTACACTAAAATGTGTTATTAGCATAAGATATTTTTGCTTCAGAGTAAAAATTTCAGCTAAAATGTTTTAAAAAGTTTTAGTAATTTTTCCTGTCGCTAGGATCATAAATAAGCATTAGAAATTTACCTTCAAAAAGATCTACTTCTTGTGAAGTAATTTAATAGACTGTTAATTTTGCTGAAAGACAAAACTTCTCCTGTGTTTTCTCACCTTATGTATCTAGACCTTTAATGGATAGGCTAAAATGGATAGGTAAAAAACTGATAGTGAGAGGTGTAGTAAAACATGCCTACACGATATTGATAGATTAAAAATGAAATAATACTATCTATTGGAAAGTGTGGGAAAAGATCCATGCCAGAATCCTCTTGGGTTTGCCAGGTTAATTGTACTCCTGGGTATGAAATCTTCAAGATTTTCTTCAGTTATGCCATTGAAGGAAAAGTAAAATGAAGTGACAGAACAGGTTAGAAGGCAATAATGGAAGCGAAAGTGAATAAACCAAGAGTAAATTTTTGATTTTGAAACACTTGTGCAAAGTCCACTAGCTATGTGCTTTTTTTTTTTTTTGCTTTTTTTTTTGTAACTCCAACACTTTGATGAAGATGACTAATTAATATTTTTCTTATGTAACGAGCCATATTCAAGAATAAACGTGAATGTACTACCAAAGTATGCATTTTTAGGAGCAAGTTCCTCAACATTAATGTTTATGTTAACTTTTGCGATTAAAGATGTACAATAGATTTCCAGCAAAAAAAAAAATGCTGCGTATTCAGTTGCTTACACTAATTCCTATTGGAATATATATTAATTATGAACAGAATTCTACTTAGTTGGTAGCACTTATTTAATTGCAGAAAGCACAGAATTACAAAGTAAATACAGCCATAATAAATATTAAGACTTTTCTGATAACACACAATACAAATAGAAAACAGTGTATTATGGTGTTTGATGAAAGTAGCTACCAGCAACAAAAATATTTGAAATCCCTCAAACAATGCTCAAACAATGATTTTTTTTTTTTTAAACTTTGTAGAACTCTTTAGCTTGCTAAAGATCTGATCATTAAAAGTTTGGATGGTTTCTCTGTTAAATCAGATATGCCTCCTACAATTTTTACAATACTTTCTTTATAAATTAATTGTTATACGGTTATTTGTTAAAGAATCTCCCCCATGTGAAAAGGAAAATCTCAGTAGATGCGGATTTTACACTGCACTAGATCAATCCCAATACCAGTAAATGGATATTATTAAACAGCATGGGGTAGTGCAAACTGGGAAAGAAAACTTGTAGTGTGCTGCCTTTGAGCAGACCTGGCTTGCATGCTGTGACAGGGCAATTGTCGACATGCTTTTTCATGCCAATCTGCAGCTTTTTCAACTCTAGATGCTATGGCAACCACGGTTTAACAGACTAAGCAGCTAACAAGCTTCCCTGATGGAATTGTCTGGTTGTATGATTGCCTTGTCTTAGTGAAAATATAAAATAGACCAAAGATGCTTGTGGACGTTTGTCAAACTGATTATAATTTGGACACTCAGATCATAATTATCTGTTATATATTGCATAGTATTGACCAGCAGTGTTTTCCGTGCTGTCTGTAGAGAACATGAGTGCCTTTCTGTACAATCTGTTTCCTGTGGAAAGAATGAGTTTTGGTTAATCTGAGTTGGTCAACATGGCAGGTGAGATTATGTGGACAGAGAAAATAAAAGCTCCTAGCACAGATTTTTCCTTTTTTTTTTTTTTTTTTTCCTGCCCTTTTTTTTTTTTTGGGTTTTGGAAGTCTTTTTTTTTTTTTTTTTAAATAAAATAAAGAGAACAGAAATGAATTGTAAAGTAATATGATTTTTTACAGGCAAAGATAAAGTAACACAAAGGAACGACATTTACTACATTTTCAGGACACATTTTTAAAAGTCTCTGTGTTTCCTGATGCTCATTATCAGGCAGCTGAGTCATTTCTGTTGGCCCCAATGAACAGTATGTGTTTCTTACTTGCTTGTATGTTGTTTTTTAATTTGTTCGTGTAAGAAAAGGGCATTCACTGTAAAACGTGGACTTGAAACTACGTTTTCTTGTTTCCCAGCACTTTTTACAGGGTGACATCTGAATTTTTGTGTTTGTCTGAAAGAGAGAAACAGAATCATATTTTTCTATGAGGATTTCTTTACAGATACTACCTATCATACCTCACTTTGGGGCAAATCAGTTTGATTCTTTTACAGTAGGAAGCAAGACGCCCCATAGGATGCAAACAGTGTTTGAGTTCACAAGTGGGCATGGGGATAAATCTGACTCTTGGAACTGTAGCACCACAGATGCTTCTGACTTAAGGTAGCAAGCATAAATCATAGGGGTAGCATCTACGAAGTTAGCAAATATCCAGCTAGTTTGTTCTTCCCTTTAGGCAAGTGAGTTCTTTATGCTGTTATGGAGATCCCTGTGGAATACCAACTTCAAGAACTCGTGAGTTCAATGTTAGAAAAGTTGTTAATAAAGGATAAGGTGAATGTCCTGCACATGGTACTTGTAATCTGAGCATTTTTCTTGCAAATATTGAAGGGGAGTTCATTCTATTCCTCAGTTACAATACATGTACAAAAAAATCATAGAATCATAGAATCACAGAATCATAGAATGGTTTGGGTTGTAAGAGATCTGAAAGCTCATCTAGTTCCAACCCCCCTGCCCTGGGCAGGGACACCTCCCACTAGACCAGGTTGCTCAGAGCCCCATCCAGCCTGGCCTTGAACACTTCCCGGGAGGGGGCATCCACAGCCTCTCTGAGCATCCTGTTGCAGTGTCTCACCGCCCTCACAGTAAAGAATTTCTTCCTAATATCTAGCCTAAATCTCCCCTCTTCCAATCTGTAGACATTACCCCTTGTCCTGTTGCTACACGCCCTTCTAAAGAGCCCCTCCCCAGCACTCCTGTAGGCCCCCTTCAGGTACTGGAAGGCTGGTATCATGTCCCCCAGAGCCTTCTCTTCTCCATGCTGAACAACCCCAACTCTCTCAGCCTGCCTTCACAGGAGAGGCCCTCTCCAGGGCCTCCAGCCCTCTGATCATCTTTGTGGCCCTCCTCTGGACCCACTCCAACAGCTCAAAAACCTACAGATAAACCTACAGATAAACCTACATAACACTGTACATGTTGTTAACGTTTCTTCTACTTTCTTTGTAACATGTTTCAAACATATTGAAGCTACAGCATATGAAATTAGAACTTTTCCAGTGACCTCATGCCTCAGGGTTCCACCTAAAGATCTTTACTACTTCTCCATTATTTCTCTAGGATTTTCTGTCCTCATACCAAATTAAATGCCAATGACACAATTGTTATTTCACTTAACAAATATACTGTCTTAATAAATATAAGAATGTAAATTCCAGTTTCTCTTTGTCAGACTTGGAAGCCTTAGTTCAGTGTTACCAGAACTTTTCCTTTCCCTTTTTCCCTCTGAGGTAGATTTTGATAAATATGTCATGTATGGAGGCATGCTTTTCTCAGACATCATCAGCAATAGTACAAGCCATTAGCCTCTTTTTGTTCATCTGGCATGGAACATGCACCACTACGTTTAAAGTCTACTGTGCCTTCAAGCACAAAACACAAGTTTAGGGTATCAGAATAAAGAATAAGAGTAAAGTAAGTTAAAGTACAGTAAAACTTTCTTAGAATAAGAGGACCATGTGGCTGCAACAAATTTCTTCTCATAAATCTAATGATAGAAAGAGCTGACCAAAACCTAACCAAGTAAAGTGACACTGACATAATTTGCAATGATCAGAATAGAGCTGCTACACATGCAAACCACCTTCACTTCTGGAATTAATATGGAGCAGCTGGTTAAGATTTACTTACTTGAATTCAATTCTGCAATAAGAGTTTATCCATTTTTATACCACACAAGTACAAAAGTGGAAAGAATTGTCAGTAAATGTCCTCCAGTAAAAAGCAACAAAGCACATTTTATTTAGAATCTTATTTATAGAAAAAGGGGTAGTATATTTTATAAGAAACATTCAGTCTGGAAGAAACTCTAGTTTTTGACATATAACATCCTTATAATACCTTTAACCATTAACGCTAAAGAACTTTGTAACAATTTTGAAATTTCAATTAAAATCTTTTGGAATTTGTTTTTATGTCCCAACTGCTTCCAGCCTCAAGTTATGTACCTTATCCGAAACAACTGTTAGAATATATACAGATGAAAAAGCATTTTCTAAGAGCAAAAGTGAATTTATACATAAATATGCATAAGCCCTCAAAAATTAAGGAAAATCTGAGTATTTAAAGTACATAAAAAGTTAGAAAATATGTTTTTTTTTTTTTTTTTTAATTTCAAATATAAGTACGCATGGATATATTTATGAATATTAATTTCACTGTTTTTCCATGGTGTATGTTTGTGTGAAGTCTGGTTTAAGATCTTTGTAGCCATGTCACTATGTAAGCTGTGTAGCAATAGAATCAAAGGAGTTAACATACATCTTTCAGGTGCTCTTCTCATGTGTGATACAAATGAATAATTTTGAACAGAACATGGTGCTTCACCCATGTTATTCCATTTCCATTGGTAATCACATCATTCTAATTCCCATAATTCACAATCACCTGCCTGCCACAGGACTGGCATTCAAACAGTTGTTAATTTTTGGAGGAGAGAGAGAATGTAAACACCAATTTCGCTTGAAATGGCAGCAATGTCAAGGAACCTGAAGCAATGTAAGATTTTCTTTCTATCTTGCAGGAGATACATTCTTTCTTATTACGACACCCTGATCTAGTGGATGGCAACCCTGCCCACAGCAGGAGGGTTGGAGCTAGATGATCTTTAAGGTCCCTTCTAACTCAAGCCATTCTATGATTCTATGATTCTAAGAGAGAATATTAAAAGATATTCCTACAAAGGTTCAGTTTCCACAAAACAGTCATTTTCAGGAGCTTGAAATGGTTGGCTGGAGTGTGCATGAATTTGTTTGCTATTTCTAGAATATATTTTATCAACACCTTTTCCCTACAATTTACATTTCTCAAAATGTCAGTGTTTCTATGTGAGATACTAAGTATGGACCAATTAACTGTTGATGCTTTCTGCCAAGAATAAATGTTGCAATATAGCATATATACAGGACAGAGTAAATATTCCATGATGGAAATGCAGAAACTGCTAGGCTACTGGTGAGTAATATGTCTTGAATGTTACCTGAAGACATGAGTCAAATGCTAATTATTAATGTAGAATCTGTTATACATGTAGTTGAAATTAGGTAGACAAAATGCAAGAAACAGAAGTCAAACTTTTTAGTTGTACTCTTTTCTAGGGAAAAAAATGTATCTTAACTAATCTGTTTTGAAAATGCATTCAGCTAGTAAAATTTTTAAATGTGATTTTCATACTCAAAATGGGTTCAGGACTATCAGACTAAAATACCCTTAGAAACCCACTGTGCAGACTGAGGTGGATGTCTAAAGAAATTAGATCTTCCCTGAAGCAACACAGAGGCTGCTCCATCCAGGTGATGCAGTAATACAGAGTAGAAGGGAGGTTTTGTTGAGTACCTCATCCTTGCCCAAAGGACTCATTGTTTTGAAGAGATCTAGAGAGGTCTTGTGGATTTTTATTTATTTTTTATTTTTTTAAGGACTGTATGGGACGAATTGTAGCTGAAGACATTTCACAGGTACCGGCTAATTGTTCCTCTGCCCCTGTGCTTTGGTAACTTCTTATGAGTCCAGAAATGGCAGACATTGGTAGAAACTGAAAATGTCAGTAGATACCCATTGGTAGCCATCCATAGGCAGAAAGTGTGATTTTTCCTAAAAACTTGTATCAGTAACCTTTGATTATAGTTATTGCTGTGTGCAAATAGACTTTATTTAGGTTAGCCAACACAGATTTTACCTTCCTCTGGTACTGATCAGAATGTGAATT
>VXAV01008951.1:52401-64749 GCA_013399715.1 Alectura lathami | reverse complement strand
TTTTTGCATATTATGTTCAATTTTGCTTCCACAAAGGCACAACGAGCAAGATCCACTCATTGGAATGGTAATTGACTGACTAAAAGCTTTTGGGTGTGATCAGAGACATAGCTGGATCGTTACTTTGAGCAGAAAAACACTGATACAATCTGTTGATCTTGTGAAAAGTTGTGGTGTGGGAGAGCAAGCTGGGAGGAGATTGCTTTATTCATGTGTTCTCAAGTTTTGAATAGGAAACCACATGAGGATACCAAGCTGTAAGGCAATCCAGTGTAGTATGTGAATTTTAGAGCAGTTAAAATGTCAACCTTGTAAAAAGAACAAAGTTTTCAATATTGCCTATAATAGAGATAGTGTTCTGCTATCACAATGCAGGCCAGACTGGGCCACCTAAGTTGGTATAAGAATCCAAGGAAGGAATAAAGTACCAGACATAGCACAGCAGCAGGTGAGAAACTGTAATAAGGCAATTTTCATGATATTTATTATAGACCTCTAAACTGAAAAAAATGAGCAAAGGATAGAAAGAAGCTTTACAACAGGTTCTGTATTGTAGGTTATTGTGTTTTTGGCTGCAATGAACCTGATAATGAAGTCAGCTGAGCAAGTGCATAAAGGTCCCACACTGACAAGAAAAAGACATCCCTAAGGATAAGCCAACAGAGATGTTTTAACAACCACTATAAGTACAGTAATATAGAATAGATTGCTACTGGTGACACTGAAGAAAATAATCAAGTAACCAAAAATAATGTTTAAGCTCCAAATATAGGTTCCTGGTGTCTCTAAAAGGGAAAATAAATAGAGAATCTAACTAGGATTCAGAGAGAAAGGGATTACCAGAAAGCATGGGCATTTACCAAACTACTGCATGCTGACACAAACAACAACAAAGACAAATACTATTTTATGTGGAGCTAAACTGAATCAGTAATGAAGAGGGGAGAGGGAGCAGTCTAGTGACTTCCACAGGCACATCAGACTAGAATAGTTTGGGATTAAACCTATGTTGTATTGATTTTACAGGCATCATTTGCACACAGATAAAGTTAGCATTTCATGAAAGTTAAATCACAGAAGCCTGATGCATGTGTCTGCAAATTCTTATTTTGGAGTCTCAGGAAAGTATTCCTTTTGAATAAGTGTCTTGAAGGAGACTGGAGGACTAGAGCTACTGTGTCCAGCTGGGAATCCGAACTGTCTACAATTTAAGGAAGTGATTTTGAAGAAAACATTTACTAAGAACTTGTGAAGCCACAAATGTTTTTAATTCATAGTGAATTTTACTCCTTTGCTTTCCATCTCTGAATGAACTATGTAGCTGTTCAAAAAGATATAGTAAACGCCAAACATTCCTAAGGACTTATGGTAACCCCAGAATTCATCTTCATAAGAAATAGTTGAGTATTTCACATGGTCATAATATACCCTAGATGGTTTCACTTATTTCAAAAATTTCTTCATTCACTTTCACTCACCACGTCTACCAATTATGGTTTCAGCACTGTGTTCTGTGTATTGGATATAATGATTCAGTTATTACTGTTCCCTTATTTGTTAGGTGATACCTTTTTATTTGGCACATTATCCACTCTCTTAGCCCACTGAGCCTTCTGCTGAGTTAACTCTGTAGCAGTTGAGAAATTATCTGATGCTTTCAGTTAGCACTTAATCTCTTATTTTTTGCATATATTTGATGTGGTTGACTTCTCTGTACCAGCAGAAAGAGCTTAAGCTGCTTTTTTCATGTATATGCAGCTGTACTTGGAAGGATGAGATGTACTTACCTCTCATGGCACACTAGCACCTAACTGCCACACCTAATAGGCATGCCATGAATCCACCTAATATTGATAAAGGGTTTAGGTATTGTACAAAACACCACTGCATCTGTTTTAAAACAGCAGCTGGCAGTGTTAAGGATTTTATGTAAAAAATGGTAAAAGCTCTTACTCAGAACCCATCTGATAAAAGCAACCACCATGGTAGTAGAGTGATTATCCCCTTGTATCCTTCTTGATGAACCAAAGACACTAAGTAGAGATAAGCTGTGGCACTATAAGGAAGTGGAAAATTCATGATGCCAGAAATGAGAAACAAAGAGGAAAGAATGTGATGGTACAGTCTCTGAGTGGGCATACTGTCTTTGGATTCCCAACATCAGATTTCTTTTTTTTTTTTTTTTAAATTGAATGATATAGTTAAAATGCAGAAGCTGCGTAGTGGCTAGCAATCTTTAAGATTTTCCTTTCTAGGAAAATACATATGGAATAGGTTACAAAATTATATATTCTATGGCATCAGGAGTCTTACATTCCTTCTTAATCAAGTGCACATCTGGTACCAAGAGTCTGACTCTCACAGAATAAGAAAGGTAATTGTTTATTCTCATATGTTTGCTGCTCTCGTCATTAGGCCTTTTTTTGAACATGTTGTGATCACCATTTTTTTTCAGAAAGCAAAGGCAAGATCTGTGAGAAGGAAGATCCGCTCACTGTAAGTGAAGATCAGGTTTGAGACCACCTAAAGAATCTGAAGGTGCACAAATCCATGGGACCTAATGGGATCCATCCGCGGGTCCTGAGGGAACTGGTGGATGAAGTTGCCAGGTCACTGTCCTGAGGCATGAGCTAACTGGAAAAGAATTTCTAATTCCGTATACTATAGCTTCAATATGTTCGAAACATGTTACAAAGAAAGTAGAAGTAACATTAACAACATGTACAGTGTTATGTAGGTTTATCTGTAGGTTTATCTGTAGGTTTTTGAGCTGTTGGAGTGGGTCCAGAGGTGGGCCACAAAGATGATCAGAGGGCTGGAGCACTGTTGCAGAGCATTTCTTACAGAGCAACGAGCATGTGAGCAACCCAAGCTTGTGAACAGTCCAGCTTTCTCAAGGACATTCCTGCACAACAAGATAAGGAGCTAGCATTCGGGTAGGGCAGGAACATATTATAATTAGAGGACAAGCCATAGGTTAGAGCTTAATGAGTGACGCTATTATAACCTAATGAAAACGCAAGATGTATGTAGTCACAAAGCTAATGCTATATAAGCAATTGTAACTGTGCAATAAACGTTCGTTTGGCTTTTTGGCTTCTGGATTTTTGGCTTTTGGCTTTTGGCTTTCGCTTTTGCTGCCTTTTACCTATGAACGCCTCGCTGTTTGATCTCCGTTAGAGCACTTCCCCTATGAAGGCAGGCTGAGAGAGTTGGGGTTGTTCAGCATGGAGAAGAGAAGGCTCTGGGGGACATGATACCAGCCTTCCAGTACCTGAAGGGGGCCTACAGGAGTGCTGGGGAGGGGCTCTTTAGAAGGGCGTGTAGCAACAGGACAAGGGGTAATGTCTACAGATTGGAAGAGGGGAGATTTAGGCTAGATATTAGGAAGAAATTCTTTACTGTGAGGGCGGTGAGACACTGCAACAGGATGCTCAGAGAGGCTGTGGATGCCCCCTCCCGGGAAGTGTTCAAGGCCAGGCTGGATGGGGCTCTGAGCAACATGGTCTAGTGGGAGGTGTCCCTGCCCAGGGCAGGGGGGTTGGAACTAGATGAGCTTTCAGGTCCCTTTCAACCCAAACAATTCTATGATTCTATGGTTTTATTGGGCTTACTTTAAGAGGTAAAGAGGTGCATTGCACTACTCTTTCCTTCTCTTATCAGTGGGCCAAGATTACATGCATATGAGTGAAAAACATCTGCCTGATGTATTGAGTTAGGTACTTAAACCCTGGAGAGGGCCAAAAGTTCAAAGACAACCTCACTTTGAATATTTCATACTTGTCAGTTCTTTGGAATACTCTATGAAGTGTACTAATTTTGTGTTCACTATTCTAAAACATCAGTTTTGTAGTTAAAAGAGAACTTGAGAGATTAGACATAAATTTAATAATTCAGTGTGCATTTTTTTTTAAATTAGCCCTTGTCTCAAACAACATTTTTAGCAGTTTGATTCCTTGATTTTTGTCATGTTAAGAATAAAAACTTCCTTCAGTTTTGTTTTAATTCCCCTAACAACTATTTAAAACAGAATATAACCTGCGGATATCTGCAGAGCTTAGGCAGGATGACCACTTTTATTACACTGAAATAATACAGAGGCAAGATAGTACTTCAAAGCACATATGCCAAACAAAGAATCTACATCATTTCCATTTTCAAGCCACCAAAATTTGTCCCTGAGAATCCTGAATAAGAAAAAGTACAAGCAAATTATGCAGTCAGGCAACTAGATTCCCAGGTAAACCTGATCATTAGAAGCTTCTTTTGATATGGTAGGACTACTTTAATTCACCAATTTTTATCCTACTCCTGCACTGGACATGGGTCACAATGTTGTCCCTGTTTCATACTGCTTTCCTACCCTCAAAAAACTAGATTCCTTAGGAATGATAGGAAATTAATAAATTCTATCTGTATTAGCATAATTTACCAAGAAATACAATCCTCTAATTTTTACTAATTTTTCATATTTTAAATTCCATTCACACTGAAGGGGAAAATATTTTTATTCTTTTAATATTAGAAGTTTAATAGATATTTTTGATTTATAAAAAATGTCTCAAGGGATTTGACTTCAGTGCTGAGAAAATGCAGTAAATTACTTCATTATTGGATATCTTTGAGTAGGAGTTTGAAGCCTTTACTTTTTTTTTCTTTTCATTTTGTAAAATTTTTGCTTCTCATTCTAAACAAAAGTCATATCTATGAAACTCTCATGCTATTTTTACCAACAAAAAAGATGAATTCTGACTGTTTAACAGACAGTGGTACTAATCCAAAAACATGGAAGAAGTTTAAGCACATGTAAGCCTGCACAGAAAAGGGATATAATAAACTTTTAGTGGATGTTTAGTGGTTAGTCTTTCTTAGTCATTCATTATTATTCATCACACAAAGATCTTGTCCTGAGGCAAAACCCTGACTCAGTTGAAGTCAGCAGCAAAACTCCCACCTACTTCAATGAGTTGGAGATAACATCTCTGGAGCCTTGTTCATTAAATTATTTTTTTCAAGCATAATCATTATTTTTTTTTTTTTTTCTGTGAAATTCACCCCCATAAGGCAGTTAATTGCTTTACTGAGTACTGGAATTTTAAGTTTTAAGGCTGTGTAACATACAAAAACTTGAAACTTTGATGTGAAATAAGTGATTACATAGTTTGGCATAATTGCAATATGTCACAAAAAGACAAGCTGTTAAAAACTGCATTAGAGCTGGCAAAGTGAACACCTCTGAAGTACAACCAAAATGGTGTCATGCTTGCAACAGCAACACATATGTTCCAGAACATAGATTGCATCAGAAAAAAATAAGTGGGGTTTCTTTGTCAAAAAAAGAAATCATCTGCTATTCTACCTAAACACAGCAAAAACTCTATTTATTACTGAGTATGGTATTTTGTATTGACTACTTTCAAGGCAGGAGTGTTTGTAGTGACACAGAGCTCAAAAGAAAAAAAGAAGGAAACAATACAAAGCAGTAACGTTGGAGCTGGAGCTGATTTTGGACCACAGTAGCTGTTAGCACTGCTCAATGTTTAGTGTGGCTAGAAGCTGCTCTGTACCTCTCCCACTTAAAAAAACATTTCCAGAGGGCAGTTTCTACTTCCACTGGTGTCCCTGTAACTCCTTTATTATTCTCTTTAGTTATACAAAATTCCTGACCTTCACTAAACAAATTAACCTTAATTAATCTGGCTTAACCAGCAACTCTGTATTTTATTCTCGCAAATTCTTTCGTGATCAGCTCTTAACCAATGACTACACTTGAAATTGTATAGAGAGTTTGTACTCTCTGTACAACATTGCTTACCAGCTAGGTCTCTCAGTGAAGGAGACCGGTCTGCATTTTCAGGTAACATGCATGTAACAATTCCATGTCTTCTTCCATAAATTTTGCTTATAGACTTCCAAAAGTATCACAAGTGGCCTTGTAGCCTTTCACATTTGTTTTTGGATAATATCTAGACATGTCTATAGAAAGCCACATACAGATCTCTCATTTCCTTGTTATTTCCCTGCGTTAGTAATTTCTATTTATCCTGTCCTGAGTACTCGGAAGCAACCTGCAATGCACACTGAAGAAATCTAATTATTAGCCAGCACATTCAGACATGCATGTGCCAATTCTGGTTACTGTAAATAACACATAATTATTCTAGCATTTCAGATAGCACACCATATTGGCTTACTTCTAAAACTGACTGGGAAACAGCATGAAGGGAAAAAATTGCAACATGCCTCATACACCGCAGCTAGCCTGAAATGGACTTTAACAATTTGCAGGGCCAGGATACCTGGAGAAGCTTAAGGTCTTGCATTCATCTGACCTGACTATAAAGACAACAGAGCATTGTCTCACACAGCAAAGATAGATCAGCTTCTTTCTTCTTTCCTCCCCAACACATTTTTCTTGAAGTGTAACTTACAAATCCCAAAAGCTGTAATTCCCAGCAGTTAGTCTTAGAACGTTTCCTCAAACAAGAGGTTTCCTTGAGACAGAGCCTGCACAATTTCAAAATTTAGATATCCAGTATAAAATCACACATTCTTTCAAGGCTATTGCCTTGCTTTCTTTTTCTTGTGTGTGTGTGTGTACACAGTCTTTTCTCACGGAGGAAGAACAATCTGTTGTAAAGATGCTACCTAGGCAGTGAAATTTTGCCTTCAGGATCTGTCTTATTTTCCTTTGTGGCTTTTCTTCCTAGTCTAATTTGTTCTGTTTGTCTGTGTATTTATCCTAGCCATATTCTGGCGATTTTACTTCTGCAGATTTGTGTCTCCTGGCCTTATCAACAGCTTTCTTTTCCTCCCCAGAGATATTTCATAGTCGATCTCGGAACAGCTTGCTCCTCCACTACCCAGGCCTTTACGGAAGCTGCCAAAATAGAGAGTGTCATAGGCTATTCTTTTGTACACATATACACACAAGCCCACAGATCGTAGCTGAGGAGTGTGTATTCTCATTATTTTCAAGAATGCAGGCATCTTAATCTACATTCAACAGCAATGGCATTTATGTAAATAAAACTCTCCAGAGTGGTAGTTCACAGTCTGTGGTCTTCAGGTGACCCATCATCTATGAAGTAAATGCTCTGAAGCAGTTTCACATATTTAGAATTTCTTCAGTCAGAAACCTGACAATGCAGTTTGTAATGGGCTACAAGAAATAGAGTATTTCTATTGGACAGTTGCTCCAAAAGGTTCATTAAATTTTGCAGTATAGGAAATCTACAGCTCTTAAAGTAAAAGGACATTTGCAAATTTTTATGCTGTTTATCCAGATTTTTATCTTATGAAATCAGATTCAAGTCTTGAATTAGTGTTAATTTAGCAATTATGTTTAACAGCCATTCACATCAGAACAAACCACATCTTCTGAAGTCAACGCAAAACAAGACACAGATCTTCACAAGAGTGTTACTTAGGATGAGAAAAGAAAGTTCACACAATGGTACAGCTTCCAGATTCATGAAGTCATCTTTCCTTTACACTGTACATTTCGGAATTACTTCATCCCAGCTTCGGAAGAATAGCTGCTTCCAAGAGTGATAGCTCTTCTCTGCTACATTCTGGTTCAGGACTGTTAGGCTAATTCTTCCATCTCAATGAATAGGTATATAATGTGAGGAAAAAATCCTGCAGCATCCTACAGCTTTTAAATAATGCTAATTTCTCCCCACTATATTTCCCTCCCAAATACTGTAAGGCCACAACCACTGCTTGCTTATAATGGAAACAATTTGGGTATTAAGTGCTTTTCATTATTTATTAAGACTAGATAATTAGAAGCAATAAACTACAAAACTGACTGTGACTGTGGTTTTTCCTTTTTGATTTATTGCACTAATTTTATCAATTTCACATTTATTTACTTCAGAAGTAAGCAGATTTATAAATGACCGACATTCAGCATACAGAGAGGAAGGTGTGTAGTTCAGGCAATGAGTTTGCCTCAGTAGATGAGGACTGGGTTAAGGACCAGTTAAGCAACCTACACATCCATAACTCTATGGGTCCTGATGGGATGCACACGCGGGTGCTGAGGGAGATGGCGGAAGTCATTGCTAGGCTGCTCTCCATCATCTTTGGTAAGTTGTGGAGGACGGGAGAGGTGCCTGAGGACTGGAGGAAAGCAAATGACACCCCAATCTTCAAAAAGGGCAAGAAGGAGGACCCTGGTAACTACAGACCGGTCAGCCTCACCTCTATCCCTGGGAAAGTGATGGAACAACTTATCCTTGGCACTGTCTCTAGGCATATCAAGGATAAGAGGGTCCTTAGAGGCAGCCAACATGGCTTCACCAAGGGGGAGTCACGCTTAACCAACCTGATAGCCTTTTATGAGGACATTACCAGGTGGATAGATGATGGTAAAGCAGTGGATGTGGTCTATCTTGATTTCAGTAAAGCATTCGACACCGTCTCCCACAGTATCCTTGCGGCTAAACTGAGGAAGTGTGGTCTGGACGATCGGGTAGTGAGATGGATTGTGAACTGGCTGGAGGAAAGAAGCCAGAGAGTTGTGGTGAATGGGATGGAGTCTAGTTGGAGGCCTGTATCTAGTGGGGTTCCCCAGGGTTCGGTACTGGGACCGGTGCTGTTCAATATATTCATCAACGACTTGGATGAGGGGATAGAGTGCACCCTCAGCAAGTTTGCTGATGATACAAAACTGGCAGGAGTGGCTGACACGCCAGAAGGGTGCGCTGCCATCCAGCGAGACCTAGACAGGCTGGAGAGTTGGGCAGGGAGAAATTTAATGAAATTTAACAAGGGCAAGTGTAGAGTCTTGCATCTGGGCAGGAATAACCCCAGGAAGCAGTATAAGTTGGGTACTGACCTGTTGGAGAGCAGTGTAGGGGAAAGGGACCTGGGGGTCCTGGTGGACAGCAGGATGACCATGAGCCAGCACTGTGCCCTCGTGGCCAAGAAGGCCAATGGCATCCTGGGGTGTATTAGAAGGGGTGTGGTTAGTAGGTCGAGAGAGGTTCTCCTCCCCCTCTACTCTGCCCTGGTGAGACCGCATCTGGAGTATTGTGTCCAGTTCTGGGCCCCTCAGTTCAAGAAGGACAGGGAACTGCTGGAGAGGGTCCAGCGCAGAGCCACCAAGATGATTAAGGGAGTGGAGCATCTCCCTTATGAGGAAAGGCTGAGGGAGCTGGGTCTCTTCAGCTTAGAGAAGAGGAGACTGAGGGGTGACCTGATTAATGTTTATAAATACGTAAAGGGTGGGTGTCAGGAGGATGGAGCCAGACTCTTCGCTGTGACATCCAGTGACAGGAAAAGGGGCAACGGGTGCAAGTTGGAACATAGGAGGTTCCGCTTAAATATGCGGAGAAATGTCTTCACAGTGAAGGTGACAGAGCACTGGAACAGGCTGCCCAGAGAGGTTGTGGAGTCTCCTTCTCTGGAGACATTCAAAACCCGCCTGGATGCATTCCTGTGCGATCTGCTCTAGGTGTTCCTGCTTCGGCAGGGGGATTGGACTAGATGATCGTTCGAGGTCCCTTCCAATCTCTAACGTTCTGTGATTCTGTGATTCTGTGTGATTCTCTTTCAAATTTTTTCACAGGTACTTAGAACATTGCAAGTAGTACTATAAACATGTATAGGTGTTTCCTGTAAGATTATTTGAGATTATTATGAGTAGAAATTGATGGAAGGGTCAATGGCTCTCAGCAGCAGGCCTCAATAGTTCAAAAGGTAATGTTTATTAAAAGGTGTCTGCGCTTGGCATCAGTGACATCTGTTTCCTCTTACAGGGAAAAAATATTTTCAATGATGGCCTATGATACTTTTTGGAATATATGTTTAATACTTTTACAACTTCCCCAATGGGATGTACTGGCCTGGTTTCCATCACAGAATTTAAATTATGTGTGCAAGCAAAAGTGAAACTGAATGAAATCTACACAGAATAAAATGATTTATGACTATTTATAACACTGGCCTGACTGTGGAATATTCAGGATACCTCATACCGGTTCACCTAGACATTTTGTCAACTTTTAACTTCCAGTTTGATGTACATAATCATTCTGACAAAAAAAAAAATGTTTAGAATATAGAAACTATAAGTAAAAATACTATGTGTACTCGGTCTAAGCATTTCCAACTTCAAACAGTTATTCAGACATACGCTGTTAAATATTGATGTCCTATCACATTCAGTATCCTAAAAAATTGCATAGTATGCTAGATCATTTGTTTCCATATCAATTTACAACACAGAACCTTGGCCCCATATTTAAATAGTTGAAATTATAAATTGCTAATACAGGTAACAGAGTATAATTGGAACATTCTTTGGTGTGAAATGGTGATGTCTTCTTTTTAGTCCCTTGTACCTGTAAATCATTCCAGATAACACATCTTAAAACTGAAGTGACAGGACTGATGAACGAATTCACACAGACTCAGTGTAACTCTTCACACTATATTCCATTGAGTGTTGCAATATATGTCAATTAATTTTGTTTCTTTACCTTACAATAACTTGAACACATTTTGTTCCTTCCAAATTATTATGAGGATTCTGTCATTTAATAAAAATAAAAATCAGAGAAAATCAATTGTCTTTTACATCTTTAGCATCAGATATTAACATAAGGTGTCTATTCTGAGATTTTCCATAATGGTATTTCTATAATAAGTAAGATTAAAAGGACAGGTTAGTTCATGCTAATTTTTCAAGAAGTCTATTGTAGCACTTAAAGAGACTTGTTTTTCTTTACTCTTAGTACATTTTTACATATTATATATAATCCTTTCCATTTTTTTTGACTTCAAACTGACACTAACTGCTGGAAAAGCATTGGTAATTCATGCTTTGCTAATCTGAACACTTCATAATTGGCACATAATTCTCAGCAAAAGCTTAATAGTTGAGAGTTGCAATGAGATCCCTTCTTGCCCAGATTCCCTTTTCTTAAAAGATAAACCACAAGAACAGTTATTCTAAAAAGTATGATTAATGTTATCTAATAATAGTTACTGAAATTAAATGACATTTAATAATGTATTGTTTATTTACTTGCTAACTTTCAAGGCTCATAAATTTACTCGGAAAAGAACCACAGTCCAAAATAACGGGCCAGTAGAAGACAGGCAGAATATTTAAATTTTATGTAAGACTTGTAAACAGAACTGAAGGAGAACAGTATCTTTATTTTCTGCAAGAGCTATCAGAACTGGTAACAGTGTACTTCATCAGAAATACATGAGTATCATTTCATATATATTATATATATATAATATCATTTCATACCACGTAATTCCTTGTTCCTATGATCATCTCAGGTATTTTCTCCAGTTGCTCTCTGTGAAAACTAATTTTAGAATCCCATAAATATGTGTCAGGCAAGATCACATCATGCAAAGCTTAATTATTAGAAGTGATTTCTAAGGGCAGGAAGCTGGATGATGAAAAATCTGAGAAGTGGATGGAATCTAACTGCAGGAATATTGAAGTGATATTAGATTTAGATATTCCTAGACTACAGTATCAAAAAGAAAATATCAGGAACAGGAAAGGTTTGTACTGAGCACCACCTTCAAAAGAAAACAGCAGAGTTCTGATTCAAGCAATTGGCAGAATGTGTGGACTTCAACATGTGGTAACACTTGCGTGTTTAACATGCAGTATCTTGGAGAATTTGGTCTGCATGTTAAGTCTCAGCATCTTCTCTGTGCATACTATTACAGTGCACTTTGAGATTCTTGGAAGCTACTTTTGGCTAGTGGACTACAGTGATCTAATGTATAGGAATATACAGGAAAACCAGCACATTAATTGCACAATACTATGTAATAAATATGTGAATATATCATAAAAGAAGACTGATAAGATTTCTCCATTAGCTCATTTGAAAACGTTCTAAACATGTAATGAGTAAGTTCTTATTTCACTGATTCAACATTTTTTTAGTCTTTTAAGTATTAAATAATTAATAAATTAACACAATTTTTTTTTTTTTTTGTGATGACCAATTGACTGACTTCATAAATAATAAATTATAAAATATCACTTCCTATTTTTTTGTGCTTGTAAGCTTGGTTAACACTGCTTATATGTTTATATAAAAATAACATTTATTTGCACAAAAGTGCTTCCATTAATTCTATTGACTTACCATTTTTGCAGCTGTCAATGACAGTGACTTGCACTACAGCTTTGATTTTTTCAGGCTCTCACTTTTCTAATGATAACCAGAGGGACTAATTTGAGTAACACTCTTAAACCAGAGGAAACATACATTGCTAAATAAGCAATTAATAAAGGAATAATATA
This sequence comes from Alectura lathami, assembly GCA_013399715.1. Lineage (NCBI taxonomy): Eukaryota > Metazoa > Chordata > Aves > Galliformes > Megapodiidae > Alectura > Alectura lathami. The sequence continues at coordinate 52,454 of VXAV01008951.1, read as the reverse complement.
GCTGCTCCAGAACTCCACAACATGAATAAATAACAAATGTTACGTTATTTAAA
>VXAV01008949.1:119632-152508 GCA_013399715.1 Alectura lathami | reverse complement strand
AAAAGGGTGAAGTATCTGAGAGAAAATCAGCTTTTAGGGCATGAACAAAACAGCACATAATGTTATCAGATCCACAGTCTAGGGAAAAAAAAAAAAAAACAAACACATTATCAAAGGCAACTGTTAAACAACACACTAGAAAACATTACAGGGCACTGTTTAGCTTCTTCCTACATCCAATGCTCTCACAGGGTTTTTGGCACACAGGTGCTAAGAAAGAGCAGAGGATCGATTTGTGTTTGTAGAAAGAGAATGAGTGGAATATGGGAGCAGTGGAACCGTGCGAAAAATCAATCAGACAACTGAATGCAATTCAGCTTGCTGTCACTTCTTGGATGTTTATGTTTTCACTTGAATAAGCATGGAGCTGCCTTGCTCACTTCAGAAGGTGATGCTGTGAGAATGGCTGCTTGTATTAGAACTGGTCCAGAAGCTCTCAAGAGAGTTCAGACAAATTCAACATGCGTTGACCACAGAAGTGCTAAAAGGCAACCCTGACCCTCAAACAGCCTTTACTCAGTCCTTTTGAATTCCAGCTTGGGGGATTTTTGACACCTAGATTAGAAGGAGGTGTTTGGTCTGTTTCTTCTTTATCACCTCTTCACTCCTGAAGATTTTATGGTGCCTGTCAGGTTCCAGCATCAGGTCTGGAAGCCGGTTGCACTGACTGCAATGGAATTGCTGTTGCTGAAGCCTATAGACCTGTTTAGCTTACCCTAAATCAGATCCTTAAATCTGCTCGGCAGAACTTCTCCTTGGGTTTCATGGACTTTATTTACTAGATTTCTCTTGGCAACAAAACCACCTCAGACATTCAGGTGCTCAAGTCTTGAAATGAGCCTCACCTTTAAAATCAAGTCATACAGATCTGGAGCTCAGATTTGCTTCGGTCCCCAAGCAGAGGGACATAAAGCTGATCAACTGAACTAGGCCACTGTTTTTCTAACATCGTTTGGGCTTTGGTGACAGGAAACAATTCTGCATCATTCGTGGAGGCAGGGGAAAAGTGAGCTGGATGGGTTATGTATCCTCAAACCATCCTTAAGTACCATGAACTGTCCAGCATTCAATACAAAGAAGGGGTGAGATTTTGCCTGATCAGGTCAAGAGTTCACATTCCTCATCTTCCTAGTTTTATTCCTAGATTTTCATCTAGGACAAGATCTCAATCAGTAGGATTTAAAAGACACACGTACAGCTTGCTCCCCAGCTGTATTGCACAGGGCACAATCTAGCAGTGTTAATTACACCTGGAACCAAAGCTGCCTTTGGCACTGCTTTGCTCATCTCAGGATCATTTGTTTGCACATGCAAAAGCAGGACTGATGCAGTCCTTGTGCTACGTCCCCAAAATTAGACCCAGCCAGGGCACTCAGGCAACTCTCTATGGTGACAACAGGAAAGAGGGGACCACCAGAGGGTTCACTTGCAGACCTCTGGGACAGCACAATTTTCACCATGAGGCACTTCAAAATAGCCCTGAGGGTCATGGTCTTCCAGTCACCTCGCCAAAAGCATTATTTGTCCATTATNTTTAAAAGACACACGTACAGCTTGCTCCCCAGCTGTATTGCACAGGGCACAATCTAGCAGTGTTAATTACACCTGGAACCAAAGCTGCCTTTGGCACTGCTTTGCTCATCTCAGGATCATTTGTTTGCACATGCAAAAGCAGGACTGATGCAGTCCTTGTGCTACGTCCCCAAAACTAGACCCAGCCAGGGCACTCAGGCAACTCTCTATGGTGACGACAGGAAAGAGGGGACCACCAGAGGGTTCACTTGCAGACCTCTGGGACAGCACAATTTTCACCATGAGGCACTTCAAAATAGCCCTGAGGGTCATTGTCTTCCAGTCACCTCGCCAAAAGCATTATTTGTCCATTATTTGTGCTGTCAGGTTGTGCTATCATTAGTTGCCTGGGCAATGAAAAAAAAAAGGTTTGAAAAGCAGATGTGTCACAGGGTCCATGTCCAGGGTCCATCAAAACCAAGGTGAAACAGTTATTAATAGTTGCCTACTAAAATTAAATACTTAGTGCCTTTTAATATAAAAATCTGCATTGTCACCTGATTATTTCTTAGAAGACTGTAAGGTTCTTAGGAGAAAAACAGGTTGCAATATTGGTTAATAATTCCCATGGGATGCAAGCAGAGTGATCTCCTCCCCAGCGTTATTTTGGACTCTGCGACTGCGCTGGAGAAGGGCTCTGCTGCAGCAACCAGGCTGACTAGATCATGGCAGGGCCAGGAACAGAACGAAGCTATCGGCAGCTGCTTGCTTTTGTTGCTGCCAGCTAGTCGCTAAAATTGGCCAGTGACATGGGAGAGCACTATGTGAACGAGAGGATAATGCTGCTGTCTTTGTCTGCGAGAGCTGAACTTCCACTTTGGAAGCAGGACAGCTGGGAAGAAGCATATTACTGTTTAAAAATGCAGTGCAAAGCTAATTAAAGAGAAGAGCCCAACCCAACTGGTCCCTGAAGCTTCCCAGCACACAGTGCTCTGACAGCTTCAGGCACTTTGTATTGCAGCATCCACTGACAACTGCTGGTGATGTGGTGATGAAAAAAGGAACAATTACGGAAAAGATGCCTGGATGTGGCAGCCTGCGTGACATCCTGCAGCTCTTGGTTTAGCAAGCTAACACACCCCAGGTTTGACGGGGCCATAACAAAGACCTGGTTTCACAGCATATGCCTTCCCTTCTTCCGGGAAATTTTGCCAGGGTGGAATTTGAGTGGATTTGACTGTGCTCAGTTTGAGGCTGCTGCACATCCAGAAATGCTGGAATTATTTACATCAGATGAGAATCACACCTGATACTTTCTGAAAATGCCAGATTTCCCACACTGCACACAGTGACCCACGCGTTGGCCTGCCTACAAGTACCCAAGCAGATGGCAGCCTAGATGAGGGGTTAACTCCCATCTCTACAGCAGATTTGCTGTGAGACCCCTGTGAGACCTCACTTCATTTTCATGTGCCCCGTATCTCAGCAGTGATAACAACTTTCTGTTGCCTGGACTGTCTGGAAATAGTTGTCAGCTCTCTGCATTGCTCAGAATATAATTTTCTTGAACTGTTACACACATGTTACTGCAGTAGATTAATGAGTAATAACATAAAATATTCAAACTTCACAAGACACTGAAGTTAAAAGCAGGAAGTCTGGAACATATGAGTTAAACTCACCTGGTTTTGGTGTTGTTACTTTCTTTGATTTTCAGAACAAAAATGGCTAGAATTTTCTTTAGAGATGGGCTTGCCCATAAAGTCATGTTATTAAGAATCATGAACTTTCTGTTGAGCTTAACTCCATCTTTTTGCAAACCTGCAGAACAGTCCAGGTTTACTTCAGATTGGATGCAGATTTCTCAGGAAAGGTCATGAACCTTGATAATTCCTTTATAACCATACTGGCTTTAGAAAGATTTCTGGGGAAAATAAAGTGCCTAAAGGCTAAACTGCATCCTGTTACAGAGCTCCCATGTTAAGGTCATATTTATAGGGTATAAATTACCTTTGTCTGTTATTAGTTCTCTGAACTTTAAGCCTTCAATGTAAAATCCTGTAGCTTTTGGCTTAAAGTAAACTAAGAAAGAACAAGCCAGGTAGTTAAATGGATAAAATGATACAGCACCAGCAGCACACAGATGTTGTTATGCTCCTGCAAATACCGTCCTTTGTGATCTCCAAGCCAAAACCTGAATTATTCGCCAAAACCTGAATTATATTTAATGTTAAAATGAGAGCATGTAGTGATGGGCATCTTTGCCCATCTGTTTCTCCTCCACGAAGTTCTCAGTACTTAGGAGACCAATAAAAATAACAAAGTGATAAGAGCCAAGATGTTTTTTTCAGAAGGGACTAGTACCTTGGATCTGTTCTAAGAGAACTGGCTTCTTCCTGACGAGGTGTGCATAAAAGTCCACCATGTGTTGGTGTATAACAATATACAGCCTTACCTGCAAGCCTATAGAGTCAATAAAGCTGCTGGAACATACTGCAAAGAGCTTGGGGCCAAAGCTGTGCTTAATGTGCACCTCCTAAATGCTCCTCTTTGAAGTCTTTGCATTTGATGTGTCTCTAAAACTGCCTTTGGGTCTGATCCACTGAAATCACTCAAAGCTTCTTCCATTTCCTCCATCCTCTTGTTAAGCTGTAAACACATGCCTCAGAATGTCCTTGAGAGGCAGAGGTAATAATTCGGCCATCTCTGAACTTTTACTGTCCTTGTACTCCCACATCTGAAGGCACCTTTGACAGACAGCTCAGCTGTTAAATGAAGATCTTTGAGGGTTTCTGTTCCAGGCAGCAACCTTGAGTGCTCCCAGCTATGGTCCTTCTCTCTGGCTCCGGATCCCCTGGCCCTGCTGCTCCCCTGCCCTCTCCATTTACCTCCTCCTCACTCAAAGCCCCATGGGGTTTGGGGTTACCTCACTGAACTATTCCTAACCCTGGCCAGTCTGGTCCTTCAAGCATCAAGAGGAGGAGATGTGATGGAGGAGCTGGAGGTGATGCCAGGGCCTGTTTCTATACCTCAGCTATCCAAGCACCTGTGCTTGGCATCTACTGGCTCTCTGGATGCCTCTGGGGAGCACAGGCCAAGGATGTCCTGATTACTGTTCTGCTGTAATGCTCTCTGGACCCATATTTGAGCCCTTGACTCTAGCACCTCTTCCCTTTTGTCTTCTTCAGTTGTGCCCATAGCTGTTTCTTCTCCTTGCATCTTTTTCCTACAGCCTGTCTGGGAACACTCCATGACTGGTTCCGCCTGGCAGGAGAAGGACAAAACAAGGACAAGGTTTAGCTCTCACGCTAAGAGGGAAAGAGAAGCTGGGTTGGGTGAAGTGCAATTCTTTGTGTGAGATCAATGTATACCTGTGTTGCCAACATATTTTTTAAAATAAACTATGAAAATGATGGCTGAACAGAAGTCATAGAAATATAAGAAAAAATCCCTTCCTGTATCTGGTGTTCCTGGGTAGTGACTGTAAGTGATTTGTTCTTGTGTGAGCTAAAAAGGAAAGGGAAGGGAAGGGAAAATAAAAATGAAGATTATTCTGAAAAAAGAAATCCAAATTTAATTACAGGAAAACTGAGGACTTCACATCACTCCTCAATAGTCCTCCTGCTTCCAAGAGATACGTGATGTGTCACAAGGCTCTTTCATGGCATTATTTGAAACCAGAAACTTGTTTAAAAAGAGAAATTCTTGTATTTTTCCAGTTAACAGAGCGCTGGTTGTCTCTCAGAGGAGATGTAATTCGAAATCTAGGACTGAACCATAAAGAACAACTTAAAAGCCTTCTTTTTCAATGTAGAGAAAGGACTGCAGTGACAGAAAAAAAGCAGGGAACATGTGTGGGAAACCAGTCTCTCAAAAAAATAATACCTAACCAGATATATCAAATTGCTTTAGATAATTCAGCAGGGCCTTGCCTTTCTGACTCTCTGCTCCATGTGTTACTGGAGGTTGTTTCTGAACAAGACCCCGTGGCACTAGCAGGTTGTGTGCCAGGTCTCATCAACCATTCAGAATCTGGAACCTGCTGTAGCTAGCTGAACCTTTACATTCAAGTTCCAACAAACACTGCATTACCTACTCCACTGGAAGTGCAACTTGCTCTTGACAGCATAAAAGAGCAGATACTTTAGGCTCCATGACCTAAAGTCAGTTTCTTTTGACAGTGGGAGTCATTCCTAATGGTCCTTCAGGGGAGCAGATGTGCATTTGAGTGGATGGCTCCAAATACACGATTTACCTGCAAGAGTTTAGGATGAGACCTCAGTACAAAGAGCCTTATCCAGAGGTCACTAGAGTCACTGGAAAGGCTCTGAACCACAGAGTTGGGCAAAAGGGAGTGCTGCAGCACTGAGAACTGCTTATTCTTACTTCTGACAAGTTCCTATCTTGTTGTTTCCATTAACAATGTTTTCTCTCCTTTTCCCACTCCTTCCTGTCTTCTTTAACATAAAAATGAGCCTGCTAGACAATGCGTTCACAAGTTAACACAGTGCAACAGACTGCAACTACATTAAGAGCGACTAACAGGAAGGTTTTATATCTAAGCTCCAGGGAAAGAGTAATGAAATAGAAGCACAGAGCTCTCCACTGCTGTGAAGCAGAGCAGCTTCAGCTATAAAAAGAATCCTTTTACATGGATATATAAAATGAAATACAACCTGAAAGCCTGTCTGCTTGGAGAGAAGCATTAAGCAGCACATAAACACCATGCTGATGAGAGAGCACCCGGACTGGAAGTGTCCAGAAGAAAAGTGGTGAAAATCAGGACCTCAGCGTGCCTCCCAAAGCCAGCCCTGCGGATGGTGCGCACAGGGACGATGGAGCAGAGGTGGTTTATCTGGGCAAGCCTGGTGTCAGGTCTGGCTCGCTCCATGTGGCCAGCCACTTCACACCTGGCTTTCCCAATGGTTTGAAGCTCTTTTAGAATATCACAGGAAGAAATGTAATCAGGTAACTATTACTGCACTCTCCTAAGCAATTTTAATGAGCTCTCTGTATAGGCTACAGTGAGGACATTTACCAAAATACCTGTGTTGCCTTAGGATTCTGGGCCGGGCCTGAAAGCAGGGTTCTGGAAGTGTGAATGGCAGAAAAGATTTGTCAGCTATCATCAGCATCTGTCATTTTGCTGCTACCCTTGATGAAAGCCCAGCAAATTCTGGTAACAGCAATTCTCACAGAGGCAGTTTGGAGTCTGTTCTTTTGTTAAAAACAGAGGTACCACTGCCTGAGTTCTCCTTTGCAAACCAGCACTACTTCTTGCTATGTTGCTCTTAGATTGGAGAGCCTCTTAATTACTTTGCCATTTCTTTCAGAGAAAGCACTTCCAGGCTGCAATCATGTCACCTCTCAATCATCTTCCTGACAAACCGAAGAGACTGCACTCATTAAATCACTTATCAAAAGTGTTTTCCCCAGCCCTCAGATCACTTCATGTGTTGCTTCTACTCCCTGATTAGTTTATCCATGTCCTGACATAAAAACATGCCAGTGTGTGTCTGTCCAATGCTCACAGTGAAGTTGATTTTTCATACCAACTGCTCCTCTCCCAATGCACTTAAGAAGACAATCAGTGCCTGTCCCCTGCCTGCCTCCCCTTCCCCAGCTCCCAGTCTGTGATTAACAGCTCAGACTGGACTGCTTAGACCTACACAGAAGATCTTCTTCAGAGTCAATGTTTTCAAAATACTATAATCTATTCTTCAGGAATTACCTGTATTCCAAAAGGCAGCAGATTGCATTTGTCTGTAATAAAAAGACCATTAGCACAGGCCTAGCTGACAAGCAGTCAGAATTGCCCTCTCTAAATGTCTTGTCTTCATTATTATGTATAGGTGCTTCATCATTTTGACACCCACAAATTTTATCAGCTGTGATTGCATATTTACTTTTGGATCATTAATGACACTGTTGACTAGTGCTGGGCTTGGTGCCAATCTTGTAAAATGCCGGTATGGTATCTCAAAAACTCGTTTCATTAGCTGCAGGAATGCTATTTCCCTTGCTCTTAATCGCATAAAAGTGCTTCTACAGAAAAGAATATCTACTCATATGATGTCATCATTATCCAGAATATTGCTCAATACTAATTACAAGCATCTCAAAAATGCTCTAGGATGTTTATGTACAAAGCTTTCCAATTTCCCTTTATCAAGGGTCCAAGAAGAACTATGCTTAATAAAGCCATGATGACAAACATTATAATTGCATTGCTATCCCCTGAATCTTCACTAATCAAATCCCATATCATCTTTTCCATAATTCTGCCCCGGGCTTAAAATCCAATAAAGTGGCATGTAGTTAACTGGATTATCTGATACTTAGACATCTAAAATTAGTTCCTTGCTGAGTTTTCAAAAATACCATGACACATCACATTGAATCCACAGAAGATGAAATGCTGAAATGGTTTTGATTGTTCGGGCTTAATCCACTTTCAGAAATGCAACAGGGGGCTACAACACAGGGGCTCTGGCAGATTTAGCTACAATGGAGCCAATGAGGTCGAATGGGAGGTGCCACGTAAGCATCTTTACACAAACCTAACTTTGTTTAGCTCCCTATATAATTATACAGCTTGCCCATTGCCATAGTGAGCAAAATATTATACTACACAAGAATAAGATTATGACTTAAGTAATTCCATCAATCTTTCATCTATAAATGTCTCTGCTTAGCTCTGCATTAATTCCCACAGCTACTCACTTCACACTCGAATTGCAAACTCAAGCATGCACAAATGTGTGAACTTGTAACCATGAAGGAGCTTCAAGAAATATCTGAAGCCTACAGCTTGAATTTATGGATGAGTTAGCCTGCTTCTTTCACTGTAAAGTTTGTCTCACTGCTTTAGGGAGCTCTGCTCACAACTCAAGACTTGCACTCTGTCTCCCATGAGAGCAGAAATGTTTCTTGGGCAATTAAAAGTATTTGCGACCTTCTTTCTCTTTTTCTTTTAAAAACACACACACACAAAAACCCAAAGAAACAAACAAACAAACAAAAAAAATTCAGATCTCCAGAGAAGGTCGAGATCTAGAGACATTCAAAGGCAGAATTGCACAACTAAAATTTAATTCTGCTCTCCTTAAATCCAGGGTTTGTGTTCTTTTCCTCTTAGGGTACTGAACTCTACTTTTTAATGATTGCTATTGCCAAAGTTATCATAGATTGTCACATCCCCAAGTATGCATGTCCAAAACATAAGGGTTGCATGTCCTGGCAAGACACTCTCCTAAAGGCCCAGGGGCTTTGCCCCCTAAAAGCAGGGGAAAATATGTGGAATGCTTTTTTTTTTTTTTTTTTTTTTTTTTTTTTTTTTTCTTTTTTTCTTTCTTTTCTAAAGTTCCTAACACAAACAAAAGATGGAAGTAAAGTGAAAAAAATCGGTAGATAACGTTTCAGTAACTCTAAGGAAAAGCAACTCCAGAAAATAAACAGCATACACAGCATTGCAATCACAGCGAGGATGAGCATCTTTGTCTGGGAAAGGTTCAGGGATTTCATACAGTTTGGGCATTCCAGTGCCCTCTATCAATGCTGCTACATAAACAGGCAAAACTGAAGTCATCCTCTCAGCTATGTTCCAGTCGAGAGACAAACGGCCCACCCACATCCAGCAAGAGGAGCAGAGAAATCCTTAACCCAGCCAAGATAACATTTCATTGTGAATTCTCGGTCAAGACACTTCATGGTAGAGAGAGTGTTTGAAACCCAATTTCTGGTATCTATAAATGTGAATAAAGAGACTTACATACTGTATTACAAAGCTCAGAGGGTTAGGCAAGCTTTGTACCATGCCCTGGAGACATGATGTTCTATACTCTAAAGCTTATTTTGTACAGCCTTTGATCCTGTTGTTATTACCGTTTCATCTAGCAGTTACATAAATAAACGTCAAGCTACATGACTGCATAATTGTACGGAGGAGGAAGAAAACACAGAAGCCTCTAGTACAAGGAACAGACATGGTAAATAACTTCCATTGCCTTGAGAGCATTGAAACATGAAGCCAAAAGAGAAGCCCTTTAATATTGTAATCTGACCCTAGCAAGGTTTCTGAAGAATAAGAGTTCCACTTGGTGCGTAAGCAGAAACACGGGAAGGCTGAAATAGATTCTAAAGTGGAAGTAGCTTGAAAATATGCAGGTGCAACATGCTTTTCTTAGATAAAGGGTTTCAGAAGAATAATGGATCCACAAGGACAGGGGGCAAGACAGCATGTTATTTCTTTGCATCAGTCCTTGTGAGTACAAACACAGTGGACCTTGATCTGGATTTTGACTTCTTGGCAAATTGCTGGCTCCACAGCCCCTCCAAGCCCAATCTCTCAAAGTCTGTCCTGAAAAATCAGCCTGTCTTGGAGTCAGCAAGTCTTGGAGAACAGCAGATATTCCTGCCGTTCAAAAACTCAAATTAAAAGCTAACTAAAGTCTTGGATTGCATGTTCTGAACTGCTGTAAGTATGAATTACAGATCTGAACACTGTAACTAGAGCCAAAACGAGACATCCAGCAGCCTCAGCCGTACTTTGGGTTGGATAGAAGCTATTCAAAATCTTGAATCTTGAACTTGGAAAGAGGGTTCCACAATAACTATATTGTGTCTTCCCATACATGTTTTTCCTCAGCAACATCCATGATTAGTCACTGTTGTAAGAGGATAATACACTTTGAATAGCACTATGAAGAGCCACAACAGCGTTGAATATGGGGCAAATGACAGGAGTAAACAATGGAGCATATCCTACAAGAACAAGTCCAGATGAAATAAACCCACAGAGAAGAGAGGATAAGATGAGGGTAGATAGAACAGCTTAAGAGAGAAGCTCAACCGAATGAGTCAGTGCCACACGATTGACTGTTGGTATGTGTCAGCACTAAAATACACTACCTAGCACAAAAGAATAGGGCACCCTTTGGTTTTTTTCATCTGTTCTTTCCCATCAGCAGGGCACTTTGTGTGTCAAAGTTTCTTTCCACAGTGGGAAAAAACCTGCTGTTTGATGAGCGATGTGCATCACCACCATGGACAGAGCTCCCTTCCCGCATCCATCCCAGCCCGAGCCTCAGTCAGAGCCCGTTTCACTGTGATCACACAGCAATACGGACCCCAGCATCCTCCCCACGACACCACTTCCACCCCCTATCAGCGTCTGTCTGTCCTGCCAGTGGTGATGGCACATCATCCCACCACCAGCAGCAGCTGACAGCTCATTTCACTCCCTTCTGACAGACGGTTAATACCAGAATAGCTGTCGATTCAAAAATAGCGCATAGCCCATTGATGATGGCACGATGGGGTTGGCAGCAGAGACACTTGATGGCTGTCCTTCAAAGCTGACGGCCACTGTCCACTCCCACAAAGCTTGCTCTTCCAGACAGACACCTCAGCTCAAAATATTGCCCAGGCAGTTTCAGTGCTGTCACCACCAGTCCTGTTGCATCATGCATATTTCAGACAGTCAAGCACCTCTTCTCCCTGCTGCTGTCCATGTAGCAACGGCAGGCTCTATTTTGTGTTTGTTTCCTGGCTCCAGTCCTTCCATTTGTTACGTTTGGCTCTATTCCACTCACAGCTGAAGAGCCAAATTGCCAAGGGCAGAGGGCTGCTATTTCACCTTTGATAGATGGTAACTGAAGTTACTCTTGGCAGCTAACTTGAAGCTTCTATAAAGAAAAATTTGGGGCTCAGTCATAAAAGGACCATGCTCTGCAGATTCTGATGACAGGTTTAGTTAGGATTACTTGCACTTGGCTTCAAATTGGCTTGGGGAGCATATTGTTTTCAGGATTATTTTTGCTGAAGCGCATTTAGAAATATCATGGTGGATTAAATAGATTATGGTAAGAGCAGCTACAGGCTCCATAAACAAACAAACAAAAACCCAACAACAACAAAATGAACAACTCCTCCTCGCTTGAATATCTGCTCAGTTTTGCACTGTTAGAAAGTATGGACCGCACAAGATACAGACAGACAGATGTGAGAAGAGTGTCTGATAAGTCAGTCATTGAAAATCTGCTGTAGTTTCTGAATTCCAAGAGCTTTTGTACATAAAATTGTTCAGTCTTATCCCAGATTTACTATATATTTTAGATACACAGTAAGTGTTCATGGTATGTATATAATATTTATAAAAAGCACCATGAAGTTTTGTAGAAGTACTTATGGAATGTAAACAGATTATAATGTCATCTTTTATATTCTGTCTCATTACCTGGAGATCTCAAAGACAACTCTGGAACAGACGAATGGCATCACCTTTAGATTTACACAGATAGCAAGCTGCAGCACAACTGCCTTGTGCAGAGTCTCCCACCTTGCTCTTGGTACAGCCATGAGCACGATGGATGACTGTAGGGTCAAACCTTCAGCCATCAACCAACACTGCCTCTCAAACACATGCTGGCTGCAAACACTGAGATGACATCTCCAGATTACTAAAATGACTGGGAACCTGAGGCCTACATTCAGATACACACAGGCACTTAGATGCCTGTACAGAAGCACAGTGCTGATGGGGATGGAAAGAAATTGTTTGGGGATGCCAGCTCCTGAGCAGCCATCCGTGGAAAAGCCCATGGCACTGGTCTGATTTATCAGATCTGCAGTGTGAAACAGGCTCACTTACAGCATGGGCATTGATCTGCTGGCCTTTAGCATCCTGGCTTCCCTTCAGGTTGGTGTTGATCACCGAACAGGCTTTAGCCCATGTATGATGTGCCAAGTAGCAGATGAAAGCCTCTGCTTGTTAACGCACTTCTGCAGAAGCGCAGCAGCTATTCTGTCCAGCTTGAAGCATGTGACTTGCTTCCAAACATTTTTCCTTCTGAAATATCAGAACTGATATAACAGCGTTATCGGGCAAGCTTTGGTTTCTCAAATCCAGCTATTTCCCCCTTACAGGTTTTCTCTGTCTCTCACACTCACCCTTGTGCACCAGGACCAGAAAGCTTAACCCAGAAAGCAGCTGGCAGATGCACCCTAGGTAAACTGGGCAGCATGAACAACTATGAGCTGTAGTTAAAAAACAGTGGGTGGTTCAGGCACACAGAGTGCAAATGAACACACTGCCATAGCCAAATAAGTAATAATAATAACAACAATATATATATAAAACTTTCTTCTCCTCTGGGTGTTTTACAAGTGACTTTGCTTGTAACTGGAAACAATTTCCCTCTGTATGATAATCTCCTTTCCTATCCTATGCAGGAGTTAAATCCAGATTTTCTGGATATATGGAGGCTTTTTACCAGCTGTCACAGGACGGCAGCAGGATTTCACTTCTATAGTTTGAATGCGTGTGTACTAGTTAAACACTGCACATCCGGAAGGACGCACAAGTGAATAAGGAGGAACTGACCCAGCACAGCATCAATCATTCCTCTCAATTTGTAGATGGAAATTCATTTCACCTCACTTCATCTGTCTTTGAACTATTTGATCATTGACCAAGATTTGACAGCTATGCTGACAGCAACAGGACATTGAGGTAAAATACTGGTTGCCATGGGAAGTAATCATTCCTCTCCATGTAGCACTTGTGAGGACACATCTGGAATACTGTGTCTGGATCAGGGCCTCTGGTACAAGTGAGATGCTGACAGACTGGAGTGAGCCCAGCAGGCCCTATAAGGTGGTCTGAGATCTACTAAGGCAGGACATGTGACACATGAGGAAAGCATGAATGAGCTTGTTGGGTCTGAGGAATACCAGGTGGGATCCAATTGCCTTTTTTTTAATCTATCAAATAGAAGGCAACAGTGAAGAGGAGCCACAGAAGAAGGGCAAGAGGCAGTGGTTAGAAGTGGAAGCAGGGTTAGTGACAGCAGGTTGCCCAGAACCATGTCCAGCTGGGTTTTGAATACTTCCAAGGACGCAGACTCCTTAGCATCTCATAGCAAGCTGCTTCAATGTTTAACCACATCGTCACAGTAAAAAATGGGTTTTCTTAGGTTCACATGGGATTTTATACATTTCAGTTCATGGCCACTGCTTCTTGTACCATCAGGGGACAACACTGGAAAAGGTCAGGCTCTATCTTCTGTACACCTTCACATCAGTTGTGAGTATACCGGGTGCTGCTTTATGGACGTGCATGTACATTAGAAAAGACAGGCCCTGCTAAAAGAAAGCCAGTGCTTTTTATTGCTATGAAATACACAGAATGCAGAGTTAGGTAATTTCAATACACCCATTCCTGGCAGCAATAGCGATTAGCTCAGTTTCTCAAATTTCACTCCAACAACTTCCCAGTCATCATCCAGATTCTTAATTTTTCTTCCTACTTTCTGTATTAGTTTTTAAGTTCATGAACTCCAACTCCATATACACTTTTGATGATGAGCTTTAAGCACACAATATTATTTTTTAAAACTAGAAATGGATGAGAAACATGTGCAAAGTAAAAGGGTAATGCTCAACAGACATTCAAGAGCCTACAGCTGACATAAATGTCGCATTGTGAGGAATCTCCTGGAGGTGTTCATGGGCTCGAATTTGGGCACAGAATTAGGGTAAGGTTGAATGAACATCTGGATATGGACTCAAGAGGACCCAAAAATACTGACAACCATAGCTAGGACATGTAAATGTACTCAAATACTTACAAGAAGTAAGTTTGTTCCTTCCTATCAGGGAAGAAGCATGTGCCAGGAGGATGACAGATCTCTGAAGGATCAGCAATCTGAGCTATTCTAGACAAGTGTCTACCTATCATTCCTGTTTTCTAGATGAAAGCTGCCAATTTTGTACCTGCAACTGGCTACTCTTGGAGCTGATCTTTGGACCAGGGGGCCCACATCTGTCTAGTTGTTTGCTTCAATACAACTTGGTTTAGCTCTTTTCTTTTCTTTTCTTTTCTTTTCTTTTCTTTTCTTTTCTTTTCTTTTCTTTTCTTTTCTTTTCTTTTCTTTTCTTTTCTTTTCTTTTCTTTTCTTTTCTTTTCTTTTCTTTTCTTTTCTTTTCTTTTCTTTTCTTTTCTTTTCTTTTCTTTTCTTTTCTTTTCTTTTCTTTTCTTTTCTTTTCTTTTCTTTTCTTTTCTTTTCTTTTCTTTCTTTTTTTCTTTCTTTTTTTTTTTTTTTCTCTTTTCTCTTTTTATTTTTTTCCCTGAGAAGGAGTTAATTTCTTCTCTCCAAGTAATTTAGACATAAGGATAAAAAATTACACATGTGAACTACCAGCAATGAATACATTCATTCCCAGCGCAGAAGCAACACCTTTATAGATATACATGTATATATTCAAGTACCTATTTGTAAAAGGAATGAAATTCAGTGAAGTGCAGTAGCAAGTATACTTGCTAGTAAAGCAAAATTATATGTATCCACTGAAGACATAAAGTCAATGCATTGATTAATACCATAGTCTCTAGGTATTTAGCAACTTTTGCCTTCCTTTCCTGTATGATGTTATCTGGAATTTGCTTTACTTCTCTGGCTGTCTGTTCTTGGTGAAAGGACTGTTTTCACAGCACTGAGAACATGGAGGTCAGCATTGGTCCTTCCAAGAGCACTTCAACAAGTGCTGTTAGAGCTGCTTAGAAATTTCTGTGTGATATAAATAGTATATATATAAAATATATATTTTCCCTGAGAGGCAAATATTCCGCATTCTCATGTTCATTCAACAAAAACCTGAAGGTTTTAGACCCAAATAAAACTGATGCCTCATGTTACACAGCTTGACCAAAAATTTGTTGACAAAAAAAACTACAAAAAGAAGTGATACAGGAGCCAGCCACCTCTGCCACTGTCTGAAGGTCCCTTCCAAAGTGTCCTGCAAAATTGCACACTTCCAGGTGTGGAATTGATATGATGGTTTCTCATCATACGGGTGTTCCCATCAGGGGTCCCAGTGAGATGGGGATCTGGCTGGCTAACTGCCGCAGCATTGCTTCAAGAACAGTCTAGTGCCAAAAGCTCAAAAAACTAAGGAAAAAGAGAGAAAAGAAAGAAAATAAAAGGAGAGAGAGGAAGGGACAGTTATTCTTGTTTTATGTTGGAAGGCTAGATGAGCAAAATGACTAAAGGGCTTCTGTCAAGGGTCACTAGACATATATTTTCAAGCTAAGAGCAGAGTTCGAGTCCAAGCGCTGGTCTCTCTGGAGCACAGCCATAGACTATTTGTCAATTATATAAATCGTGTAAATATTTTTAGAGTATTTTTGCTCAAATCAGACAGAAAACTTCCCCCCTTTCCTCCACACCACAGCCCGAAGCCTTCATAACATCACATGAAAGTATCCAAAAATCATGCTTCAGCCACAACATACCGACTGCTCACCATCACAGCCACAACAACATTATTGCACCAGTCTGGCTGCCATGCCAGCAGCAGCTTCATCTTTAAAAAGGATGAAAAAAAAAAAAAAAAAGACAAAAGAACATGAAAATAGCTTTTGAAAAAAGATTTAGACTTTCACAGTAAGGAATGGCTACCACACACTGACTGACTAAGTGTTTAGGAGGACTGGAGTAGCAAAGGAAGAGTTTAAAACTGATTTGGTGTAAATCCTGCCCGTAGATGTGAACTGCAATGGAATAAGTACCAGTAATTTTGTCTCCTCTTGGTAGTTATTGTTCCCACAGCAGCCTGAAATTTGAGCTGAATTTGATCATAAACTGGACAGAAATCCATTGTTGCAGAAATTACTAGTTTTTAAATTTATTTTTATTTTTACTTTTTACTATTAACAGAACGTGTTATTTACCACACTTCACAGCCGCAAAATTTTACTGAAATTTGAGTTGTAACAGCCTATTTCCACAGAACCATACAAAAAATCTGATTCTTTTCTCCCTTATCAGAAAGCTTTAAGGAACCATGCTTAGGGCCTTCATGGGAGAATGTCTAATTTGCCCCTTGATGCAAATCCACTCATTCATTTTCTACATCTACGTTATCTACACCTACTCAAAAGTAGTGTACAAGCCCTACAGCAGAACCTACAGGTCCACGTGGTATCAAGGGAAGTGTGCTTCCCCAAATACTAACTTCTCACTTGTCCAGATCCCAACATAAACATAATTAAAGTTTGGTTTTAATTAATATCACAGATAGATTTGTATTTATTTTATATTTCTCTAGTCACATTAAATCAATATACAAAATATTCAGGAAACATATATATTACACAAACAGCAGTGTCACACTTGGGGATGAATCAATTTACTGCCAGCAGCTAAAGAGAGTCACTTCTCTCCCCGATGTCATTAAATCTCATACACTAATGCTGCCTTAACTGAATGATGACATGCTTTGCTTTACAAGTGAGTCATGTCCTTGTTAAAATACAGGCATGCTCAGGGCTTTAAAAAAAATAATAATATATTTTTTTTTCTTTAAAGAATCATACTCTAGTTTTGAGCTGCAAATCTGTCCATTAAAGAAGTATATCAGGAATAAGCCACTGAAGTCAATGGAGTCAAACCAGTGACCAAGTGACAAAGTAAGGGAAGAGCAGAAGCAGCCAATGCATTTTGCACTGATAGAACCACACATGGTAGAAATCATTTCTCCAAGAGCTTATGTTTCAAGGTGGAGAGAGCATGTCCAGAGGAGGGCCAGAAAAATGATCAGAGGGCTGGAGCACCTCCCCTGTGAGGACAGGCTGAGAGAGTTGGGGATGTCCAGTCTGGAGAAGAGAAGGCTCCAGGGAGACCTGATAGCGGCCTTTCAGTGTCTAAAGGGGGGCTACAAGAAAGAAGGGGACAGACTCTTTAGCAGGGTCTGCTGTGATAGGACTGCGGGAAATGGTTTCAAATTGAGAGAGGGGAGGTTTAGACCGGATATAAGGCAAAAGTTTTTTTATGATACAGGTGGTGAAGTACTGGCACAGGTTGCCCAGAGAGGTGGTGGATGCCCCGTCCCTGGAGACCTTCAAGGTCAGGATGGACAGGGCTCTGAGCAACCTGATCCAGCTGTAGGTGTCCCTGTGCACTGCAGGGGAGTTGGGCTAGACGATTTTTAAAGGTCCCTTCCAACTCAGACAATTCTATGATTCTGTGAAAAAAGGATGAATGAGAAAATGTAAACCCAGGGAGGGAACAGGCCGGAATGACCAAATATGACACCAGACACTTCACTAGGAGCATCTTCTCTGAGACACTGGCACCTCCTGAGGGCTAGTGTAGCTTTCTTTGACCACACAGACTCAGCTTATGTTTCCAGTTTATGTACCTATGCCAACAACCAGAAGATCAGATCAAGTAACTTTCCCATATGCATAAAAAGAAGCCACTAGCAGGATGACAGGAACCTTGTCATCCTTATTCTTTGGGGAATATAGGAATATAGCAGGACCACACGGCAGGTGTTTGTGTTAAACAGTGAGCCAGAAACTGGCTGAAATGCCAAGCTCAAAGGGTTGTGATGAAGGCCAGTCATTAGTGCTGTATCCCAGGGAGCTGATACAGGGGTCAACCCCATTTCATCTATTCATAAGTGAGCTGCGTGTGAGAACAGAGTGTACCTTCAGCACATTTGCAGATGAAAGAAAACTGGAAGGAGTGATTGATATACAAGATGTTTGTTTGTGCTTTCATTCAAAAGGGCTTCAACAGGCTGGAAAAATGGGCAGAGAAGAATCTCATGAACTTCCGACAAAGGAAATGCAAAGTCCTGAGCCTGGGGAGGAAAAACTCTGTGTACCATGACGGGCTGGTAACTGTCCATCTGTCTGGAAAGTAGCTTTGCTGAAAAGGTCCTGAAGGTCCTGGGTGACACCAAGGTGAGCACATGCCAGCAATGTGCCCTTACAGAAAATAAGGCCATGAGCATCCAGGAGCACACTAGGAGGAGCATCTCCAGTAGGTCACACTTGTGATCACTGTGCTGATGAGATTGTCATTTGGCATGTGTCAGGAAACCTGATCCACTAAAGTTCTCCCTTATCTAAAAGGCCTTTTTCCCTCTCAAAAAGGGGTATACAATATTGTACGTGCATGGAATTGACAGTAAAACTTTACAGCAAAAGAAAATTGCTGCATCTGTGATGAAGCCTGACATTCTGAAACATTAAAAATGTAATTTCAATGGTTCCTGTGTTCCAAGGAACAAGTTTTTATGTTTATTACAAAATTGGTGGTAGTTACACCTTGCCAAAGAAATAATTGATAGGATGAAAGGGTTTTACTCCAAGTCATTGCGTTCAGTGAAGTGCTTGAAAATGAGAGGAGATCCACGGAGACAAAAAAAAAAAAAAATCATTACAGAGCAATAAAAATGTACCTGCGTGGTTATTAAGTGTTAAAAACTTCAATGCTAACTACAGAACAAAAAAGTCAAATTCAGAGTGAGTGAGAGAGGCTTGCTATATTCTAGATGAATGAAAAATCAACAGATCTCTAGCAGTGCAAGTAGGACCATTTGTTTTAATCACAGTAAGTCATGGTGTTACACCATGATGCCATAAGTTCCCGTCTATGTGAATAATTCAGTTTGAGGCAAAAATGCTATTTCCACACCAGTCTTCCAGTTATCTCCATTCGCCTTGTGCACTTTGGTCAGAGCACAAAACTAAGTGCCTTCTCAGGAAAAGTTGAACCTGTACCCCTGCCCCCACTGTGCTCCATTCTAATAGGGAATAGGATGTCTAGCAGATATCTACTTTTTGGAGTTTAATTTCTTTTCCAGCTTTATCTACACTAGCTCTGCTCCTGTCCCCCTTTGGGGAATATAGGAATATAGCAGGACCACACGGCAGGTGTTTGTGTTAAACAGTGAGCCACAAGAAGTATTTGGTTGAGATCACACCACTGGTTCATCCTGCATGGGCTCATCCCTGTTAATGTCTGGGGGAACAAAATGGGGGTGACCCAAGGAATATGCTTGAAAATCATTGCTACAGAGTTGATCCCCAGCAATGGCAAGCCATGGCTGCTCAGTATCACCCACTAGGGATGAGAACATTCCACTCCAAGGCTCCCTTTGCCAACACACAGGTTAACACACTGATATTCTGCACATTGTTTCGTTGGGATGCACAAAAGGTTTCTACACAGCACTAAACAGCACTAAAAAGGGATGCTAACTGCCAGCCTGCCCAAGAGGACGGCTACAGACAACAAAACAATAATCCCAGGACACTTTGGGGGACAACCACCTACTCAGAAACCACCCACCCTCTCCAAGGGCCCAGCTCAGCCTTGGCACCACATCCAGTGTGTCACACCCTACATGCATACCCTCATGGTAGGAACATCCCAAAGAACAGCAGGCCCTGGGGAGATATTTGCTCCATCTGGTAAACCATCCAGGCCTCATGCCTGCCCCATAAGCACATGGGTGATAACTTCACTATGTAGACTGTTTATTTTTATCACAAGACACGTAGAAGCCAGCTGAGGAAAACAATTCTTCTTCTCCATTTCCACTGCACAGGGATGCATCCACTCTTCAGCTAGTGTGAAAAGCAACAAACCTGCTCACTGTTACACTGTCACTTGGGATGAACAGTCATGTTTCTGCAGCCTGCTGTGGCCTGCATAGCCTCACAGAGTCCCTGCATGGCACAGAGCACTGATGGGGAAATGTAGGCACACATCACCCAAGTGACAAAATCATCTTCAGCTCTGTTGAGAGAAGAGCAATGTGAAAGGAGGCAGAAAACTGCCGCTCTAGAGCAGGATGGCACATGGGGAGAGAGGAAAACAGGCTGTGCTTTGGTCACCTGGAGCATCTCTCTGCATCCTGCCCAAGATCTAGGGAAAGAGACAGTGCAGCATCCATTCTGCTCTGTTCCACAAAGCTGCAAGTTAGCAGAAACTTCATCTGACTGATTTTTTTTTTCTTTCTGCACTTGTCTTTTTCTCTTTGCTCCCACTGAAAAGTCACAGGAAGGGCAAGTGAGCGTAAGCCACAGTACAGCTGTCTCATGCAGGCCTGAGAACTGTTCCACAAGTGAAACCTAATCTTACAATTTCCAGTCCACTGTGCCATATCACAGTTTGAAAGAGTGGTAAATAAGTGCAGGTCTCAAGGAGAGAAAGTTTTCTCTAAGCTAGTGCATCTGAGGGTGTCTTTTTCTTGCTTTTATTTATTTGCTCCAATTCAGTTGCCTTCACCACCTCCAGCTCCCATTGTGATCAGCGTGCTCAACTGTCAGCTCCATGGGGCAGGCAGCCCAGCGTCTGGGCAGTTTTCACACCAAATAACAACACATAGAGAATGAGAACACGGCTCCTAAGGCAGCGGCTGCTTTCTGTGTCAGGCCCTCCTGGAGCTTCTCAACAGGGCAGAGATTGGAAATTCTCCTTCATCTCAGTCCCAATTGTTATTAAAAAGTTGCAGAGAGAGGAAGGCCAGCTCTGACAACTGAGTCAGAAGAGAAGAAAACACTAGGCGCTCTGAGCAATTTATTTTGCACCACTGGTATAATCCCTTCCAAAATCAATTACAGCTAATTAAAAATAATTCTCTGTTCTGAGCTGATCACTTACAGTTCCAAACTACAGCTAAATCCTGCTGTAACAGTGACTGAGAAAACTACTGTTTAAAGATGGACAGATGATGCAAGGTTTGACACTGATGTAACACTAGAGCTCTATCACAAAATACTCAGTTAATAGCCCTGCAGCATACTGGTTGGTTTAGAGTGAAACATGACTGGATTACAGTCCTGAGCATCCTAATCTCTCTCCTGTTTTACCTGTTCCCCCTCACTGACCTCGGATTGCTTGGAAGACACAGTGCTTGAGGAACTGCTGCTGCAGTTCATGCACTGCTTCACTTGGAATTGCGTTATCTCATATGCAAAGAAGTGGTGTTCTGGCTCCTATCCACTCATTTTCTGGTCTAGCGCCAGTAGGCATGTGAATGTATTATTATTAGCACGCAGTTAGTCCGAGGTCAAGTTCTAGTGACCAGTTCCAGTGTTGGTATGGATAAAAATGCTTTGTACAGTCAGCAATCTCCCTCTAACATTTGGGATGCATGTAAGGCAGTTTGTTAGAATAATAACCATAAAATGAGAAGCAGCAACTCAGAGCCATAGGCTCAATTCTGGAAATGGCTTTAACAGCCGAACTCCCTCCTTTCTTGTAGAGCATCTGATAGGACTAGATCCCATCAGTTGTCAGGAGTTAGACATTTGTGATCTTCTATCCCTCACTGGAAAGCAAAGGCTCACAAAGCAGCTACAAGACATAAAGCACCTCCTCCCCCATGGCAATAGGTGCTCAACTCCTGAGACTCTCCATTAACAATTCTTTTAAGTGTTATCTGGATAACAAACGAGGTACTTACACAGCTTTTACCAAGGTCCTCTACGGGATTTGCAGTAGCAGAACAAAGCTGCTGTTTGCTTTTAAACTGCCAAGGCCAGCACAAGCCAAAACACCAGTCACAACAAAGGTATTGCACATACAAAGAACATGTTTCAGGAGGGAAAAACGTTTTCTGGTGTTTTCACCCTCACCAAAGGAAAATTTACCAAGGATTGTCTCTATTACAATTTTTGAAGAAGAATTCTTCATCACACAGGCTTCAATGCATGAGCTTGTAGTCATTTTTAGAGTACATCACACTCTCTGGGTTTGTCAGGACACAGAAGTACCTGTAAAATTACGATTTGCCTAAGAAGATTCATTGCTTGCTGATACATCAGCTCCTGTAGAGCGCAGAATATCATAATTAGAAGAAAAACAGAATATCTAACTAGACCTCCCATGCAAGAAAATAATACTTTATAGGGAAGGAAATTTCCTTTGGCTCTTGCAGAGAACAGCTCAGCCACATTGCACATGACGCAGTTAGCCACATTTTTATTACCCTTTGTGTTTTAATTACTATTACAGCACGCTCGGCATACTGTTATTTAACAGCTTACAATCACAGTCTATGGCTACATTATTTCACTCATTAGATTATATAAACAGCCAAAGAAAGCTGCAACACAGATGCTGGTTTCTGCCCAGCTACAGTCCTCTAAACCTACACAGCTGACAACACAGGCAGATCTGTTTGCTTATTTTAAATGAATTGCCCTTCAATTTGGCTGCGCTGTGTCTTTTTGGCACATTTCTACAGCAGCTGAGAAACTGCAAGTATCAGCCACTGGTTAGATACCGCTCCTCCTTTCTGTTTCATTTTTTCATTTTGCCGAAGGGAAGCAAAGAAAAAGTTACTGTACGGTCTCAACAGTGTCTTTAGAGCAAACTTCATCCTAAAACCGAAAAGGAAATAGTCTGCAAGTAGAGGGTCATAGGAAGCCTCACTCAGTATGATTTTCATGTGTTCTGTTCAGGCTATCTTGCTCCAAGCGAGGTTCAGCTCTGACCGATGCTCTTCTGCATTCAGGGCATGTGTGACGTTCCTCTCTTACACAGGTTCTCTGCATGCCAATAATGAAGCTGATCTGCTCCAGGACTGGGGATGGCAACTGATGTGGGCTATGTCGTTGTCGCTGATTTTCACAAAACTTGTAGAAACACTAAGGATTGCTGAGATCTTTTTCTTACATTATGATCCAAATCATTTAATCCTACCAAGGAGGATTAACATACAGGAAATGGGAAAAAAAAACTAACAGCCCTCAAAAAAAAAAAAAAAAGACTTTTCCCAAATTACAAACAAAATGCTGTCACTACTTATATCACCAAAAGAAGCATAATCCTCTTGAAACACTTGACAACAGCACGTATGTTCAGATGAGCTCTTCTTCTGGAATCGTATTCATTCTTCCATCCTCCAGTTACTGTTGGTTTATTGTGATGACAAAAAAAGCACTGAAAAGAAATTCAGTCCATGCCACTGCAATATGAAAAGCACCACAAAACGAACCCAAGCCAGAAATTTTGTACTTCAGGAGGAAAATGAAATAGAAGAGGGTACCTGGCTGCATCTTGCCTACAAAGTAGCGAAATTCTTACTTACAGCCCTAGAAGCAGTGAGGAACTATTACACAGAAATTTGCCAAAAATACTTACTTTCTAGGATCAAAACATGCTGGGGTGCCCCTCTTAAGTGCCTGTACACTAACACATGCAGTATGGGGAATAAAAAGCTGAATTAGAGATATGTGCATGCCTATGGGTTTATGATCTTACTGGCATCAGGGAGATGTGGTGGGAAGGCTCCCATGGCTGGAGAGTTGTAATGGAAAGACACCAGGTCTTCAGGGAGGGTAGACATGGAAGACAAGGAGCGGGTGTCATCCTCTATGTCAGTGGTCAGCTGGAGTGCATGGAGCTCTTCTTGGGGATGGATGAGGAACTGCCCGAGAATTTAAGGTTGAGGATTAAAAGGGAAGGTAGGGACAGGTAACATTACAGGTAACATTATGTCTGACCTGGACAGACAAGAAAATGAAGCCCTCTACAGGCAGATAGGAGCAGTCCCGTGTTCACAAGCTCTGGTCCTCACGGGGGTCTTCAGCCACCCTGATACCTGCTGGAGGGACAGCATGGCAGGGCATAAGCAATCCAGTAGGTTCCTTGGACACGTTGATGATAACTTCCCTCTGTAAGTACTAGCGAAGCCAACAAGGAGAGGCACTCTGATGGACCTCATTCTCACCAGCGAGGAGGGGTTGGTGGGGATGTGAAGCTCAAGGCAGCCTTGGTTGCAGTGACCATGAAATGGTGGAGGCCAAGATCCACGGGGCAGTGAGGAGGGCACACAGCAAGCTCACAGCCCTGGATTTAGGAGAACAGACTTTGTCCTTTTCAATGATCTGCTTGATAGAGTCCCGTGGGATAAGGCCCTGAAGTAAAGAGGGTCCCAAGGAAGCTGGTTAATATTTAAGGATCACCTCCTCCAAACCCAGGAGTGATGCATCCCAACCAAAGAGGATGTCAGGCAAAAATGTGAGTAGGGCAACATGGATAAACATGGAGCTCCTGGCCAAACCCAAACACAAAAAGGAAACCTAAGAAGGATGGAAGCAAGAATAGGTAACCTGGAAGGAATATAGAGACAATGTCTGAGCAGCCTGGGATCAACTTAGGAAAGCTAAAGCCCAGATAGAGCCAGGGACATCAAGGGCAAGAGGAAAGACTTAGTAAGTCAGTAATAAAAGGAAGACTATGGAAAATGTGGGCCCTTTCTGCAAGGAAATGGGATACCTTGTTTCCTGGGACATGGAGAAGGCTGAGGTACTTGATGACTTTTTTGCCTCAGTCTTCACCAGCAAGTGCTCTAGCCACGCCACCCTAGCCACAGAATCCAAAGGCAGGAACTGGAAGAATGCAGAACTGCCTGCAGCTGGAGAAGATCAGGTTTGAGGCCATTTAGGGAGTTTGAATGCGCACAAGTCCATGGGATCTGATGAGATGCATCCAAGGGTCCTGAGGGAACTGGCAGATGAAGTTGCTGAGACATTATCCAGCTTATTTGAAAAGTCATGGTAGTACAGTTAAATTCCCACTGACTGGAAATGGGAAAACATAACTCTCATTTTTAAAAAGGGAAAAAAGTTGGACTTGGGGAATTACAGGCCAGTCAGTCTCACCTCTGTGCCTGGAAAGACCATGGAGCAGATCCTCCTGGAAACTATGCTAAGGCAAATGGAAAACAGAGGTGAGGAGACCAGAGGAGGCCACATGGATGATCAGCAGGCTGGAGCACCTCTCCTGTGGTGACAAGATGAGAGTTGGGATTCAGCTTGGAGAAGAGAAGGCTCTGGGGAGACCTTAAGTGGCCGAAAGAGTACCGAAAGAGTACTACAGTACCGAAAGAGGCTACAGGAGAGGTGGGGAGGGACTCTGGCATGGAGTACAGTGATAGGACAAGGGGTAATGGCTTCAAACTGAAAGAGAGTAGATTTAGATTAGATATAAGGAAGAAATTCTTTACTATGAGAGTTGTGAGGCACTGGAACAGGCTGCCTAGAGAAGTTGTGGGTGCCCCATCCCTGGAAGTGTCCAACACCAGGTTGGATGGGGCCTTGGGCAACCTGGTCTAGTGGAAGGTGTCCCTGCCCATGGCAGGAGGTTTGGAACTAGGTGATTTTTCAGGTCCCTTCCAAACCAAAGTATTCTATCATTCCATGGCTAGACCTTTCACTAGGCTGGTGAAATTACAATGCAATTTTCTGTCTCAGAGAGTAACCTCAACAAGCACCTGATACGTGACTTAAAATACACAAAGGAAATAAAATGCCCACACTTTCTGCCCTAGCTTTTTATTCAACTCAAAAGTCTTCCTCCAAGAATTTGGTTATTTGATAGTTTTACCTTTGCCTCTTTTTCTATAATTCAACCATGGAAAAGAAAGTAAGTGCAGAGCTACTGAGGAAAGAGTCATAGACAGATGAGACTGGGAAAGCCTGCTCCAGCCCATGGCTGAGACATAACTGTCATGCAAATAGGTTGATGCAGCTGCCTGCGAGCATCCAAGCTAACATATCCATGGGAATTCAGAAGGTGAGAAGCCAGCCAAATAATTCATAAGAAGTTAGTATTCGTTGACATCTTTCAAAGGAGGTGGGAAATCCAGAAAAATGATCAACAGATTGTCATCTCCCGATGTTTCACTCACATCCGATAATATCAGAGAAGGAATAGATAAGATACCTGCTGCCATGAATATGTCATTAATTTATATTTGATTAATTATCATTACTGGATGGAGCAACATTATAATCACTTCAGTGGACCAGCAGGTACTTATCAGCAGCTCAGCAGTGAGATGAAGCAGCACTCACTCAGGATACACTAGCTAGAAAGCAACTGAGCATGAACTTGAATGTTCTTTTGTAGTAATCACCTCATTAAAAAGCCTTGTGGTTTTTTTTTTGTTTGTTTGTTTTTGTATTTTTGGATGGATGGAGCTTTACTACAAGCCCAGTGGCATGCATATGATGTTGCCATTTAGATTTATGATACTCATTGATAGGCATATCTGTTTTTGGATAGAGGGGTCAGTTCATTTTATATTGGACCTCAGGAACAGCTGCTTTTTCCACTATCAATCTTCAAAGCATCATGGAGAGCTTCTCCCTTTCCTCCCAGAATACATTTTCATACCAGAAAAGGTCTGTAAAATCAAATCACAGAATTATTCTTTTCTTTGTTTCAAACTGTGTTTAAGTATGGCATAAAATCACTCTCCAGACCACTGTCATTGCTTTACTGATTGGACTGCAAGAGTGTTAGCCTCAGATTGGGACGCACTATCAGAACAGAGACAGACTTGTAAAAAAATTAAATGTAACAAAAATATTTATTGTGAAGTATTTGAGAAGAAAAACAAATAATTGCGGTTACTGTTCTGTTCACTTGCTGCACAAGTGATTGATTATGGACTTATGATAATGGTAGTTCCTTACAAGAGTTTCTACGGAGACACAAATCAGCTTTAATTAAATGATGATATGAAAAATCACTTGTTGAGATATGAGTTTGTTAATAAAACAATGATAAATTACATGGTGGATTTAATTAGAGAGGAAGTGCTTTACCCTTAAGTCAGTTCTATTTATTTTCATATGGAACACTTACACTTTTTTTGCAAGATTTTTTTTTTTTTTGGTGCACACACATTCGCAAGCATTTACCTATACCTCTGTTAAAACTATTTAAGGAAACAGAAGCATTAGTTTGTGATTTAGTAGTGCCATTTGGACAATATGGGGTGATTTAAAGGACTCACGGTAGTATTAAGGAACAACGTATAAATATAGTTGTGTGGTTTGAAGGTTTATCATTTAAACAATAGCCAGAATTTATACAAATCAAGTCTTCCATTTTAAATACACAGGCACCTGAGAGTAACCCCAAGCTCTTAAAGAAGCTCCTGCTGAATGAGGGGGCTCACTTCGGGAGCATTTGACTCAATTCTGGGGCACCACTGGGACTGTTTGACAGTTCTTGTTGTAGCAGAAGTCTTTTCACCACTCAACATATGGATGGTAATGGAGCATGCCACAGCCAACCAGATGCCTTTAAGATGTAAACCGAAGGGCACATGATGCGTGGTTGAGAATTCAGAGCTTGCTGGGGCAGCACTGGAGGACAGGAGGAGCCAAACCTAGTCCAATTCTGTCTTTGCTGCCCTAAGGAATAAGTAATTTTTCACTCCTATAAGGGGCCTGGGAATGAACTAACATGGAAAATCACAGAGCCAAGAAAGTAAGGACCCAAGTTAGTTGACAGCGTAGACTTTTCCTACATTAGTACAGTAGAGTCTGTAGCAATGTTTTCCAAAAAAGTAAATTAGCCCATCAGGGACTGAGACGCCTATTATCTCTGGAATGATCTTTGCTTTCTAAAAGATGAAGAATGCCCACTTTCTGCAACTCATTTCCCTCAGGATAACTGGGCAGCTAGGATCCATCATTCTGTCATGCACATTTTTCCTAATAAATGCAATATTTTTCAGTTCATTCTGTTCTGAGACCAATATCCTGAAAATATTCTTGAGAAAGTATGAAGTTGAATTAATGTGGGTAAATAAATTTTTACATGTTTGGGAAGGCTTGTTTTTATGCTTGATTTCTATTTGCATAGCAATCTGCTGTGGGATGGTTGATACTGAATAAAAAACCGTTTTGCTAGGGGAACTGCAACAGGGAGCAGTATTAAACGAGCAGCAACATTAAAGCCTAGACATATCAATGCCCTGTGTCAATATAGAGAAAACATAGGAAATTGGAACTGTTACATCAAAGCCCAGAACTGGTGCTTGTCTCCTTGCCTTTCCCCACAAGCAGGGGACTCTGACAATGTTTCTCAGTTGTCCTCACCTTCCAGAGGTCAGATTTTCCTGATTCCACAGCCTTTGGAAAATAGCAGAAGTTGTTAAGCCCAGTATTTGGCTGCAACAAGCAAACATTACCTGAGTTAGAACGTCAGAATAGGAGTAACAATTAAAAAAATAACCAACCAACATACAATTCTCTTTTACAGTAGGCTGTCACTTTGAACTCACTAGTAATACAGTAAAAACTATGGCACCAATAGATACTGCAGACCTTTTTACTTCTGAGAACCTTGCCACTGTAAGAGCCACTAACTACCACTTCAGCGTGAAGACAACCTCTTCCTTGACTAAGACAGGAGGCCAGCTGCTACTCTTGCTTCTGCAACAAGTTTACATTCTTCTTTTAACCTTCAGCGGAATATGCTATTTGTTTAACTATGTGGTCTGACCAAAATTAGCTAAATAAGCTAAAGTGAAACCCATGCAGATGTAATTTCATTGAATTTCACTTCTCTTAAGCACCACTAACACTGGACACTAAGCACCAGCCGCACAGCTGGTATCCTAAGCCTGGGAATTGTGTCTCAGCTAGATTTTTAAACTTCTTTGTTAGTAAATGGAGACACAGACATCTCCAGGTGATGACTTACTCCACCTCTTTCAGATACTTCTCTGAAAGAGATGGCACAAATCACCCACTAAATGCTACCTTCCTCATGCATTGGCAAGACAATCTAGCTCAGCTACCCAGTCCAAAGCCAGATGACTTCTGTTGCAAGGTCTTTAATTATCTGATGTATTGTGGAGTCCTCATTCCATTGGATTCACCTTGCAGAGAGACTGCTGCATCCACAGTTACTACATGATCTTGCCTTCAAGGTAAAAGCTCTTTGTATAAAAGCCCTGCCTTGTTTTGGAGGCAGGTTGTATTTGGTGCAGGTTTAGTGGACATGTAGAACAGTCCATTATAAGCTCTCCCAGCATCTCCAAGCTGCATATAACTTTTAAAAGTATATCTAAAGTGGATTAAATACAATGAAATCACAATAATATTGACTTCAAGTTAAAACCACAGAATCATAGAATGGCCAGGGTTGGAAGGGACCTTAAGGATCATCTAGTTCCAACCCCCCTGCCATGGGCAGGGACACCTCCCACTAGACCGGGTTGCTCAGAGCCCCATCCAGCCTGGCCTTGAACACTGCCAGGGAGGGGGCATCCACAGCCTCTCTGGGCAGCCTGTGCCAGTGTCTCGCCACCCTCACAGGAAAGAATTTCTTCCTAATATCTCACCTAAACCTCCCCTCTTCCAGTTTATGGCCATTACCCCTTGTTCTATTGCTACATGCTCTTCTAAAGAGTCCCTCCCCAGCTCTCCTGTAGGCCCCCTTCAGGTACTGGAAGGCCGCTATCAGGTCTGCCCAGAGCTTTCTCTTCTCCAGGCTGAACAACCCCAACTCTCTCAGCCTGCCTTCATAGGGGAGGTGCTTCAGCCCTCTGATCATCTTTGTGGCCCTCCTCCATCAGCTCCATCTTCATGGCCCCCTCCAATAGCTCAATATCCTTCTGGTGTTGGGGGCCCCAGAACTGGGTGCAGCACTCCGGGTGGGGTCTCACAAGAGCAGAGGGGCAGGATCACCTCTCTCGCCCTGCTGGTCACGCTTCTCTTGAAGCAGCCCAGGATGCGGTTGGCCTTCTGGGCTGCATGCGCACATTGTCAGCTCATGTTGAGTTTTTCATCAACTGACACCCCCAAATCCTTCTTCTCAGAACTTCTCTGCAGCTATTCTCTGCCCAATTTGTGCTTGGGATTGCCCCGTCCCAGGTGCAGGACCTTGCACTTGGCCTTGTTGAACTTCATGAGGTTGGCATGGGCCCACCTCTCCAGCCTGTCCAGGTCGCTGTCCATGGCATCCCTTCCCTCTAGCATGTCAACGGCACCACTCAGCTTGGTGTCATCCACAAATTTGCTGAGGGTGCACTCGATTCCACTGTCCATGTTGCCAACAAAGATGTTAAACAGCACTGGTCCCAGTACTGATCCCTGAGGGACGCCACTCGTCACTGGTTCTCCATTTGCTGATGATTCTATGATAAAATCACCTGCTTCCAGAGTCCATTTGGATGTGTTGAAAACAGTAATGAAATAAGGCCACAGTATGCAGATCAGAAAGTGACCAACAAGTACTTGACTAGGAAGAATAGAGGATCTTCTGTTCCATATCTTGTCTCCCCATATGTAGGAATCATATCTCATCCTTTTTTCATGTTGATAATGTGTAGGCCTTCTCTCAGGTCAGCTCTGCAGTACCAAAGACGATAAAAAATTTAGGTGGGTGCTAGTCTGGTTTATCATCAACGCAAGGGGGAAAAGCTCCTCAGAGAGGGTGTAGTTTGGACTTCTAACTTGCACATCAGGTTTTCCAGGAAGGGTCATACAGACCCCCAAAAATGCCATTTGATTTCCATCTGTTAGTATGACTTTGTAAGTTGAGGAGGAGAGCCAGAAAAAATGCTTGAGCAGACTGTGACAGTGACAAGAGAGACACTACCCAAAACTCTGTATTTTATTGTCTTTCTCCAATACAGGCTCTCCTTCTAAAGAACCTCAGCATTTCAGTAGTCCAGAAGTGCTGCCAGTCAACATGAGAGGGGACAGAATGTCTTGCACAAGCTACAACAGATCAAATTCACCTCAAACTCAACAATGGTGTTGTTTTGAATGACTGGAAGTGGGGAAAAAAAAAAAAAAAAAAAAAAAGCACACAGAAAGAAAATTGATTTTAACTGAATTCAGCGTTCTGAATGGCATGAAGTTTTCATCAAGGCCTTTAAACGGTTTTTCTAAAGCCTCTTATGCATCTCTCACAACCACACTTCTCTTCCCTCATTTCCCTCTTTACATTTCAAGGGGTCTCATGATTCATGCATCTTCTGCTCCTTTAAGCTTCTTCCTAGGTGTGGCCAGATGTGATTCTGTGATTCTGTGATTCTAAACTGATTCTTCTCCAGCAACTGGCTGGACTTTAGACGGTCTATTTCTCAGTTGTTATTCAAACACAGTCAGCAAAACATTCCTTTTCAAGACATGATTTAGATCAAGTAATCTTTGTTTTCAGTAGTGCCGCATCATAAAATTTGGTAATTACTTTTGTAAATCTGTCAGGGCTCTAAGTAATTATCTAATTTAGAGCACTTAAAATAAAAGTCAGTAAAATTCCACTCTCTTGCATGTGTTGCTTAGAACAATTAAACTCAGGGATAGAGACATACTAATAAGTCTATTGTATTAAGGTGAGTTGGGCCGGCATTCAGAAATGCTTGTGAACATCTTAACATTCATTTTCCTTTGGCTGCATTTATTCTCTTTTTCTGTACCAATTGTAGCAAGTAAGGAAGTTTACTGCAAGGAATCACATTTCTGCTCTCAGCTGTCTAACGGGAGGCTATATGGAAGGAGAAACCAGACTTTTGTAGGAGATTTACACTGAACGGACAAGAGGCAAAGGACACAGACTGCTGCATGGGAAATTTCAGGAGGACATAGAAGTAAAGCTCTTTCCAACACGAGACTGGGGCAACACTGGGACAGGAGTGTGTGGATGCCTGCTCCCTCTCCCAATCCACCATGCAAGCTCCACACCTCGCTCTACACGAACAGCAGCACATATTTCAGAGCCTCCTCATTTTTTATGAAGCAGATGTATGGTATCCCAGCCAGTTCTATTGAGAGAGTCCCTGTACCTCCCTCCATCTGCTCCCTGGGCCTACGCAGGCAACAAACTGTGCAACCTTGCAGTGATAATCTTGGCTGTATGCCTCCACAAAAAAACAGTCCTCCACTTCAGCTAGTTTGTTTTTAACGTCTATAATTAGCTTCTTTCAAAAACACGAACATAAGGCCATAGATATTTTTGATAAAGTTTGAGCAATGATCCTAAAGAGAGAACAGGAATACTTCAGAGCCACAAATGTTTCTGAGCTATCTTACGGATGTTTGTAATTTATAACAAGCTTCAAATATCGGAGACATGCCTTCAGAAAGAACGGAAACGGAATGATAAATGTTTGCTAGGCCTGCTGGAAAGGCAGGATACAATTTCCATTGGAATTTTCCCTTTTCCTTCCCCCAATGAAAATTTTAATGTTTTTCCAAAACAGCAAATTCCAATACCTTTGACAGTTGGACAGACCTCAAGGTCTTCATTCAAATCAGATGAACATGAGAAGGAGAAACAGCCCTCAGGCACAAAACATTTTAAATCCAAATTTCAAATACTTCTGAATTTTGAAAGAGATTCAAGGTTCAGAGGCTGTCTGTTGGAGGAGGGAAGAACAAAGCTAATATCAGAATCAAAATGCAAGCTTGATATTACAGAAGATGAACACACAACATCTGAAATGTTTAATTGTAGTTTAACACTAAATTACAGTTTTAAGTGGACAGATTTGGCCTTACTTCTACTAAAAAATCTCAATTAAAAATCCTTTTTGCTTCCCTCACAATCTCCTGAATTTCACTGGTACTAATTTCAATTGAATGTTCTTGTTTTAATCAACTGGTTAATACCTACTCCACCTTCCCAACCCAATGCCACTTCTGTGTAGGTTTTTGTTAAACAACCCTGTAACACAGACAAAACTCCCAACACACCTGGACAAATGCTGGGGAGAGCAGAGGCCCTAACAATTGGACATTATTG
>VXAV01008949.1:109421-119624 GCA_013399715.1 Alectura lathami | reverse complement strand
TTGGACATTATTGTTAAACTGCACAACAGTTGTTCAACAAAGGAACAGCATTGTTAGAGGGAACCAAACGCCCTGAAAAACAGAGCAATCAAAAGAATTGATATTCAAAGATATGTTAGAAATAACCGTAACCTTATAGCCCCTTCTCCATGCTGGAGTAAATAGATAATTGCTCATGCATAAACATAGGAAGGGCTCAGGCATCAATAAATAAAGGATTAAACTCTGAGAACATCCACAAACAACAGGACAAAAGGAAAAGATTATAAACACCTCTTTGTAAGCAAACACGCTGCATCATTCTCTGGCCTCTTGTGTTTCCAGTCCAGTTCTGTGGTGACTCTGCCACAGAAAGCTCAGGAAAAACCAAGCTTTCTCTTTCAGTCTGATTTAAAATATAGGGAAAGTCTGGTAAAATCCAGAATAATCTCTTATTGGTGCTCCCTTGTGCAGCAAAGCCTGCATGACCCAGGCAGATGGATGTGAGATGCAGAAGAGGTGTAAGACATTTCATCCCCCAAATCCCTGTGTGTGTTCTCAGACTCCAAATCCCATTCATGGGCTAAACTCATCCTTCACTCCTTCTGTGAGTTTTCTAAACACTTTTTGGCATGGATGGATTTCCCCACCACCAGAACTGTTGCAAATACAGGGGAGTCCAGACTGAGATCTACTGCTTCTATCTGATGGTGGCAATGCTGGGCACTGGAGAAATGCCTAGGACAGCAGCCAGCATATAGTTGTTCTTAACATAGGTACATATGCACGGCTGGAATTCATGCCTGCAACCTATGGCCAATTACAGCCTTATTTTCCAATCAAAACATTAACCATTTTCAACCATTGCGTAGTTTTCACAGATCTCAATAAACTTAATTTTTCACACAGCCTGGCTGCAAAACCCAGTCAAGTTTGTAAGCTGCTAGATCAGAACTGATTCAGAGTACAGTGTAGCAAATGTAACTAGGCTTGAATTCCGGCAGGAGCTTGGGACAGCCACATCCTTCTGCATTGGCTCCCAGCAAATACCCAAGCATTCCTTTTTTAGCAGAAATACTCATAAGAAATTAGTTTCAAGATCTCATGGGTGCATATTTGAGACTCCAAAGACTATATCTATACACACACAAGTATGTTATTCATGCCAGAACTGCTCATCCAATCAAGGAACGGAAATGCTACGACTGTTTGTGGTTCATTTACCCAAATGCTCCAGAATACCACAACGGAAATTTAGAATAGTTGGGACCACTACAACAGCGCAAATATTCAAAAAATGCATGATAAAAATTCTAACATTACACTAAAAAACCTGCACTACTTTCAGAGGGGAAAAAAAAAAAAAAAAAAAGCCTGTGTGAAATGACTTCCAAATCACCTGGAATTGTCAGAGGCAAAAAACAATAATAATAATATAGATATAAAAAAAAGAAGGAGGATAAGAAGTAGATGAGGATCTGTAAAAATTATACCTTTGAAAATTCATTTATTTTAAGTCCTGTATTTAATTATACTTCACCTAACCAAAGAAAATTGCTGCAATATGGAGTAAAAGGCAGTGTGTTTTGTTTAAGGTATCTTTATGTTTAGCAGGCCATGAGCCGGCTGGGTTCTCAAGTTGCTAGAAGAAAAAGAAACCATGAATCATGAGCACACCCTAGTGTTTTAAAATAAACTGCAGTTAGGGACTAAAAGTCCTTTATGTCATGCTTAGTACTTCTAATTGTCTACCTTTTTTATATTACAGCCATAACTTCCTCGCTGAAACTCTGATTTCTGTGCTTAGTGTTCAGAAATACTCACTCATTTGGATGTTCCATTTGTACAAATTGAATATACTCAAATATTTAAATTTGCATTTTAAAACCAATCCACCAACTAAGGTCAAAGAAGTAAATTACAGTTTATTTTACAGACTATAAGCTTTGAAGTGTTTATTATGGATAATCCTTAGCAAATTTTTAACGTTGAGATTTTTCTCTATTGCTTCAGTGTAAGGTATGAGACAGAAGAAAGACGAGGAAAGAAAAGCAATAGCTAAAAATCTGAAGCTTTTCACGTGGGATTTATAATAAATTCCCAGTTCATTCATGACCTTGTTTGCTAGAAACTGACATGCATTCACACAAATACAGCCTGCATGCAGCTACTTCACATCTCTCTAATTTTTCCTGCAAGGCAATTCTCTTCAGTACACCTTCAAACAGGAGGATGGCAAATACCGAGAGGAGTGGGATGGCATACACTTCACGTTTAACAGAAGTGTGCAGTGGGCTGCAAATTGTAGGAGAAAAGGAAAGGAAGGAGGCATCAAGCCTTTGATAACTACAAAACAAACCTTTGGAAACTGCAGTTGGAGAGCTCTTCAAGGGTGGATGAGAAACATTCTCTGCAGTTTGCTCAGTACTGAGAAAAAAAAAGCGAGTGTGTTGTCCACAGCAAGTGAACTCGGGTGTTAGAAGATGGTTGCACATTTTAGGGGAAGAAAATAGTGTTTTGCAGCATATGGAGGCCCCTGCAGAGATGGACAGGAGGAAACCACCGTAAGTTCCCTGAGATAGAAATGTGCTCCAAAGATATGCAGTTATTTATATTTTCCCTGAGAAAAAAGGACAAGGGGGTGACACCAAGAAGAGAACTGGTTGATCGTGCAGCTGCAGCAGTGTGACTGTGTACAAAGGATGCAGAATAGCAATGATCTGATATGAGATGGTGGTGATCATTTAACATATGAAATCAAAACCCCTGCAAACACACAGCAGAAGGAGATGGACTGAGGAATACAGGTGTGAAACTATAAGAAGGACAGCACTTCATACTTTTTCTTAACAGATTTAAAGGTGTCCAAAAGGATGTTAAAGCAGATCATTCTGGTTGGCCCATATTCTTCTTCACCTCTTCCTCAAAAAATCCTCCCTGGAATAAAAAAAAGAAAGAAAAGGGATCTCAGTCTCAAATAGGAATCTCTTACTAGACACACAGCAACAGAGTTCTGCAAGTAGAAGTGACTGCTCGAGGGCAGAGGTCTTGGAGAGGAGATGTAAG
Source organism: Alectura lathami (assembly GCA_013399715.1). Taxonomy (NCBI): domain Eukaryota; kingdom Metazoa; phylum Chordata; class Aves; order Galliformes; family Megapodiidae; genus Alectura; species Alectura lathami. Next base: position 116,579 of record VXAV01008949.1, on the reverse strand, counting down.
AGCACAGCTAGTCTGGAGAGGAAACCCTACAGACTCCACAGAAGCAAGCAAAAGCACGATGGGCTGAAGGCAGCAATTTATTTTGCTGACAATATTATGAAGAGAAAAATCTCCTGCATTCCTTTGATTTATATTCTTGCATTAAACGCGTTGTATTTGAAGGGAAAACAAGTCTTAAAAGAGGAAGAAAGTTGTTTGAAAAGTGACTTAACAGTCAGAGCACATACTTTGTTTCTGTAATTTTATTTTCAGATATTGCATTTTGTTTATTTCTCAGTCTATGTGCTAAAGCACATTATTGTTTACTACTGAACCCAAGTTAATTATCTTCCAGACAACACGGTCAATTACTATTTAAATAAGAAAATATGTTTTTGATTTTCCACACTGTCACATTGCTGTTACTGGAGATAATTCAAAAATTATTAAATTGCACCAATTTCTTGGGATCTTTTAGCTGAAAAACACTGATGAAAAAACAATGTGGACCACTGAAGTGGCAGGTGCGTTGGTCAAGGTCTGCAGGCTGATGCCTGGGCACTGGACCATGAACTGTTACTGGCCACAACACCAGAAATTGCTGTCCATAAGTAACAGTGGAAAGCTGAAAGAACACAGCACTGCGAGGGATGGCTGGATTTCACACATGATAAAGAGGGAGTTAGGTGACAGCTGGCCACATCCCAGAAGTAAAGAGGAGTACTGGGGACCATTTCAGGAATGGGATCACAAGGCCAACGGGACCCAGATGATGTCATGCCCCATGAGGCACAGATGACCCAGGTAACAGAACCAGCAACACCAAATGGTATTACCCACTTGGTAAAGTCCATGGGCAAAGCCTTGGCATGGATATTAGATGAAATTAGAGCCCATGATAACATTTGAGAGATCTGTCAATATGGTGTGCTTGTGAATCTATATAGGCAGGGCATATGGCTGTGTTTTCACCAGTGAACTTCAATCCTCAACAGATGGAGAAGGGTAAAAGCCTTGGGCTATCTACGTTCATATTTATGAGGGTGCCGTAGTGTTCCGTAAGATCCTCTGTGCTCACAACTTTCCATCTGCTGCCCTTTTCCCCTTCCATTCCTCTCTCAAGGGCATCCCAGAAGAGGAAATCCCTTCCTCTGAATTCCTGAGTATGTGTTGGCAGGAAGAGCACCCTCACTGCTCTTATTCCTTAGCTCCAGAAAGAATTTAGACCTGTTTAGCAGGTCTGGTGCCCTCTGTGCACTGCAGTGATTTGATCTCCGAACAGCACATTGGTCACAGCAGCCCCTTAACTCCTGTCCGCGACAGGTACCAGCAACTCCAGTCAGAGCACTGCATGAACTGCCAAGAGAGGAGATACCCGCTTCTTTTGGAAAGACAAAGTTACTCTCTTGGGATGATCTGACTTTTGGAATGCTGGTAGGTGACCTCAGCAGAGGAAGAATGGGCAAAGTACTTCTAGGCAGGAGGCTTGCAAAGAGATGGGAAAGATTCATTTACTGGGAGTGCAGCATTCACCTAGATGAATACCCCTTCATGTGGAACAGATTAATTGCTATCTTTGTATGTATTTTTTACATAGCCCAGAAAAATGGGCAGTAATGCACTTTATAAAGGGTGCTCACAGTGCACAAGAGCCTCAAGCATTCAGGATCCTAAACAAACCATCCAAGTTGCCACAGTGTCAAGCCAATGGAGCTTGTTTCCATGGCAGCATGGGCTTACAAGTATTCTGTGCCCACACAACTGCTCCAACAAGAAAAGAATGCATATCAAAAAGGAAAAAAAAAAAAAAAAAAGAAAAAAAAAAAAGACTGAAGTGTACTGAAGTATAGTCATGTAAGATGGAGTGTGGTGACCAGAGGTTGGCTGATATGAAATGCATCCACTCTCTGCATTCTCTCCTCCAGCTTAACCAATTGCGGGATAAGAGAGTTCTGTAAGGACCTCAGCAGACACCTGGAGAGTTATCCAGTAAGAGGGGATGAAATAAAAAGGGGAGAAAACAAGGTAAATGGGCTATCAGCTACCATGTAAGTGTTGCACAAAGGAAGAACAAAGTCGAGTGTTACCAGATGCTGTACTCCATGCACAGTCCTGCTGCTAAGTTGCATTGCTTCCATATTTCCAACAGGATAATGATGAACATTTGTTTATAATTATTTCCCAAGCATTAAGGTAAGACTACTGTCTCTGACTCCTGCTGCTTAACATCTTGCATTAGCAAATAGTCTCAGAGATTTTGACTAAATTAGTTTTTAACTATTTAAAATGCAATATTCATTGAACTATGACAACCTGGTATTAGGGAACTAATAACTGCATCATGCCCAAAAGACACACATGTCATTACACACATGTGGATAGTTAACAGTGAAATATGCTTTGAGATATCCAGCAGTCTCTTAACAGCAGGGCTGATGAGGAACAAGGCATCCCTCATACTTCCATATGAAATATTACAGCAATATTAAAAATTACACAGCTACTTACTCTCAAGGCTTTAGATGAAATTATAAAACTCAGCGGTAGATGAGTACGCAGCGTTTGCCTTCATTGGTGTTTCACTGGTTTCTAAAAAATTTAATTCTTAGCTATGTCTCACATCTTTTCTATAACACAAAGCCGAGGTTCCCATTAAACCAGCACTCCTTTTTCAGAGAAGCAGGACAAAAAGACAGATGACGTTCCAGATTGAAACAACTCCACAACGCATGCTTTATCAGCTATACAAAGGGTTACATTCTGCTATTTCAAACTGTGCCTGCCATCTCTGTGGTTCCTTGTTCTGTGTTTGTAATTCTGACATATGCAAACCTGAACAGACCTTTAGGAAAACAGTCAAAGCTACCATGCAGCACAGGAACAAAGGCCGAAGCACTAATCTTTTGTTCCCAATCCTCCTTAAATTAATGGAGAGTTAAGAACGATTGAAAAAAAAAAAAAAAAACCATGCTGCTATGCTTTTCCTTTTTACAAAATCAAACAGTTTTTCAATACCACATTATAACAGTTTTAAAGAAAATGTTAGCCAACCAGTATTGGATGAACCCAAACCATCTCCAACGAGACACTTATTACAACAAATCTTCTGATTTAAAGTAATTGTTAAAAAGTACATAACAATACAAACAGAGTCCACTTGGTCTGGAGTCGATCAGACAGATTCTGCTGGTTTCAGTCAATTAAACAGCAGAAAACTACTTTAATAGTGAAGTGCTCAGAGGATGGTATGTCGGCACATTTTTTTCTTAAGCATGTATTCTTCATTCATCATTTTTGACAGGCTAATTTTTGCAGCCCCCATTTTACAGCAGTAAACCTGAGCAGAAAAACAGTATAACAGCTTTTAAACCTCAGAATTTAACATCACATCCTTGAAAAGCTTTCCAAAATCTCTTGCTGCTTTTGTTTTACTCTTCCAGTCATCATTACCTTTGATTTGTAACACCTAAATGAAGATAGTTCTGCAAAACACAGGCAGCAAGATGAGACTTGTTTCAACTCTCCTCTTTAACTGGCAGGTACTCAGCTGCCTGGTTCCCATCAGATCTGTTACTTCAGTTACACCTACAGAGATAACGTGGCTAGGGTGTGCAAACCAGCTGGTTAGCATGGCAGGTGACCCAGAGGTGCTGCCCTGGAAAGGTCAGTGATGTGACACGTGAATGGAAAAGGTCTTGATGTAGATGGGAGCCCATGAGGAAAGTCTGGGGCTGCAGCAGCCTGGCAGAGGCAGCTGTGCTCAGGTCAAACCACTGAATCCAGAGATTCAGTTAAATGAATCTGGGGGTTAAATGAAATGCCTAAGGGCCACCCCAGCAGCAACAGCTATCCCAAAGACCTGGTGAAAAGAGAGTCTTTCAACAAAGGGATACAGCAATGCTGTTACCAGTGTCACAAGAATAACAGAACCACAGGTATGGGCAGGTGAGTTCCCCTGCATTAAAGGACTGTATATGCTTGCAGTGTAACAGCATGAAGATGTTACAGGAAAAGAGAAGAACAGAAGAATCCTTGTGGTTGGAAATCCCAAGCCTAATTCCAGTTTAGCACTGGGATTGGACATTACTGACCCTTACCAGGGCAACAACAGTTAATATGAAATACTGAACACAGAATCTGCAAATTTTTATAACAGGAGTAGCACAATTACCTACATACAGAATGGTTCATCAGGATGAGATGAGAAACAAAACTCCTAGAAGAACATGTGAGAGACTCAAGTGGTGCTGGGGAACCAGTTCAAGTGGAATCAGTGAAAGAGCTGCTCTTCAGCAGTGCTAACACAAGTTGCTAGAGAAAAAAAAAGAGGTGACTCAAGAGAGAGCTAGGTAAAAAATTGTGAAGAAATGGAACAATGTAAAAAAAAAAAAAGCCATTGGTCAACAAAAAGCTGAAATGAACGGCTCTGAAAGCAGGAAGCCTATAAGCAGTCTAGAAGCTGCACAGAATACTGGATTAGAAGCACAGGTAAAACATAGACCAAAAGGAAAAACAGCAAACAAACAAATACTCAAAAACCAAACCAATTAATTCCTATTTGGCTAATAAAGGATTTAAGGAGGCTGTCAGAAAGAAAAGGTCAGAATTTAAATAAATGGGGAAAGCTTGCCCACATGCAGAGAACAGAAAAGCAATGCAGCATGGCAGGCCACACATAAACAAGAAATCAAGAAAATCCATCAGCACCTTGCAATGGATAGTCAACTTCGGATCAAAAAGTCCTTTAAAAACATCGAAAGCAGGAAGCCAGCTAAGGAATTAATGGGATTGCTTCATGAAGGACATATAACAGGGGCACTCAGGGATAAGCAAAAAAATCCAGTGGATTTCTATATAGTAAATCAACTTCAATACACAAGTAATATTAGACCAAACAAAAAATGCTAATAGTACAGCAGCATATATATAGCACATATATATAATGCTATATATATACATAGCATACATATATATAGAATGTAGAGCATACAATAAAGAATAAATATACTGAGAACATACACAAATACAGTCTGCTTGGAAAAAAAAAAAAAAAAAGTGGTATAGATTTGTAAAGGGAAATGGAGCCTCACTAGGCTGCTGGAATTATGTATGAGTGACATCAGCCAGCATTTGGGTCAGGGGAAATCGGGTGAAGTTTGGGTAAAGAGAATTTGAGGACACTTCAAAAGCCCTTTGAGTTTCCCTGTGCAGTATTGTTTCCTAGTATGTATTCCAATATTTTCCAGCTTTTCATTAGTAATTTCCTATGGTCCTGTTCACAGCAGCTCTAGAGTAGAAGTCAACAGAAACTGCTTTACATTTTCAAGCAAAATGTACAATTGCAGCACTGAAATGAAATTATTTCTAATGAATAACTGCACTAATAAGCCAAGCTCAAACTAAATGCACCATCTTGCTCAAACACAAATTCCATGTATTGAAGTCGGTGTCATAGCCTTCAAGAGCTTCAGTGATGTTTTAAAAGCTCTCTCAATTATTTAATAGAAATCCTTTTTAACACAACGTTGTTGATCTATGTCTCATATCCAAGGTTAATTTAATGCTTAAAGTGTAGCGTTTCAAGTACTGCTGCATGAAATAATTTATCTTGGAAAAATGTAGAGAACAAGGAATGACAATTATTCACATGAATAAGAGAACATGAATCACAAAAGAGAGAAAATTATATCTATATACTGCAGACATGCAAAGATCAATCCATTATGCCAGGTGACACAAAGAAAGACGTAAATTATGGGGTAAAATTATAGCTATATACAGCACATTTTAAATTATTTTTTTAAAGCAAAAAGGAATGTGGTTCACCACACAGTCTGGTCAAGTCAGTGAAGGACCTACTATGCCACCCAGAAAGCCTTTTTAAGCCCATCCTGATGCATCTGCACTATTAATACACGTTCTTCTTTCCAAAGGTCTTCAGCAACAGCGAACACACACAAACACACTGTAGTTCCACACAGGCTTCAGTGCCCTTACCAGTACTATTAAGACAAAGCTTGGTCCCACAGAAAAACTAAGGAGGGTAAGTTTCAGGGACAGGACCTCCTTTCTCAGTAGGAGGCGGACCCAACACTTGACCTTTTCTGTATCAGTAAGCCTAGATGATGATAAAATTAAGTAGTTAGTTAACTAGAGAGAGAGATTGATAAATAGATGAGACTATGAAGTGAGTCCTCTTCGAATACGCTTCTGAGCGCATGAAGGAGATGTACTGTGGAAAAGGACACAGTCTTGATAGCCAGCAACTTGTACACCATTAACTGAGGAAAACTGATCAAGGGAAACAATCATCCCTTTCACTCTGGACTCACTGATCACATCTACATGACCACATGTAATTTTGGGACCCTTGGTGTGAGAAAGACATGGATCAACTGGACAAAGTTCAGTAGGGAGGTCACCAACGCGGTCAGGGGCTGAAGCACATGTCCTGTAAGACTTGACAAGGCAGCTGGGCTTGTTCCGCCGTGGGGAGAGAAGGCTTCAGGGAGGAGGGATCTGTTAGGTTGGGTCAGAAAAGGTTCATCTTCACAAGCACAAAGAAGAACTAAGAGACAACAGCAAACAGAGGTACCTGAATGTCCTGCCCTGGTTATTCTAATCTACTACAGGAGTCAGCAGCATGAAGAAGGAAGAAGAGGCCAGGGAGTCCCAGCAGCATACCCAGGGAAAAAGAGCTCCTGCTGCAACTTCACCCAGGGCTGTCATGGAGAGACAGAGAAGGCTCTCCAGCGCATCTTCAGACTGAGGAGGTTATACAACGCAGGGCAGAACATCACAGGATGGCTTAGAACTTCCTGGCAGATGTTTAGGGAAGGAAACAAAGGCAGGGAAAGGTAGGGATCAGGGTGGTTTAGGAAGGACTAGATACAGAAGAACAGAAAGACGTGGAGTTAAAGTGGGCTGGTGTGTAAACCAGGGCTGGTCAGGACAGTTGTCCTGTGTCCTTATTAGCAGCCTGTCCTGTCTGCTCATAAAACTCATTTTTACCTTCTGTCCTGTGTGAGTGACACAGTTCTGTGGGCATGTGTGTATATGGAGGTCTGAGTCATCTGTTGCCTTACACTTGGAACCCAGACATTTTTTCCCACACCTCTGACAGGGCTAAGGACTGAAAAAGAGATATTAAGCAGAGTTTAAAAAAAAAAAAACAAAACA
>VXAV01008949.1:95428-109413 GCA_013399715.1 Alectura lathami | reverse complement strand
TTTAAAAAAAAAAAAAAAAAAAAAAGGCAAAAACAGTAGACCTAAAAAATGTATTGACAACATGGAATTCAACCGGGTTTCTTCTTCAGCTCCCAAAATATCAACCAGTCAAGTCCCTTCTGGTATAAATCACTGTAGAAAACCCTTACAAAACCTTATTTCCAAAAGTGAAGTATTAGCTTTGTTACCCATCTTTGTTCACAAAATGTTTGTACATTTTACATTTAGAAAATTCCGTGTACATTCTACTTTTTCCCTTAACAAACAAGGAAAGGTTCTGCATTTTCACAAACAGCACAGGAACCTTACCTAGACCTACTGGTCATTTTAAGGTCATTTTAAACAGCATATAAAAGCTTAAGTGCACTTATGTTCTCTATAGCATACAGCAGAGAACAAGCACAGTCAACGAGCTGCAACACACACATAATTGCTTACAATTACACAGGCAATACATGTTCTAATTACTTTGCATTGACCAGATTCTGCTGTATTTTTAACTTTCAAAAAGACGACAATTAACTCCAGGTACCTTTCAAATCCAAATCTATTCTATTTATTGTGCTTTACTCACTCTGGAAAATAGCAGTACTTATAGACACCACAGTGCTAAAAAAGTACTTTAAGAAACTTTTCCAGACCTCACTTGTGGTGGATTGCTGGGACTGCCACTCACAGTATTGCCAGCGTTTTCCTTTAGCCTTTAACTGGAAGAATGTTTCCAGACCACAAATATTCAGCAGCTAGTGTTGCTAAACAAGCCAAATTAAATGATATACCATGCTACCCCAGCTACTGTGTGAATAGTCAGGGAGCTCAAAGTGTCTGCCCCAGCTGGGATCCTGATATCTGAGGTGGTGATACTTGTGAGTTTGGTGATTAATTAAAAACAGAAGGCAGCCTCAGTTACTGCTGGATGACATACCTACACAGACAGGATTGCCATTTCCCCAGAGAATGAGATATGTAGGAAATTTGCAGGTGAAAGCCTCAGGATACACCTCCGCACTGCCTGTGGAGATGCTGGGAAACGAGCAGGTGGGATGCAGCTGATGGCTAAAGAAGGGAGGAGTTAAGTGCACAGGGGAAAGGACAGAACACAAGCAAATCATAAGAAGCTGGTGCCCTGATCTACAGGTTATCCAGCATCCTGCTGCCAAACTGGACTTGCTGTATTAGCAAGGTCCTGCCACTGACCTGCCAGCTGATGGGAATAGTTCAGGTTTTGGGACTATTCAGATGAGGTGGGCAGGCACCCCTATGCCTAAACAGCATCACACCCTGGCCAGACACTGTCACCCAGTGCAATGAAATATCACGCAGAACATCCTGGGGAAAGAGAATCTCAAGGAGTGGGAATCTCAGCTGCAAGAAGCTATGCAATTAGTTAACACAAGTAGTGTATCATAGTAACTCTGCAGAAAAGCAAACACCCACTCAATTAGGTGATGTGCTACCAGCCAGCCCTGAGACTGCATGGACCAGGAGGTGAGGCTGCATCTCTCAGTCTGCAGCAGTAAAAAATCCCTGCAGACAGAGTCCCTACAACCTGAGGACCAAGATTTACCAGCTGGGTGCCAGCTGATAGCAGTGAAATGAGTACTGTTACATGTACAACAAGTAGAATGAAGTACACATAGAGTTATATTGATACAGAAGGGAAACTGCTCATGGTGAAATCCCCATGGTATAATGAACTGACATTTCTCATCACCCATTTTGGTTTGAAATGAAGACTGAGAAGTGTCAGGCTTATCAGTTTATGGGTACATCCCATAGGAGTGCTGCTCTTTGCCTGCATATTGCTTACTTTGCTGTACATTGCTACTATAACCAATTGGCTGCATAAGTTATGGCAAATGGTTCAGACTATCAGGATAATAATCTCTACAATCCAGTCTTCAGTATGTAGCTCACAGGGGGAGGGATGGTGTTTGTAATGCTGCAGGTTGGAAGGAGCAATGGGACACAATAGTGACCAGTCAGGGAAGACACCAGAAGTCACCGTATGACAGGGAAAATCACTTCCAGGCTGCCCCCACATAAACAAAACAACAGCAGAATACAACACGGGGTGCCAAAACTTAATCAAATCAGAGAAGTTATCCAGCTCAAATATATTGATTGAAATGTCTGGAAGTGTTTAAGGGACCCTTGAGGGGAGATAACACAATCCAGGCACAGTGCTGGGAGAGCTCCAGCCTGTGGCTGACACCATACTGAAGCAGTAACCAATATGCTTGTTCCCTCAAACTCCTACATTGCCCAGATACTTGTCAGAGGAATTTTGATAGACTGAACACATCACTTAGTGAAAAGAAGGAAATATGAGACTGGGAAAGATAGATGTTCCTGTAAATGTTATTCTCATTTTTTTTTTTTGTTTGTTCAAGGTTTCTTTGTTTGCTTGGTTGTTTGTTAGGTTTTTGTTTTTATCCCAAATCATGGTCAAAGGTTTGTGGACAACAAGCCAACTCAAGTAAAATTTCCCAGCTACAGATTGCTTCTCTTCTATGACACTGTGTTTCTCAAATCCAAGGAGTGCTGGCCGTACAGAGCTGCAAAGCCTGTTCTCTGATCAAACTGGACTGTAGAGCACACCATCAGTAGCAGTGACAGATCGAGAGCACCAGGGATGATGACCCAGCTTGTCTGGCTGTTTGCAGAGAAACATCTTGGCACTGTCACTGCTAACTCCCATGATCAGTATATACAGTTCCAGATCCAGATCCAGAAGGCTGTGGCTCCTGTGCTCCAGACTTGGCAGTAAGGTTTGGAGAAACACAAAAATAGTCTAGACAATGTTTTTAAGCAACACTCTTCCATTAATATAACATAGCATTTGGGATCACGACTTCCCACTGTCTGGAATGTCTATAAACACTGCATTTTCCAGATAAGTCTGAGCAAGACAAGCTAGTACAGGTTCATGGGGCTGGAGATGACAAGCAGCAGTAGATAAAAAACTGCAGAAAGAGAAGGACAACTTCTAAAGCGCTATTTAGTAAGCTACAATAAGGATGGTGAAGCACTGGCACAGGTTGCCCAGAGAGGTGGTGGATGACCCATCCCTAGAGACATTCAAGATCAGGCTGGACAGGGCTCTGGGCAACCTGATCTAGCTGATCTAGCTGTAGATGTCCCTGTTCATTACAGGGGACTTGGACTGGATGGCCTTTTAAGGTCCCTTCCAACTCAAGCAATTCTATGATTCTATGATTCTAACTCCACCTTAGGCCTGGGCCTTCAGTCCTCGCTTGGGCTATGGCCCTGGCAGGGCTGTGCCCAGTCCTGCAGTTTAGTGGCTTGGCCTCCCTGACTGGCCTCAGACGTGATTTATCGCTTCCCACTTGTCTGGTGATCATGGATTGCTGATGAAATCCATTACTGACACCAGGCCTAACCTGCTCCCCTACTCGGGCAATGCCAGACTGCAGCCTTGCTGCTGAGGTCTTTGCCCCTAGCTATTTAATGTCAGCCTGCTGAGTACTTTATAACATGTGTGGAAACTGGGCATTGACTCACAAGCTCAACAGCTATCCAGGTCCTGTAAATGATATTCACTATATACTATAACCACCTGCAGTGGACACACTAAGAATGAGGCCCTTCATGCACATTACTTAGTGGTAAAGGTAAAACTCATAAAATCAGTACTATAATCAGGTTGTTATCATAGAATCATAGAATGGCTTGGGTTGGAAGGGACCTCAGAGGTCATCTAGTTCCAACCCCCCTGCCGTGGACAGGGTTGCCAACCACTAGCTCACTAGATCAAACTGCCCAGGAACCCATCCAGCCTGGCCTTGAACACAGCCAGGGATGGGGCAGCCACAGCTCCTCTGGGCAGCCTGTGCCAGCGCCTCACCACTCTCTCAGGGAAGAATTTCTTCCTGACGTCCAACCTAAACCTCCCCTCTTTCAGTTTCAGCCCATTCCCCCTTGTCCTGCCATTATCCACCCATGTAAAAAGTCGGTCCCCCTCCTGCCTGTAAGCTCCTTTTAAGTATTGGAAGGCCGCAATATTAGAAGGCCGCAATATTGGAAAGCCACAAGTTATAGAAGCTCTGTTTCAGGAGCCCACTGGTCTCTGTCACTGCTTGGTAGTAAACATTTACCAGCTTTGAAATGCACCTTCCTGATTTTCTTCTGTTTGCATCCCATCTGAGATTGCTTTCTGCACCCACTGCTCAGAGTACCCCAAGAGCTACTTCAGGGAAAATCCGTCCTACATCACCACCTCACTTGATTTCTTCCTCAGGTTATAATTGACCTATTTTAGTTAGTAAGCTTGAAATCAAACCTTGAGAACGCCACCACTGCAATGGACTGTCATCAGATGATACAGAAGGTACCAAAGTCACCCTCTCTGCACCAACGTCGGTAGCTGCAGCCACGAGAGCTTTTCCCAGAGTTGCAATACTGAACTGTAAACGCAAGAGGGCATTCCTGGCATTTACATTTTAGACTGAGAAAATAAACAGAGGTGTTACCTTTCTTGTAAGTAAATGGAGATTCTGAAAGCTGCCTAAAAGTTAATAGTGCTGTACTGCTATGTACATGCATAACAGCACCGATATTTTAAAAAGACCGTTAGACACTTAATCATTCAGAAGTAAAAGCTCTTAAAACCTGCGCTTTGTTATTGTATTTTACTTGCATTTCACTGTCCGTTACTAGGAAAGCAGACTCCAAGAAGTCAACAGGCACAGAACATTTTCTCAGGCTCTGTGTTTAAGCCCCATCCCACAAGCTGCGCCTTACACTTGCGCAGGAAAAGAAGCAGTAAAGCTGCACCTCCATCTCCACTGACTACTGCCACACTGCTCCTAGTCCTTCCCCGGACAGAAGTCATTCCTACTCGAAGAAATATTCAGACTCTTCCTCCTTCACAAGTTTCCCATAAACAAGTTTCTTTCTCGTGAATCTAAATCGCTTCAGCCACACTATCTAATTTACTCCTGTGCTGCAGAGAACAGCCTCCAAGGCCCTTTTTTGATCCTGAGGTCTTAACCTTGGCATGCTGCAGCTCCTGCTTTGTAAGGTACAAAACCATGCTCCACTTCTCACAAACCTGAACTACAAAGAGTTATCTGAGTCCACAAGCCTGTTAATTTTTCTCTACAACATTGCTGCGTAGGGTCGAATGCAAAGTCCTGCAGTAAGAATGACATTAAGGCACACAATAATAACAAGCTAGGTGTTTGTTCTGGTGTAAGGGCTTATGCCCCTTCGTGAAGCATTCCTGAGGCTGCATATGGAAAACTATGTTTTATTTTGCTTCCCTCGCTGCTTAGTGCATAAAAGAGATGAATGAAGTGGACCACATACAGCAAGGCACCACTGAGGCAGTTAAGAGACTGGAGCACATGAGATGCAAGGAGTGGCCGAGAGGGCTGTCTCTGTTCAGCTTTAAAAGATCAGGAGAGGAACTAGTTGCTGTATTCAAGTACTGAATGGGGAAGACAGAAAAGATGGAAGCCAAACGCACCGCAGAGGGCACATTAAGGGGGAAGAGGGAATAGTCAGAAGCTGTAGCAAGTGAAATTTTAATTAGGTAAGTAAAATAGTTCAACCAGCTAAAAGCAGTCAAGTATTTAAAGAGGTTGCCTAGGTTGCAGAATCTCCATCCTTGGACAATGCTACCCTGAGCAATCTAATCTAATCTAATCCTTGTAGTACATACATGACCTCTAGAGGTTCTTTCCAACCTCAGTCAGGTTCCCAAGCCCAAAGTGTGACTCACCACAGTCCCTCTCATTAGTATACTGTAGTACTGTCTACTGCAGGTTCAACCTGAAAGACTGAACTGATGAGTGCCCCCACCTTAGACGTTGCCAGTGGGAGAGATGAAGTTAAATTTAACAGCTGCATTTTTGTTGTGTTATAGAAGAGTTCAGTTCTACTAAAAGAAACATATATGGTTGAAAGCAGCACTCAAAAGGAGCAACAGTTTGCACATAATTAAGCCTCTTTCAGCAACTTTGGAGCTGGACTCCATGATCCCTCCTTCTCCCCTCCTACACACGACATTCTATGACTCTGTGACTTAAAAAAAAAAAAAAAAAAAAAAAAAAGTCAGAAAATCTTCCAGCTTCTCAGCTTTAACCATTCCTTCCCCAAACGTTACTACCGAGCGGCTCTTGGGCTTTCCAAGCGATTACCGAGACGCCTGCTGCGGAGCTGTGAGCTCTCCCAGCGGTGTGTGCTCGGCTCGCTTCCCACGGGGAGGAGTTCTCTCCGCTGCCCAGGATACGGCTGTGCACAGCAACGCGACCGGCCGCTGCTCCGGGGCCACCCGCCGCACCGAGCGGCTGCGATGCCGGCAGCCTGGAAGGATTTGCCAGACCAAGTAAAGGAGACGTCCCCAAAGCAGATTTCGGGCTAAAAATGGACAACTCCTTTGTGGAAGAAGTGGCTGCATCACTAGTGAGAGAATTTCTCAGTAGAAAGGTAACTTTGGCTCGATTTTCTTCTTAGGGTAAAGTGGGAATGGCACATGAGAAACGTTAAAGGATTAAGGAATGCTGGGAGGGGGGACAGCTTCCAGCCTTAAAGCAGCTAGCCCTGAACCGTAGCCAGCCTCTAGGGTAAGAAACTACACTACATCTCCCACAATGCCTTTTTATTTCCGAGTAGAGACGACAGCTTCCTGCCTGTTTGAGAAAACCTGATTCATACCTACATGCGCCTGCACAAAACAAAAATTAAATCAAGAAATGCCATTTTAGGCTTTTTTTTTTTTTTTTCCCTCCTTAATTACCTATCTATCATCCTTGTTTTTACAAGAAACATACACAACTCCTCAGGCAAATACTAAAACAAAAGGTACTGCTGCTAGAGAAAAGAGATGCCTTGTTCTGTGTTCAGTATTCACTTGGCAGATAGCAGATTTATCTGGCAGCGGGGGAAGTAAAGGAGAAGGGGAGGAAAGTGGCCACTGTACTTAAACAAACAATCAATCAAACAAAAAAACAATGTAAAGGAAGTAATTTGGACATGGGAAAAGTGGAACTGAGCAGAGGTAAAGACACCTTCACGTTTCCAGGTGAAATTATCACTAGTTTGCGTTTATGTTGAACCCAAAGGAAATATTGCAGATGTTCCCCCCAGTGTCAGGAATGAGTGAGCTTGTACCTGAGCTCAAGCAAGCACTGTGTGATGAAGTGCTACACAAACCTTGCTTTCCTTCACCTGTTTTGCTTCCAGTCTCCAAATACACATTTTCACTGATAGTGGACCAAGCTGAAACATTGATAACAGAATTTCCAATGCAGAATTAATTATCTGCCATTCACCTCCAGAAGGATGAGAACAGTAGCTTCCAGTATCTGACTGCGAAGATTTTTCAAATGAAACACTTTTATGTTCCTGAGTTAAATACTTTTAAATGTAAAATTGGATAAAAGCATAAAATGAAAGAGAATGCCTGCTGGTAAAGCGGACCATCCAGCTTTCAGTAATACCTTACACTTTAATTGCAGCAACTATTTCGTACTCTGGTGTCAAAACAAGGGACACTGGTAATCCTTTTCAGCTTCTGCACAGGCGCTCCACCCCTTCCCCCAAATCTGTCTTTAATAGGTATCAGAGCCAGCTGTGAGAAGCATCCCTTATTTGCCACCATTTGCCCATAGCACTCTAAACCTGAGCCAGGCAATCTATCTGCAGAGGAAAAGAAATCCTTTCTTATAATAATAACCCTTCGCAGAACGAATCAGGGCTCGCTTTCTGAAACATGGTGGTGTGATCTTGTACTGCTAAAATTAGTTCGGGTTCTGACTCTGACATTCCATGATAAATCACACTCCCCCCAGAAAGTGTGATGTCCATACTTTTTGTCTCTGACACAACCATGTACATTGACTACAGATCCGTAGCAGCTGAGGAAGTCTGAAGTGAAGTGTGGTAAACAACAACTGGAATAGGCTTGGAGTTGCTCAATTTTCAGTTTTACAAAACTCATGCAAGGTCTGGTAGGTTTTTTCTTTTTGTTGTTGTTTTGGTTTTCCCATATAGAACAACAAATGTAATGGGATTCATTCATAACAGCTTAAACCAGTACGATATTTACACAGTCCTATGACGTATCACTGCATACTGAATCGCATGAAGACCCCGAACTAATTGATGCCATGAGGATCCGACTGATTTCCAACCTAGATACTGGTCAGAATAACCTGATCAGGATAAAGGTTCTGAAAAACCTGCTGAATAATAGAGTGCACCTGATATTAAGACTTTGTAATGACAGAAGTGCATTTACAAAAAACTGTATCAGATCTTGATGTAAAAAGGAAACTACTTCTGGAATCCTTTGAACCAGAAGCCCAGGATCAGGTGCTTTTGCGCAGATCAATCTTATTAAACTGGTAAGTAGCTCAAGTCAGCTGCATGGAGTAATTTTTTTTTTTATCCTCCCCCTCCCATGTTTGGTAATTTTCACCCCACAGGCAACATCACCACCTTAAGTACTTTTACATCTGTGGGCTGTAAAAATGCAAAAGTCTATCATGAAAGTATAGGTTTTAAGGCTTTGCTTGTTATTAATTACTGCCATTTTAATGGATCCAGAAATTTCATATTGCATCCAATAAAGTCAGTAATTAAAGCTTTTGTTAGCAGTACTGTTTCAAGTACTCTAAAATCTCCCGCTTGTCTTTCTCAGGGTTTAAAGAAAACCATCAGCACCATGGACCGAGAGCTTCCACGTTCTGCACTCAGCATCAGTAACAGGAATGAACTCCGAAACGTCCTACATCTGCACTCCCTGTACAAACAGAACAAGGTAAAGAAAGAGCTGGTTCTCCCCGCAATGTGGTCTCAGATCCCATGGAACTAGGCCAAACAAAGTCTGTAGCGTATGTCCACAGTGCAGAGAACTCAAGCCTGTGTCTGATTCTGCACTGCTGTGGACATGAATGGAGAGCACGACATTTAGGGGAGATTGTATTACAGCTCTGGGACTAAGCAGAGAACCTGGCAGTTAATTCTATTTACAACCTTATATAAGACCTGACAGATAATAATTACATTCTTAGCATGTATCATTCTTTGGAATGTAATATAGATCACGATATTTTATGTCAAGGACATCAATAGGTAATTCCTGATTAGTCCCTAGATCCACTCCTCTCCATTCATGGCTTACTGCATTCAGTATATCTGCTATCCAGTACCAGGTCACTTAAAAACAAAAAACAAAAACAAACAAACAACAACAAAAAAATCCCTCCCAGTGTAGTTGCATTACTTTATCAGACATTATAACCTTTTTAACTTAAGAACTATAATTCTTTTTGTTTTTGTTTTAAATGAACAGGTCATCCACAAAGGATGATTACATTGATTACCATGATTACAGGAAAACAGTAAAATGAGTGCGTGTGTTGGGGGGTGAGGGGCAGCTGCTGCTTTACCCTTAAGAGTTGCCCTGTTCACATTGAATAGAGTTTATGAATCCATACTTCTTAATGAGTTCTGGTAAAATAAGCCAGAAATACTGAAATCAGGTACTGAAAATATTTGCAGTTCATCCTGCATTCTTCTGAAGATGTCCAGGTAACATTAGAAAAAGTAGATTCTATACCACAGCTATCATACTTTGCAACAGTAAGATGAGAATAAGGAATGACCAACAGGTTGTTTCTTCTACGTCATGCTTACTTCATTTAACACACCCACACCTCTAAGCTCTTGGTATTCCCTAGCTGACATCTTCTCCCTTCCTATGTTGTTCAGTAACAGTTAACATGTTCAGCTACTGTACAATATAATAATCCTTTCTTAGGTTGCAGAGGACTAACAAAGAGTTTGCAGTAACCAAAAACTTTATTTTTCTTCTTCAACAGGCAAAGGAGAACCCACTGAAAACACTCCTAGAAATTATGACTAATTATTTCCTCGAGCACCGTGGGACCTCCAGAAACATCAGGTTAAGTTCTGCTCTGCCAGCTCCTCACAGTAAGAGCTCAGCATCCCATCTACCTGAACTCTCAGATGAAGACCATGTGTGTGGGAGTGCCAGCATGCCTGATGAGAGCAAAACTCCAGCATCCAGGTACAGTCTCATTTCTCTTTGGCCTGCCCAGTCATTTTTTTTTTAATATATGAAATAGTGTTAGATGGTTTATACCTTTATCTACACCACATTTAAGTAGTTATTTCAGTAACACAAAGTTTAAATATCCAAATTATCTCCCAAGCAAGCCACCCTTCAAAAATGCTCTTTTATGCTCCCTAGTAATTGCGAAGACTTCATCGTCTCAATTACACCTTTCGGTCACTGAAGAATATATGAATCAGAGCTTTTATGCCTGGTAAATTGGAAGTATTCAAATTTAATTCAAAAGCAATGCCTACTATCTTATTCATATCATACCATACTATCATATTCATTCTTATATCATTCAGTATTGTCACAAACAGTACAGGTTCAGCTGTTTTCGTCACAGAAAGTATATGAAAACATCAGGTAGAAAAGTATTTCAATTCTATTTATTAGTGTCTCAAGGTGGAGTAACAGCACCAACTGTGCTTCAACAGAAAGCTTTTAAAATGGACACAAAAGAGTAGTTCACCCTCCCAGCCTCAACTCTCAGAGAGTTCATCTGATTCGATTCCTCATTTTAAACACAGCATGCTCAAACTAGCTGCTTCTGAGCGTCAGCACTCGCCACATCCCTGCAAGTCCTTGCTCACTGGGAGGAAAGCCAGTATTTTGGGAGTTGAGAGCTGATGTAAACAGCTGAGAATCGATGCCTGCTACGAATGCAGCGCAGTGGAGAGGGGGAAAAAAAAAAAAAAAAAAAAAAAAACATTCAGATGTAGGAGTTTGTATTACATGCAGAATAGCCTTCTCTCCCCCTCGTACGACCCTGCCTCACCACATGCCACCACCTCAGGGCTCAGACCTGCCTCATTTGTCACTTTCTCCCCCACCCTGCAGGACACAGTAGGGTTCCATTCCCCGTGCAGGACTCTTGAGTGCCTGCAGATCCTTTTGGTACAGCAAAACGCTTCCTCCTACTGAGCAAGTCCCTACCCCGCCCCTCTGACACTGAACAACCCCAACCCAGCCCCTGCTCGCCCCCACCAAAATGGCGGCCGCGCCCCCGCCCCACAGCTGCTTAGAGCCCAGCGGGCGCATGCGCATTGGCAGCCGAGCCCTTCCCTCCCCCGTCCGCCCCGCCAGAGGCGGCGGGCGTGACCACAAAGCGAGAGCGAGCTCGGCTGCCGGGCCAGAGCGGCCGTCATTGCTCAGGAAGTGGCGCGTTACGGGGCCGCTCTGCCTTGTGTTGGAGGGGACTCTATGGTTGTAGTCCTCCGCAGGTTTCTCTTCTTTGGCGGGAAAGTCGTGTGCGGTGTGGTGGCTGAATTCATCACGCACCCACGCACCTCTACACCTTCCCCCACATAAGGCACATACTGTGCACGTGTATGTACACGCACACGTGAGGAGGTGTATATGCACAAGCAGCACGTGTGGGTAAAGCGTGGGGGACAGCATGGATCTGTGAGGAGAGGCCCCCACCACCATGGTGCGTGGGGCCATTGCTCATGAGGGAGAGCCTTCGCCGCCCCAGCCAGTGGGGCAAAAGGAGACAAAAATGCCAGACGAAATGGAAAATGGAAAGTGAAAAGGGAAAATGTCCAGCTTAGGGGAGGTTTAGAATGGATGTTAGGAAGAATTTCTTAACAGAGAGGGTGGTCAGGAACGGGCTGCCCGGTGAAGTGGAGGATTCCCCATCCCTGGAGATGTACAAGGGATGTGTGACACCAAAGGACATGGTTTAGTGGCAAGGACTTCATAGGTCAGGTTGATGGCTGATGATACTGAAGGTCTTTTCCAAGCCAGATGATACTATGAATTCTTTGTTTGTGTAAGCCTGGAAGCCCAAGTGCACACTGAAAGCTCTCAGCACCACAGGAGGCAAAAGCCTGTACTGGCTTGCAGGTTTCCATCCTTTGTGACTTGTGTATTTATGTATTCNGGGGGGGGGGAGC
The DNA here is from genome assembly GCA_013399715.1 of Alectura lathami. Classification (NCBI taxonomy): domain Eukaryota; kingdom Metazoa; phylum Chordata; class Aves; order Galliformes; family Megapodiidae; genus Alectura; species Alectura lathami. The sequence goes on along the minus strand of VXAV01008949.1, from coordinate 97,407 downwards.
AGAACTCTTCGGAAGGGAAAGGAAGGAAAAATGGGCCAAGTGGCTGTGAAATTGCCGATAGACCTGGGGAATATGGATGTCAGGGTCCGTCCTGATATAAATCAGTATCTCTGCTATTTATAACTGCTTTTTCTTTTGAAGACAGCTGAGAACTGGACCCTCGGACACCTGTAGATACCCCTGGATGGGTGCTTTCAGTTTTGCCTTGAATCAGGTCTTGTCCCAGCCACACAGTACAGCTGTATTTCTGGCCTGTGGTATAGCCATAGAAGGAAGTTGCAAAGCTGCTGTAATGAGGACTGTCATAGTATCGTAGAATCATACAATCATCTGAGCTGGGAATGTCCTTTAACATCACCAAGTCCAGCCATCAATGTGACCTACCGAGCCCCATCACTAAACAGTGTCCCATAGTGTCATCGACACACCTCTCTCAAATACCTCCAGGGATGGAGACTCCACCAGTGCCCTTGGCAACCCGTTCCAATGTTTGACCATCCTCTCCGTAAAGAAATTCTTCCTAATATCCAATCTAAACCTTCCCCGGTGCAACCTGAGACTGTTAGAACACAAGTGCAAATGAAGGAAAGATTAATATAATCAAAGTAATGCAAAAAGAATGCGAATGACTAGTGTAGTGATTTTACAATTCAGGCCTCCTTTTCGCTTTTCCTGTACTCTAGAGGATGGCAGAGGAAAGGCTACCACATACTGGCGTGTTTGTTCTGCCGTGTACAATTCCTTATTATAAAATTTTACTATTAGTTTCCAAAGGATTTTTCCTCATTTCCTTCATCTCGTCTGGCTAATCTATTCATTGTTTTTGTTCTTTGATATGCTGTTATGGTAAGAAGCTGTCTACCTTTCTGTTCTATTAAATATTTCAGATTTGGTAGCTCCAGATTAGATTTACTTGCCAGTTGTAAGCACTTTGTCAGGTTGGCTAAGCCACATCCCTTTTCCGCCTACAAAATCGATCATGGAGATAAATGCTGTGGCAGAAACGTGGCTCTGTGATCGTCCTAGCTGTTTCTGTTCGCTTTGGCCATGGAGAAATGAGGCATTACCAGGTCAAGCAGCCAGAGCCTGAAATTAGTTATAATTGTAACTACCTGGGTAATTTTTAACAATGTAAGCAAGAATGGAGAGTGTCATTGGACAAATTCTGTTCACCAGTTCCTTGTTTGAGTCCAGCTTCCAACTCTTTTCTTTTACCTGACCTCAGGATTTTTTATTTTTTATTTTATTTTTAATATCTCAATTAATGTTAAAATGACCTCTAATCTGTGCTCTTTAGCAATGAGGAGTGGTTCTAGGTCAGGAGTAACAGTCTTCAGGTTTCCTAATGCTCCCAGAGAATGACCATGGACCCTTCAGTTTACATTTGAAGCATGACGTCACAGAGTGAGCATAACTGCAAAAATAAACCACTTTTAATTTGTTAAATAAAATGAATGTTTATGTAATACAAGATGCTTCAATTAATGAAATTGCTTTATGATGAAATAGCAACCATTTATCATGGAAAACCCAAAGGCAGAAGTACCTTTGGACTAAAATATAAATTGTTCTCCCTTTAAACAGTGTAAAGGAGGTCAGTGGAGTCAGTCTAAGTTAAATGATAACAGAAGATGTTGGCAAAAATGGTAACAAATTTTCAAACTGCCATTCGAACAGGTGGGGAAGGATTGGAAGCTGCTTAGGATTCATTAACATGGTTTCCTTTATTTATTTATTTATTTTATCTATATTGTGTATACATTTTTGTTATATTGTAATCAATAGTGACACATACTAATGATACTGAAATAATCTCTTGAAGACCAATATATAGATGTTTAAGTGAAAAGTGATTGTATTTACCACTGCTAGGTAACAAGCAATTAACTTTATAGCCGTGCTTCAATTAACCAACACACTGTTTTCATTGATTTCATTATTCATCATTTTGCTGTTTGAAATTCTGTTTCTTTTACTCT